>JAQGDQ010000368.1:40000-165000 GCA_030141605.1 Tubiluchus corallicola
TAAAGAAAGCATCACTTCATCGTAAGCAGCATCGCAATGCAGGAAATTATAGGAAGCTGCATATCTTACCAAGAACTCAAGAACATGACCGTTCTTACTAGAGATACAATATGCCCTGCCCCGCAGTGGTAAAATGAACTCATATCACAGATAAAAAACGACCACTAAACTTCTCAATTTATAAGGCGTTACAGCTGCTATTATAAAATTTAACTGACGCTGTTGTTTGTGCGCTATATAATTATTTAAGCGCCTATAGCAAATCGTCTCAGCAGTTTCATAAATAATCAGTTAGGAGAAGGAAGGAGTTATTTTTATCTCTTTCGCTATGTGATCGTTTTGAGTTAGACAAATTGGAGCCTCAACACCAGTGCCAGTGCGTAATTTCGTAATTTGCGTTTGTCAATTTAATTACTGTAATAAAGAACTGTGGAAAAATACAATTCCGAAGAAATATATTACCAACGTCGCGTATTTAAACGTTTGAAAGGCATAATCGAAAAGAAAGTCGAGATGTAGTAACAGCACGTGCTCTTCCAGACTCTATATTGCCACACCAGTTACTTAGCAGCATTATTTTCGCAATAGAGAAGCTTTCATGATAGTGAGACAACAGCATGGATGAGCGCATAAGTGAACTGCCACATGCGGCTGAAACTACGACGACTTACTACGTTGCACTGGTTACGATTGTCATCATCAGCGGAAGTTTGAGCGGAAGTGTTTTTGTGCTTCAAATCATCAACATGATGAGAACGCAAACAATATCTACAATCGGGTTAATTATCACAAATTTTTCTGTGAATGATTTGATAGCTACAGCTTTTACTGTCGCGTCTAGTGAGATGACAAAGAGTGGACCAAATCCATGGAATCACAGTCCTTTGCTGTGCAAGTTGTTTAACATGGCCATACATGGCTCTTGTCCATTCGTCACAGCTTCATTAACAGCAGCATTTGCCATAGAAAGACTAATTGCAAGTTGCAGAAGAACCCAGATTAGGCGTAGATGGTATGCACTTGGCATTATTGTAGCCTGGATTACGGGTTTTACGGCCTTTTGCTATAGAGCAATTTGGAGTAGTGTTATAAAAATAGAGTACACATACGATGGCTATGCAGTAAGCATTTATCAGTGTAAATTACAATTACCTAGCAAAATTGCAAGACTGCCTTATCACGTTTTCGTTCAAGTTGCATTTATTTTTCTTCTTGTTGCATTGTGGAGTCGCACGATCTTTCGACTGCTGAAGAAAAAAGGACTCTCTGCTTCTGAGAAAGATTTGTATCTTGCTGCAGCATTAATAACAGAAGTCTTCGTTGTGTTTTCTGTGCCACTGATGGTGCTGACAGCTATCGGGGACAGTGATAACGTGACATTTTTTCGCATAGTGTTTGAATTGTTTGATGTAATGTTTAAATTACAATACGTTATGCGGCCTCTAGTGTTTATAATATTGATTGTAAGAGACATTATTAGGTCAGTTAGGTACTACTCAAATTCAGTCGTTTGAAGGCAAGCCACTAAAAGTGTCAGTTTTAGAGACAAGCCTATATTTTTGGATAGACTTATACAATTTATATAGAGCCTCAATGCCTCATCAGCACAAATCTTTGTAATAAAAATTGTACTTTATAGGTATAGTTCTATGACTGTAGGCCCTATCATTAAGCACTTTATATTTACTGTAAATGCTAACGCAATGCTGTGCTATATATACCTCTAGGCAAACTAGTCAGTTGCTTAAGGCGCCAAATTTTGGAAGTATTTCTTTAATTTTTAAATTCAGTGCAGTATAAGTATAACATAGTGTTATTTGTAATTACTTAAATGCGCAACATTAATTAAATGAAACTAACTACTTGCGTTACTGTCAAATCGCATGAGTCATCGAATGCTAGCAAGTGCCTTCCCTTAATCAAAGCACTTTCTATTCTCGCTCTATCTGGTTTCCTAAAGTTACATCATTTCACACAAACATTGCTGATGTGTTACCCTGCTTTTATCCACGGTTTCAATTTTATGCTTAAGAATGACCCTTCCGTTAATAAAAAATCGTACTATAGCATTTATCTAATTATGGCAGACAAATCTATAAGAATATCGAAGTCTTCAAGACGGAATAGAGGGAACGAAAGGTAAAAACGTTTGCGACTCGTATAGAGCAGAATGGGGTCGTAGATCCAAATTCGAATTCAAGCAGTCATAAATTCAATTTAAAATTTAAAGAGCACAAGTTTTAGATAGCTAATTAACTTCACTTAATTTGTATAATATACAGGCATAAGCCTAATACAAAAATCTAATATTATAATATTACGCAAGAAAAATTCAATATTGTGAGCGCAATGGGGATCATGGGGGAAGGGGCTGACCGTTAAGGAGATGGCGCTAAAAATACTTTTGCCCAGGGCGTGAAACTACGTGGAGCTGGCCCTGTGTGCAGTTCATCGTTAATGGAATTTCATTCGAAATTATAATGAGGAAATCAAATTTTGTAGATTTAGTAAAATACCTTGGCAGAACAACAACTCGAACAATAAAAACGCTAAATGAAAATTAATTTACGTTTTTACGACAATAATTACATGCCAAATAGTACACGCTTCATCCCGCAACTGTTACACTTGTTGTGATATAAATAACAGCATTTAGATAGCGCCTTAGTGTTTTATATCTTTACGACTGCTAGGAATTTAAAGCGCATAATTTCATACGCCCCCACGCTTTTAATTCTGGCGTAAGAAGAATCGCTTTCAAAAACTTTGGTTTGTAAAATTTTGCGTTTTATTTGTAATTTCGGAACCACTATGCGCGTGCTCGTCTGCATGCATAAACCAAAATAATTTTAAGTTTACAAATCTTCCTTATAATAAACAAGTGACCTTGAGGCAGATGAAGCCATTGGCTCCACTGACTATCGAAAGGAAAACTTGTTAGCAGGATGAAAAGTTCTTGCCTTGGAGGAGGACGCGTGTGTAATCATAATATAACGTCGCTCACAGTTTATTTGGCGATAACCAGGAAATTAAAGAAACTGATAATAAAAAGATTGTTGAGCAATCAAATGATGAGCAACCTTTTCTACTGATCCCGAGTCTTCAGTATTCCAGAAATATTTCACTGAAAAAATCGTTTGATGCCAACAGCTGGTATGTGATGGTCTCCCATCTCCCACAAGGTGTAGTTTTGTCACCCCTTTTAAGTTGACATTTTAGTGCCAAAACTTTGTTTTAACTGAGAAGCAAATTTTATTGTAACAAAAGAATCTTTTTTAATGCCACCAGTAGGCATGTGATGGTCTCCCTCAAGGTGCCATTTTGTCACCCATTTTAATGTAGTACTTACATAGCCAAACTATTTTAATTGAGAAGAAAATTCTATTGTAACAAAGGAACAGTTACGCCGTGAGGAAAACCATGAAACTTATTATTGTTGCATAACGTGCTTATGTGTTATTGTGTGAATAATGTTAAATGTAAGTGAGTTGCTCACTGTGCGACTTGTGTAAGTAACAAAAACTGTTTAAAGGAAGACAGGACAATTTTCCACATACTACCCCATATTCAACTCCGATAAAAGTATTCCAGGGTTTTACAACACGACCTACAAATGCAGCTACTTTTAGCATCAAATTCTGTGAAAGACCTATTAATTTATTAACTTTATGGCGAAACCTGCGAGGCTACACCCACTATACCTATCCGTTTACGTTATTAGCCCGCGCATAAATCGGTATTTAAGAACTGTTACATAAACGTATTAAAATGATATAAAACTGCTTTAAAGAAAGGAATTTATGGGCATTCAGTAGTACATGTTAATACGATTCATTAAGCTCAACAAAATTTTACTGCCGAGAAAGGAAATATGTTTAGGATTACAGTTTGTACACAGTATGACGCTCGAAGTACCCTGATGTACATTTATTGTTTTGAAAAACACGATAGGCATCTGAATACTAGATAAGTTGGGAGAAAAGTGGTTCGATGCAAAAATAAAGTGGCTTAATAGAAATTTAAGCAAAGGACGGGTCAAAACAAGATGAAGAATTAAACAAAATTTCCAAAATGTCATTTTTGCATTTTCTAACAGAATTACGTTTTTCGTATTAGCAAAAAAATATGACAGTGTCGAAAGCCCCGCTCTGCCTTATATTCACTGCACATTTTGGCAGTGATACGCCGAAGCCTACATCAACGCGGGTAAGTGTTGGCGCATGTTTTAAAGCTGCTCAATTTCCATTTAGCGGCAGATTAACCTAGTTACTAGATTTCGTAAAGGCTTGGTAATGGAATAAACTTCGTAGAGACTTGTTGTAATGAAACTTGTTGCTACGATTTGTAATTACAGATTACGAGTTGTAATTAAAATAATTTTTGCGCATTTTTTATGTAATGTTATATCAGAATATTGTTTTTACTGCATTATAGTTCAAATATTGTGTAAATTAAAATTCGTAAGCTATAGACGTGGATGCAATATTTTAAACATATTTATACTTTTTTGTTTTGTAAACAACTATACAAATACTCTCACACACTGTACAGAAATGATATTCCAATTAAAATTGTTAGATAGACCCAACTTAAATAAAAAACTAGGTTAAGTTGATATAAATGTGTTTTAATAATTTTTTTATAGTTTTTGGAACGTTATGATCTTTTTTCTAATCTTTAAACTAAACGCTCTTTTTTAGTTTTGGGTTTTCTATTCTTTTCAGTTTAACACAATTAGAGTAGAGTAGTATAGAATAGAACAGAAATTTATTTTTTCCTTGGATACATAAAAACATGATGCATACATTCCATATGGTCCAAGTGTTGGTAAGTGAAATCAGAAAAAATGAAACACACAGAAACTGTTAAAAATACTGCAGATTACAATACGGTTAGACAAAAGACGGATGTGTGCAAGCCTACTGAAAGGTGAAAAATGAAAAATGTATGTAAAAAGCAATTATAAATAAAGCACAATTTTCTTCTATTTTAGCGTGAACCATACGATGAGATTCTTCAAAACCAGGTATGCAAGTATTTGACAAATTCGAATTGTAGAAGATCATTGACTGAATAATCGTGTGGAAATATTGCACTATCTATGCCGTTTCTGTCATTGTAATGCACAGTCGCTTCTTTTTGGTTCTTCTGTGCCATTTGAACAATAACTACAACGAATTATAGTACAAACAACACGTTAAAAATACTTTAATCTTTTTATTAAAAGTAAATTTAGTATCCAGTCAACAAAAAAACCGTGTTTCCGCCATTGTTCTTTTCTGTACCTTGCTCTCGCCTTTATCCTTCCGCCTTACGCTATATAGTTCTGCTTGCGAATTCGTTCGCAACAATCATCTTCCTTTAAAATAGGCAGATATACATGCAGCTATAAATCATACCCAACCGGGCATAAGTTTCATTGACAATAACTTAATGAAATTGATTGGCGACGCTTTTTAAACGCAAAGAATGCGTTCCTGATTCCATTAAAGAGATTGCTTTAGTCGCTTTACTGATTCTGAGACGGTGTTGTTAATATTGCAGTAGCTGTTTGTTCTTCATGAATAGTAATGCCAAAAAGCTCACTCAAATAACGCCAGGGTGATTTTTGACAAGAATCTACTGAGAACTGATACAAATACGAAACCTCTCCGCCATCTTTTCATTCAAAATAGTGAGAATGTTTCTCGATTTTGCACCGTTAGCGATGATATTATTACGACTATCACAGCCGTTATCAGATTTAATAAATTGTGCATAAAATCAGTTTATATTAAAATGAATTGGCCGCCATCATCATATTATATTCAGGCCACAAAAGTTTCTTAGCGTTATTGCATTTAATTGCGCGAGTAAATCACTCCGTCTTGCCACTTTCTGACTAAAAACTAGACAATTTCCTGGTAAATTTTATTCATTTATCTTTTCATTGCGCTGTTTAATCTCGTGGCTGTCTCCCATTACTTAACTCTTTTCATAATAACCAAAGTTATGTAGATTTATATCCAGTTTCGTATCTTGTTAATTCTATCAATGATAATAATTAACACAGGATACATAACTATAATAAACGTATCGATTTTAGCGCTTTTGTCGGGTTTAAATGATGCCTGAATATTGAACAATTACACTTTGCAGCGGATGATATGATTTACATTCTAATGAATCGTAAAATATTGCGCTTTTGTGAACGGGGATGAAGACTTTGTCATAATCGCAAAAATGCCATTATTTATCACGCGTACGAAACACGTTTAAGTAACATATTAAATTGCTCAAGATGTGGCAGGATTTTGCCATGATCAAGCGCAGAATCTATAAACATAGCCGAGATTAACATGAGAAAAGCGGCTTTAAGAAAACTCTTGTACACATTGTGTGCTCGTGTAATTAAGATACAATCAGGAAGTTAAATAATGGACAAACCTCGTGCAATTGGGATCGTATTTAGATTCATCAACAGAGTGATTTAAAGTCGGCTATTCTACACCAGAGTCGTTTACAAAACCGTCTCTCTGATACCGATTTAATGCCGCCCTTTTAAAACGCAATCAATGATAAATAATGCATCGTTTTCCCATCCACTAGCATTAATTTGTCCCCTAAGCGGCTCCGCTGATCTGCCTTTACGGAAGCTGTCATACACCCGGCTCAGCGCGAGATTATGGGCTTCCGAAGCCAGTGCATCTTCCACTGGTTGTGCTTGAGCGTCATTACCTGTTGGCAATCTCCTAGTCATAATGGCTTGTTGCTGGCTAAACCAGAGCCATCAATTCCGTGAAAACTGTCGTTTCGTACGGCATCAAATCTAATCAAAGCAAATCCTCTTCTCTGTTCTTCGTATAAAGTTTGTAATTTGTTTTGATGATACACATCATTCTGCAAACCTTATGAATGCTAGGAGCTATATAATTTTTGCATAATTTATGGAACAAAATTCTTAAAAAGCGATAGCACTCAGAATTAATTTACGTTTCTTTGTGTATGATGAAGAGATAAATTTCGTGATGGGTAACGTGGTGGCGGTGGTGGTGTTAATGGTGGCTGTAATTGTGGTGATCTGGTAGCAGGCCAGTGAACTATCTTAAAAAAAACTCAACGTTTATTCTTAAAAATGGCCACTGAGCATTTGCAATGAATCTGCTTAATGCTGCGGTTTGGCATATTTCTGAAGCTCTGTAATAATGCGCAGTCATTCGACTCCCTTACACTACACCAGTCGAGTGGTGTCTCGAAGATAAAATTAGTGGGGGTGTTGCTTCAGAAAAATTTTTGCCGTTGTTTTAATACTGTGTAAAACGTAATAAACATATACAATTTTAATGTTGCAGTTATATTGGAAGATCAGGTGTTGAATGGCCTCTTTTGTTAACTGCAACTTTCTCATGGAGAAATGAACATGCTGTACTTCATTTAAAGTCACAGAACTTATTTCTTGTGTTAACACACCACACTAAGTTTACACTTTATCATATCTAAGAATATGACGCTACACGGTAAGCACTTGACAATTGTTACTGTGATAGAGACAGTATTTTTGTACCTAGCAGCAGACGATAGCATACAGTGTGTTATTTCAGACATGTGCGCATGGCCGCATGCGCACAACAGCCAACACCACGCTGCTTGGGCTGTGAAGCGAACTGCACTTCCCTCACATGCCCCGGTTCCGTGCAAGCATAAAAAAGAGCTAAAGAAAAAAGACTTATTATATTTGAGCATTATCGATAATAATGTGTGTAACTGGGGGTGCTGCAGTACCACAGTACTTATGCACGAGCCGTCACTGCCACCAGCTGAAGCGACTTTTAAAGACTGTCTTTTAAAATTACTAGAAGGTTTTAAATACTTTCGTAGTACAAGAATGAAAAATTCTGTTTAAAATGCTTTGACATTTAACGATTTTGCGTTGCAATTTAAATTGGCGCGCTTTCAAAGATGTAAGTAATATTTGCAGAACCTTATGCAAGCCTGAATTTATAATAAAATTATGTCAAACTCTCTGAAGTTTAAAAATTTTTAAGGTACAATCACCATTGATAATAATAAACTAAAACAAACTAAAAATTGACCAAATGATAAAAATATGGAAACTGCGCCTCAGTTTCTGCAGCAACTAAACACTGAGGAGAACAAATAGCTATAAATTTCATTATGTCAATAAATATAGCAATTGGTCTGTGCAGTAAAGAATTGAACCAATAACTCACTTTTACGTCGTTTGCTAACTTTATACGTCTTGTATTTAATTTGTTGCATAGAAGTAATATGCACCATGTTTTATGTATTTTTGCAATGTGAAATGTTGCGCCGCTTAGTTTATTGTGCCGCTTGTCTTTTTGATTGTGGCTGGAATAAATTAAAGGAAAGCCGGACCCAATTTTGAACTGTATGTCAAAACATTCTACTCTTTAAAATATCGCAAAGGAACATAGAATTTTTTAAAAAAATGACTAACGTAAAAGAATAATATTATTACCACAGAAACTCAATTTCACATTCGCGCAGCTAGTTTTTCGCGATTACATGCATTTCGCCATTCGTCGGCTAGATGGGCACTAGAGCCTCCATTTAGCAAATGTGTTGCACAAAAAACAGGTGCTGTATCTCTAAGTTCAGAGATGCTTAGTTGCGATGTAGTGCACACCTTCGAGAGCTCATGCGTGAACACAGCGTTAAATTCGAAATCTGAATTTTTATCTTAAAACTTACCGAGTTTTAGTACAAGACACTGAATTTCTTACAGTAGCACTGTACTTCAATCTTCGCTTTCACAAACACTTGCAACGCGCACGTGGGAGGTTTGTGCTGCTGAAAATTATGTTCACTTGTGGGTATCATCAATAGTTGAGCTCGCCTGCTGCTAATAAAGATTTTAATTATTATTTAACTATCAGAAACGCTTTTGCAGTATTATTGGTGCTAAAATGTAACTTTTTATTGTACTTGAAAATGAGATAGGATTTGAAAAATCATTGTCTTCCTCTAAAACAAATGCTAACAATATAATGTTAAGTAAAATGGCATACCTTATAAGATACAACGCAAATTTACAACAATGTGTTGATTCACAAATTAATAGTATAAGTTCAAAAACAAGCCAGAAAGCAACATATTTTGCCACTGTACCTGCACTGGTCATTATTATTTGCAACTTATATAATAGTCGATTTTATTACCTGATTAAACCTGTGTAAAGACCTTGCAAATCTTTAAGGTCTTTAATTGGCAAAATTGTGAGTTGAAAAATACCTAATTTGGGCGATTATATGAAGTAATTACTGTAATTTATCACTTTATCAACAATCTGTTACTACAATAATCAAATCACTATTTGGACTATCTTGTTTACTAAGCATGCAATGAAAGTGTTGCGGCACATGCTGAAAAGAACGTTGATGTGGGCAAGAGAGCTGATCAAACATTTATTTATGTAGCGCCGGCGCATTTGTTTCGGGTCATTTTGTTGATAACAAGCCATAATGGGTCGACAGAGGTAACTGATTTTTATTAGAAGTGTAATATTAATCGTGTTTGGGTACACAAACCGAACAGTAAAAGGCGAGCATGATCGTTAAATAGCAGAGGTAACACATAAATCATTGTCATTCATACAATCTGCCAAAAAAACGCTGATTGTGACAGTTGATCTCGAAATGTTGAAGAACTTATACATACATACATACATACATACATACATACATACATACATACATACATACATACATACATACATACATACATACATACATACATACATACATACATACATACATACATACATACATACATACATGCATACATACATACACACGCACACACAAACACACACACACACACACACACACGCACGCACGCACGCACGCACACACACACACACATACATACATACATAATCTTTATTAAAGTCGGGTGTACAACGGAATACTCCAACAAATGTTAAATAATAACCTAAAACAACTTGGATAGCTAAGACAAATAAAGATGTTCAACAACTTCAACCAAATCTATCTTTAGGAGTAGAAGAACTTACGCTGTTAGCTGTAGATAGAAGTGGGTGGAATACTCTGATAAATATTGATGCCTCAATGCCTACAACAAGTGTTATGAGATTTTGAAGAAAGAAGAAGTACAACGGAAGAACATTAGCCAAATAGGCTATTCGTACCGACTAAAATACACTATGCTAAAAATTTTATTAGACATACAATATTAGTCAAATTGGAAATAAAATCGAAAGATAAGAAAACAAAAGTGAAAATGGGGTATTCTGCAAAATACAAAATAAAATCATACAAGCAAGGATAAAACAAGACAGTCACAAATACGTGTAATAGAAATATTTAAAATGGTGTGCAGCATCACTTAATTCTGTGAATATGAAAAGATTATATGGGGATGAAACGATCAGAAAACACAAAAACTGGTTCACTAAAACAATGAAGGTACAAGGTACTTAAAACTAATTAACACAAACTATGTAGCGCAAACTGATTATGTCCCTGCTCCATTTGTCTCAAGAACTCATTATAGTTAGTGGATATGCCCAAATGACTGGGAAATTCATTCCAAATTTTAGAAGCTAAATATCGAAAACTTTTTTCCAAAAGATTTTTTAAAGGGCTTCTTTTTGCACTCACCAGTGGATTATTACTCGTGATAACTTGTAGGAACTGTATTTAGTATACATTCATGTTTAGCAAATGTTGGTGCCAAAGCATTGTTTCAAAACCCCATATGGTGACATTTAATCTCATATAAATTAAGATTACCGGTAAAGATGTTTCATGTCTGAACTAGATAATTCCCACCCACTATAGTTGGTCTAACTCGACTAAATTTGGCAACTGAAATCACTAAAGCTTGAAACGTCAGTACAAATGGACGAGAATGAGAGCTTCCATCTGATTCGTAAAATGGATTTGATGAGATTTCGGGTTAAAAATTGTACACTATTTCTGAAAGAGATCTTCACTGTCATTAAAAAAACACACAATACTTTCTTATGAACTTAAAGCTCAGATTTTGTTTGTAGACTGTTCCTTTCATTAAAGCCAACCAGCTTTTGTTCTGTTGCCTATCTGCGGACTTATCGAGACGAAATTTGTTAGTGGCAGAAGTTTCTAGTACTACTGATTGTTATACATTAAAAAAATTTTCGCTGCTTATTCGTTTCTACTCTATTATGGTTGTTTAATTTTGCGATTAACGAACACATGATAACTGAATAGCTTTTGTGTAAATATAGGTCGGCCACACAACCAAAAGTTACGGAAAATTCGTTTTTTGTGATTTTTTAGAGTGACGAAAGATGAAAAAAGGAGAGATGTAGACTGAATTCCAAAAATTTTGCCCTGGTAACTCCGCGTAAACCCAAAGTGCATTTTTTGTCGATATAAGTGTATGAAATCAAAGCTGCTCTACTTGTTCATGTTGTATGTCTATATTAAACAAATGAAGATGCTATCAATTAGTGATAACATTAACATAATAGAGGAACATGAAGTCTACTACATTAAAACATTATAATACGGCCTATATACGTTACAGTATTAGATTGATTGATTGATCGTCTATTGACTAAAAAGAATTATTTAATACAGGCCGAACAGTATCATAATAAAAACGTTTTTAGTTCAGTGTACACTTAAACAGAATACAAGGCAGGGTTAATGCACATAGCCCACAGGCTGAATATCACAAACACAACTTAAAATGTTGTAACAAAATATCGGAAAAATCTTTTCAATGCTAAGTAGGATTTATATTATTAATAATACTCCTTTCGCATTGTATTTTATTGAAACAAAAAAAAAACTCATTTTATACTTTGCAAATCTTAAACATGGGCCACTATACTTAAGGTCGTATTTGCTAATTCAACAGATTTAAACCTTCTGACATTGAAAGACATACTGAATGAGTGATTTAACATCTGTCCTATGGAAAATATCTGCCATCGAGGCGGCATTAACTTGCAAAAATTTATTTGAGTCTTTGATCATTGTTGTTTTGGGGCAAACACACTAGATATGTTCTTCATCGTGTACTGCATTTCAATTCCATTTGCATATTAGTATATATATATATATATATATATATATATATATATATATATATATATATATATATATATATATATATATATATATATATATATATATATATATATATATACAAATACAAGTATATATATATATACTTGTATTTGTATATATATATTAATCTATATTTGTATATATTAGTATCGAGAAATGATTTATGAAACTGAGCGACCAGAGATTACATTTGAATGAACAAACATACCACATGATACATTAACAAAAGTATGCAGTAAACAGAGTATACAGAGGCTGGCGATCATCATCAATAAGGAGCTTCGGAGGTAACATACTGTAGGTAAACCAGACTATGTTAACGCTAACTCGATGCAAAATAGTTAGTCCAAAGCTTATGTAGAGTAAAAATCGTCTAGGAAATTACCGAGGAATGAAAACTTATGTGGCCTATTCAGGTACAATTAACAAAAACGGTATAATAATGCGGCCTAAATGCGCTTCATTCATAGGAAGCGACTGTGTCCTATGATAGGCCTGAAGCATAACAAGACTCGTTTGCTTAGCGGACTTAGGCAACCAGGTTGTTAAGGAATAAAGACATCGTTTCCTCGAAATTATGCCATACAAGCATATTTCTCCACTTATTTTAAGCATTCGCATTGAAAACATTAGGTTATTTTTTCATTCCATGTGTGCTAATAAAACTACACATTATCAATATGAAAAAATTCCACAGCCAAACGTAGCCAAAGAAACTTTGGAACTCATTACTGGCACCAATAAAACAAAGCAGCTTTTTCTTATCATTTAACTCTACATTACAAAAAAGTTTTGAAGATCCGCTATACGAACATGATGATATTCATTGCAAGTTATGATTTAATTTATCTTAATCTTTACTGGATGTTATGATATACGAGAGAAAGCCAGACAGACAGATGGCGCCCATTATATATATATAATTTATATTCTCCTCTACCAGAGAAGTAACCAAAGACAGTGAAGCTGTACGACAAAACAGACTGTTCAGAAGCCATTTTCGCTGTGGTCCCACCATTCATTTGTTAATCAAGCTTGGTGTTGCTTAAACATTTTTGCACACAGCTATCGTAATACATGTACATCACACATGACCTAAGTTTTTAAAATTTAAATCTAAAATACAGCGTACTGGTCTCTTTCAATTCTTCTTAGTCTTCTGTATGTTGGCTTTGTGTTTTAATTAAGCAGAATCTTTTTGATTTACCCATGGTTTTTATTTATTTATTCGTTATTATTATTATTATTATTATTATTATTATTATTATTATTGTTGTTGTTGTTATTATTATTATTATTATTATTATTGTTATTATTATTATTTTTTTTACGCCTTTTTATTTTGCTAATAACTCGCGCACGCACAGGGTTAGGGTCATTAAACTCACAGGATACACTCCTAAAATAAGGGGATTTATGTTTATATGTGACCCCACCCTTGGGTCAAAGGTCATTGCGCGGACGGGGTTTTTGCTTTTTCATTAGGCTTTATCTCCTTTTTGAGCTAGGGCCAAAATTTCTAGTGTGTGGCTAGGTCTGGTCAAGATGTTGTGCATGACTGAACATGGGCCATTTTCTGGGGGACGAAAGCAGAAATCGGGGGGGGGGGGGTTTCGGAAACATTAATGCTTCCACTGTCGAGTAACAGTGACTTGTAGTATATCAAATGAAATGTTCTGATGAGATGAAGAGATGAATTGAATGGTATATGTAATAGATTGGTTGACCCATGGCCCCACTAGGGGGCAAAAACCGAAACGATGGCTTGTAGTATGTGAAATGCATTGTCTTGATGAGGCGAATCGAGTAGTTTAAGTAATGCCCACATTGGTTGACCCCTGACGTCGCCAGTGGGAAAAAACTGAAATTGAGGGTCTGGGAGATACTATTGATGGTAAAATTAATTATCTTGTATCTTTCTGAAACTCGTATTAACTTGTGAAGAAATTACATGTGTGACAACGTTGAGTGCTTGCTTACAAAGAAAAAGAACAGAATACTTAGATAATAATTAGAGTGGCGACTGGTCACCTGTCAAAAGATCAAACCTGACTGCTGTGACAATTCTGAAACTACAGATTTCCACCTCTGTCACAGCAGATTGAGTTTGAAATTGTACATCATTGTAAAAAGCTTTTTATGCGCTTACTAAATACTAATGCATTATAAGAGAATAATATTAAGCAGTGTGTGCTGTAATAATGCGAGTGCCTCAATTACCAGTCACACTTTATTTTCTTGCCCAAGAAAGCCGAACGACAGAAAAACATCAATGCCAATCAGCATAACCATACTAGTTGATGAAACCAGTGGTCGAAGTGTTTTTATCTAATATGACAAAGAGGCCACCCAAAAAATTATTTTAGTAAGATAAATTCATTACATTGACAATGATGAAGTAATTCCTAAATAAAAATGTTTTTTGTGATAACAAGAAACTTCAGCATTGTATCCAGAAGTTCTTGAACGCTGTAACAAAGCTATACGTTAAATAATTAGTCTCATCTATGTCATCATTCAAGCATTTGAAAAAAAGTTTGCAAAACCTGTAAATGAATGACTGCCTACTTTCCGAAATTCTTCGAGTAATAATTAATCATCATTATAATATTTTAATTTTTAGAATGATGACTTTGTAACTCGCATTACCTGAGTGGTTGTCATGGACATGTGACACAGTGTAGTCGTGCAGGAATCTAGCGAGGCCGGTGCGCCGCGTCTTGAAAAGAGTTCGTTTACGGTTGCTAAGGTCAACGAAATTGTCGTTCATTAAACTTTTACTAGTTCACGAAATTGCAACATTTTTGAAACACAAAAATGTCTAGCGACGAAGAAGAAGAAAGACCGAAATGTTCGTTTGCTGTCTACCTCGCAGAAGGGGAGGCGCTGTATAGCAAGGGACTATACAAGAAGGCTATTGAAAGCTTCAATTATGCATTAGATATAGAACATGATGAGAAAACTGCCTTGGTTGCAAGATCTAAATGCTACTATATGGTATATGTAAAGACCTTTTCAGCTATAAGATGAACATGTCTGCCCACGTAACAAAAAATTTAATATAATTTACTAATTACAGACTCAAAGTAATTAAACCACCTAGTATAAACTCTAGTTTAAGTGTAAAGCATGTACGTGTGGAATGCAAAATTCATTATTCAGAATTTTTGAAGCTAGTTACTGTAAAATGCGATTTATTTCTACATTTTACAGCTTGGTGGACTAGAAACTGCTTTAAAGGATGCAGAACTTGCCCTAACTATTGATAGAAATGATCCTCATGCGTTGTACCAAAAAGCTCAGTGTCTTTATACAATGGGAAACTTTGAATTTGCTTTAGTGTATTACCACCGTGGGAGTAAAATACGACCAGAACAAGAGCGATATCGGCTTGGAATACAGAAATCACAAGAAGCTATCATTAATTGCATTGGAAATCCGAGTGCTTGGCGATTACAAATCTTAGACATACCACGTAAAGAACAAGAAAGGAAAAGCTTTTCGTTTTCACAGCAAAAACCAAACAAACGATCTCAGGAACACCAGAGAATGAAGAGTGAAAGAACGAGCAAGAAACTTTTAGGACCTTTGTATCAAGAAAAATCATATTTAGAACAGATGAAGAAAATGGGAAGTCTGAAAAGATGTAAAACGCAACCTATTGAAACCGTACAGAATCTAATTGAGCAAGGACTAAATTACTTGCAGACGCGCAGTGAATTTTGGCGACAGCAAAAACCATTGTATGCTGAAGAGTATGAGAAAAGGCTTGCACAAGAAAAGGTTGTAACAACACGTTCACAGAATTTGAACAGGGCAGTGAAGAACATTTTGCATTCACTTGAAATGATAGACTATGCTCAAGAATCTGGTAATTATGAAGAGAGCTTGAAAATGGCTAAAGAGACAGTTGAAGCACTGAAACACATGCCAGAAAAGCCATACTTCAACAAAAAAGAGGTACTTGGGACACTATACGGTTACATGGGAAATGCATGTTTGGAGCTTGGACAGGAAAGACGTGCTCTTCAATACCATAAAAAAGACCTGGCTTTAGCAGAGCGCCACTATTTAGAAGAGGGGTTGTCAAGGGCGCTGGATAATTTAGGGCGTGTGTATGCCAAATGTGGCATGTTCGATGAAGCTATACATCTGTGGGAGAGAAAAATACCAAAAGCACAATCGGATTGTGAGAAAGCATGGTTATATCATGAGTGTGGTCGATGCTATCTTGAGATGGGAGAACTCCAAGAAGCTCTTTTTCATGGTGAAAAAGCAATGGAGTCAGCTGTACGAGGCGATGACGAAGTCTGGGCGATGAATGCTAGTGTTCTAATTGGACAGTCACTTGTAGAACTGAGAGATTATGTACATGCAGCTGAATATCTTGAACGGGCCTTGGACGTGGCACAGCGTAATCATGACGATAAAGCATCTGAAGCCATAAGGGATGTGTTGGATGATGTTAATAAGCGAATAGAGGAACATCCAATAGAAAAACCAGGTACTGGTTCTGATGAATCTGAAGGTTAGTTGAATGATTTCAGTTTTTAGTGATACTTGAATTTGTTGATGTTTCACATTTGAATTTTTTTACTAAATCATTTTGTTGAATCTATGGGCAGTAGACTTTGGCCTAAAACAAAGATATGGGTTGTTTGTCATTCATAAACATAGAATGTCCTACTGTTATAAGTTGTTATGACTAGTAACATTTATGTTTATCACAGATTTTGCAATGAATTACCTACTAATTGAAAATAAAAATTGTCTTATTAGTCCTTGCGAGCTGTAAGGTACTTTTAGTGTCAGTTTTAAAAGCCTGCCGGCTCTCGACAAAGTAAAATCAGTAACTGTACCTGTGTTGTTATAGATATGAAAGTAAAGGATGACAAGACTGTGCCCACGACAGAAACAAACGTCCAAGAAAAGAATGAGGAGCTTGTTGGGTTAGGTACAGACACAATTGAAGCTGCTGTGCAAGACGTTACAAGGGAACCTGTAGAAACTACTAATGCTATTGTATGTAACATAGACACTAAAGAAATTCTACAAGATGATGCAAAGCCAGATGATAGTAATAAATGAAATGCTTCACTGATGGTGGACTTGAAAAATAAACAGTTGCTGATTGTTACTAAGGGTTATTAGTATTAGCATGATTATGGCTCGACTTTTTATTTGTATATATAAGAAATACTCATACTCAAGGTATTTTTGTAATGGAGGTTAAAAATATTAGTAGTTAATTAAGAAATGTGAATGAGGTAAAATGTTAATAACTCATTGCACCATTTTTTTCAAAATTCCTTGTTTTTTTAATGTGTTGTTGACATTATTATTTCTTTGTTTTGTTGCATTTTTAATACATAGCAGTAGTATTAAGAAATCATTGCTTGGATAAAAAATATTCAATAAGCGATTCAGCGGGTCACTTCAAGAAAAAGGCATGGTTGTTTTTTATTGCCTTCTAGATTGGCATCATGTTCCATGTCATTGGGTCAGTTTTACATTGTCCCTAGCTGCCTGGTTGCCAATTTGTATAGTGTATTTGGTATACAGGTGACTCACCACTTTGGGACCTGAGTTGAATTGTAATCATAGAAAAACTGTATGCTATTGTTTCTAATAATAGACTATGTTTGTATGTGCTTAAACAGGATGCCGGCGGGGCTGGGCCTTCTAGTCATTGGGTCATTAGTTCACTGGGCCCAGATGACATAAAGCTGACCAGTTTCTATGTCTAGTTCTCTTCTGCACAAATATTCTAGCTGGTAAATTGGTAGCTAGCTCTTGGGAATTATTAGCTTTTAAAACCACAGTGTACAGAGATACTATAGCGACATTTGAGAAGACATTTCTTCTCTCAGCATATTCCATATTGGTGACATTTTGTGAGATATCAAAAGAATATGACATTACACGCATCGAAAGAAGAACATAGGAAATTTTTTTAAATTGCTGTAGATGTGTTTAAAAGTACCAGGAAAGCAAAGTCAGTTAAAGAAGTTAAAAGACAAAATATAAGATTTGTTTACCATCGCTCGTTTAACAGACAACATTAGCAACAACAGCCATTTAGTGATTTACGGTAAAGATGCAACACAAAATAATGAGTAACATGTTGGGTGTATGCTGTGGCGTTGACAGCCGCTAGTATTGCATTTAAGACTGCATGGTTGTAGTCTGAAATCTATATAGTCATTCACCTAACCCAGGATTTTGATTGGCAAGTTCTCTTAGTATTTTGCGCTATTCCTGAATCTTCTTGTAAATCACTGAAGACGCACATCTATGTTTATCCGCGTAGCTGGTCAACTTGTCTTGCATTTGTGTATTTTCTCGCTACATATTGTGATTATGCTGCATCAGTAATTTGAAAACATTGGTCTCACTCGCACCACCTTTAGCTTTTCTCCTGAATCGTGTTCCATCTTTCTACCATATGTGTTTCCACTGATTGCATTTAATGCTGTTTAAACACAATAAAGCCAGCGGCTGTTTAGACAAGAAAGATAACGTTGCTGGCAAAATAAACTATATTCGCCAAAACGACAAAAATGTTTCAATAGTCCCTGTCGGAACACATACACGCCTGTGTATAAAAGCGCTTAAAAACAGGCATACTCTAAATTAAAATGCATTTAATTTGTTGCTGGTGGGGCTTATGGGAGACAGATAATGGAACATTTATGCAGGAGTAAACTGTAACAGCTATAAATGGCTCGCGTACGCGTGGGAGAAAGCTATATCATTTAAATTAATTATCATTTTCGGTATTTTACAGCGGTTGATTTTTGCTTTTACTTTGAATTAAGTAATTAGGTAATTGTCTAACATGGAGCTGCAGGAATCGTCTACACATCATTAAATCCATTGCCTGAATTACGATAAATGAAGCGTGTTCAATAAACTCAATCATGGATGTGTATAACTGTCAGCTATATACGCCAAGATGCTGCAGTGCAAAACACAAGTGATTTAATTCATTAAGCGGCGAGAATTCCGAACTTGTAGCAACAACTGTTTTCGTAGGATGCAAAGGTTGTAGCCAGCTGAATTACCTTGATGTTTAGTCTGTATGCATTTGAAAGGCCCTGTGCCAATATAGCATGATTTAAAATGAGTGCATAAGTTTCATAAGTTTATTTATTTCCACGCTGCATTTTTGCAGTCATCATTAAAATACAGATAATTATCCACTATAGTAAATATAAATACAAATGCAATATAGTCCAGAAATTCCAAGAAATAGTCTTTAGCAGCTAGCATATACACGTGCAAAGTTACATTGCAGAATAATTTTGATGCATACAGATTGAGCCTAAAAGCATAGCTTGACAAGCCAAACTGTACGAGGAAATCTTCAAGAAATGATTGATAATTGAAATAATGACAATATATACATAGATGTGGGGGGGGGGGGAGTAGTGAATGAAAGAAGAAATGGAGCGAGAAATAAGAAAAACTGTGATCATGATTACAAGGTGTTCAGTAACCTGTTGAACATAGTCACGTTTTAAGATTACACTGGAAAAACAATGCAGGTGATTACCATTATCAAACTGTGTTACATTCATTATTTTTGAAATATTTCTTTTTTGACGGTTTTTTAAAAGTTGAAAGGGAGTGAGTGCATTTTGAATTGCGCCTTTCTCTATTCCATAGGACCGCTCCCATATAGCTAATGACACGTGATATACACCATAGATTTGATGCACAAACTTTACATTTGAGAAGAATACTAATTTCGCGTGGAATTATACTATGTATTTAAAGCTATTCAAAAAATGATATGCATCACACTAAAAAGTACAATTTTAGGCTAGACATTGAAGTGAAAACAGTGCAAAGGAAAAATAATTATTGTAAGAATGATAAGTTTCTGTATTTGGCAGATGTGGTATAAAATAGCATATTCAAAGCTGTTTATTTCCATTACGAAATAGACGTTGCAGCATACAGTACAAAAATTGAAACAGTAGTGTAATGTTTATGGCGCGTTCAGACGTAAGACTTCTCTCGCAACTTGTTGCGCAACAGAGAGAAGCTGCGTAACAAGTTGCGAGAGAAGTCTTACGTCTGAACGCGTCATTATCGTTGTGAATGGACAGGTATCATTAATGTCTGTTGGATCGCACCATTGGCGTACTCTTGATCGATGTGGACATGGCTTGACCACGTGAACATAAATATTACTGCGTTGCGATCTTTGCTTATGTAGAGAGGATACTTCCTGTCCTGGAGCTAAAGGTTTTCTATTTCCACCCGTGCATGACGATATAGATGAAAGTCTTTGAAGCAAGAGCTTTTATTTTTAATTCGCCTGATCTGTTTAAAATGTAACTGATACGATATTAGTAAACCATTTCTGTAACCGTAAGCCTATGAAACAGCAAGGTATATAGCACATCTTAAAAATAAACAAATGTTTGTTTGGTTGGTTTTAGAGTAAATTGGGCTTATAGTTTTTACATTTTCGTTTTAATCTTTCAGCCAACTTTGCTTACTTTTGTACTTTACATGAGCCTTTCATTAAGCTATATATATATACATGTATGTATGTATATATATATATCAATAAAAATACTTTCAGTATATTTTAATACGGTATTACTACTCGACCAATGAATGAAGATAGAGATAATGTAATAATGTGTATAATGTAAATTGGAAGTGTTTTGTTTTGTTAAGTGTCAACAATACATGCATGAGTAGAAAGAAGCAATAGTTTTTTATAGACGCTCAGTTGTAAGTGGAAAGAGAAGTAGGTCTAGTGTTCAAGCGCAAGCAGTAAAACACTGATGTGTAATAATCTAGATATATTTATTTGAAATGGTAGCTGTAATTGTTGTACTGTGATAGAGGCATATTAAAAGAACTGTTCAGTTTTTGTGGTTTTCATATCAGTTCTTTGTCGTAAGACTTTCTGCTTGAGACAGTGCTAATATATATGTATCAAAAAATCACGAATTACTGGTAATGAGAGAATATTAGTTGTTTTTCTATAATTTATTTCTCTTTTATCAAAATTAAAGCCACGACGCTGCAACGTACACACAAACACATGCTAAACCTGATAACAACAACAACAACAACAACAACAACAAAACTTAAAATAATTAAAAATTTTCAAGATACATAGAACTTTAAAGGAAAACTGGATGATTGTGTAAACCTTAGTTCGGAATAAAGAATGCTCTAAAATATTGAAAACTACAATCGTTTTTTAAATCAAAGCTTAGATTAAATAATAATAATCACCTCGGACACTCAAATTTCGTTAAACTTTCAGAGCTACGTCAGGCTCAGATTCTACTGAATCTACTAAGATTGACAATGGCGCCTTTTTGCCACATTCGCTTGGCCGACAAATAAAAGGCGGTACCGTGATAAGCATGTTCATGAACTGCAGTGTTCGTTTCTGACGTCATATGATGTAAAGCCCATTTTTCGTAACATCACGCGTTTAAGCAGTACTGTAACACTTATGCCAATGTGTTTGATGCGCAAGGGAAGATGCCTGCCATTGCACAAACTGTGATTAGTTTCTGACGTAAGCAATAGCTGTGTTCGGTTGACGTTAATTATCTTTCTAAGCCAATTATTCAAATATATGGAACAATTGTTAATTTTTATAGGCAAGAAAATGTAGATTTTGGACAGTAAATTAAAATGAGATGAGTCTATACAATCATTCGGTCTTCCTTTAAAATGGCTCACTTAACTATAGTTTAAATCAAAAGATATTCCACTGACCCTATGACAAAGTTCGACAAAACAGCATATATTTTTTGGCTTTTCATAACTGATCAGGAGACGTTATTAGTATTTTCATTCATGTCATAATTCAGTAATTTTGTTTCCCTGATCGTCATTTCAATGATTTTCTACTTACATAACAATATTGTTTGTCCCCGCCGGCGTTACATAAGCTAAATTTAAGCAGCCAACCAACGCCGAGACTGCTTTATACGTGAACGTTGAACCAATGAGAGAGCGCAACGTCACTGGTGGGCTGAACGTCGTCTGCTATGAAAACGCTATGGCTTGATGATTGATGAGTTAGTTGCTGCAATCTTAAGTGAACAGTTATAATGGCAAGTAAAACGACTAGTGGCAGCCTGAAGCTAGTATGTAGAAACCTATTCTATGAGAGGCCTGTACTTAGATGTTAAGACTCACAGGTAGTGCGCGTTACTGATTTTACTATGAACTTTTGCGGTGACTCACTGAGTTGTCAAAGTGCTTTCATGTTAGGCAACCCACCCCTCGCTGCATTACACAGCATGGCTGAAATGAAGCCAAGTAGCGTGGTTCAGACGCCGCATCACAATAAATTGAGTGATTGCTCTCCATCTCACACACTTGCTACTCCTCATGGTATAAATGATATACTCAACAGACCTCTACCTGGCTCTACACAAATGCAGTTACCTCATCTAAACTTAAATCCGGCTGGGATGTACTTCGCCGCCGGTGCTGCCGCGAGATTTAATACAAAACCCGGACTAGCCGAATTATCCGGACGGACGCACATATATTGGCCGGGAATTCACATGCAAACCGGAAATCCGTGGAGGACAGAACGATTTTCATGCTCACCAGGTAAGCTTTAAAAATATATTATTTACCTTTAGATAGTCGTATTTGAAACATTTATATAAGACTTACAAGTAACCTCATGCATACTAATATTTAACAGGAGGTAGAAAAGCAAAAGTCATAATTTATGCTACAGTATGTCTTGTAAATCATATGCCTACATAATTCTGTTACTGTTTGTTTCTATATAAGCTTATAATAGTCCATGTTTATTATGTAGAAGGTAACCTATGTAGCTAGTTATTCTTTTAATCCTTTTATATAATGTACAATCCAATATATAAAGATATATATAAAAATAATGATATCAATATTAGCAATTCATCAGTTTGTATACAAGGATGATTGAAAATATTGGCCAGCATCGTACACTAGGTTTGTTTTTTAACAGTGATAGTACATGACAAAATACATAAATTAACGTTAAATTTAAAATATATTTTTAAAGTGAGTAATTTTTCAAAAGTTATTTTTTCTCATAGTTTGGCTTTTGTAGCTACAAACATTCAAGCTGAACAAGTGCTGCTAGTCAAAAGAGTTTTTATTTCAGTCATTTGGTATAATATTATAAAAATACATTGCACTAAAAGTGCTTATTAAAAAAATTAATACTGCACAGCTGCAAAAAGAATATAACATGAACATGCTTAATTACTCGGTAGAAGCTAAATAAACTTTACTATTCGAAACTGTGGAAAACTTAGTGTAAATTTAGTTTACGACATTGCTTACATAGATACGCAGATAAACACACATATACACACGTATACACAGATAAAACTATAATGTGATGAACTGAAATGAATTGAAATAGTGAAAATTTCCTTTAAAGTCGAATTACAAAATTAAAAGGATAAGCAAAAGCATTTTGATCAACTGTTTACAAAAAAATTACCGTTAAAATAATGAGAAAATTAAATAGAGATGATTTTTGATAATAAACATTGAAATTTTTACTTGCAGGCCTTTCCTCGTTATATCGTAAAATGGTTTCCATCGCAGCGTAGACCATAAAACAACTTTTTTCAAAATTTCTTTCACATTGTATTTTATGTGAAAACCGTTCGCATAAGAAATGCTTGAATAAAATTTCCAAGTTCTCAGGAGAGACTTATTTCGAAATAAATGTTTACGAAACATTCACTAAAATTAGCTAAATATTGCAGTACAACCTAAGCAAAATTATAGGTACAAATACATTCTAGTAAATATAAATAATTTACATGCACATACTTTCAACAAACAAAGTAACAGTAAATATATGTGTTTTTTCAAATGCGTAATGATTTGTAATTGATGAATTAAACATGTCACCATCACAATGCAGGCGAGTATTGTACGTAATTATATAGTATAGTGTACATTCCATTGTACGCTGACGAGAATGACATCGACAATGATGATGATGATAATGATGATGATGATGATGATGATGATGGTGGTGGTGATGGATATGGTGATGGTGATGGTGATGATGACGATGACGACGAAAACGACAATGATGATGATGATGATGATGGCGACAAGTCTTGTCTTTTTTCTGTTAAACAATTTTCAACAATATCACGGAAAATTATAATTGTTAGTTCTTAGGATATATTGAAAAATCTACAAAAAGTTCTTTTTTCCTAAATATTTTGTATGAAGCATCTGTTACTAAATGTCTGATTAAAGCTGTACTAAGCTGACACGTGTCTGGCAAATCTTTTCTTAATAAGACTGTGACGTGGAGATGATATCAAAACTGTAACATGATTAATATTACAGGCGTTTCGTCAAGCACAGTTTCAATAGATAAAGATGGCAAGAAAAAGCATACACGACCAACCTTTTCTGGGCACCAAATCTTTGCCTTGGAAAAAACTTTTGAACAAACAAAATACTTAGCAGGTCCCGAGCGAGCTCGGTTAGCATATTCACTAGGAATGTCTGAATCGCAAGTAAAGGTAAGAGTTTTTTCGCATTATATAAATCAGAATTATGCTGACAGAAAAGTACGAGGAGTCGAGCAAAATAAGTAAAAATGCACAGGTAAGAATGATATGGTAAATATGTTACAAGAACAAAAGATACAAATGAAAAAATGGAACAAAATGGCGCCTATAACTCTAATCATAACGATAACCATTCTGTTTGGAAGATGGTTAGAAACGTGCAAAAAGAAGTAGCTAAAACTAAATTCATTTTTCATCAAGTGTGTCATTTTTTCCCCATTTTTCTACTTGTGCTCTTTCTTGTGCCATTTTTGCAGTGCCATTTTTGACTTGTGCTTTGGTTTCTACCTTTAGGAGCCTAATAGGTTATGTTTATTAATTTTTACTGCGGTTATTTGTTTGTCTCAAGAGATGAATTATATGTTAAAGTACACTTTTAAAATGTTTTTGTTTCGTAGTTTCAAGGTAGTTGTTATTATATTTTTAACAACTGTTTAGTGTAAGTCTCTGAATATTGCATAATTAGTTTCTGTATATATCGTTTGGCGCACAAAAATGTGCGGAGATTTAGACTACAGCAATATTAGTAGCAAGCGTCTAACCACAAAGCTGCAACTTCAGTATTACAATACGATAACTTTTAGGTGTGGTAATTACAAGTTTATAGTTTTTAGTGGTTTTCAAGTTACTGCTAAAAGACTTTTGTTTATTAAAAATTAAATATCGGAACAATGTCAGCTATCATAATCAACTGAAAAACAGCCATATTGACTTATAAAAGCGCTTAATACACGAAAGCAACGTAGTAAAGAAGTCTGCAGTTTACATCATGGTATTCAACACAGAAAACAAAGCACTGACGAAGATTTGTTGCCAGGAAAAAAATGGGCCTCTGCATTACAGGATCTGGAATTCTCTTAAAGAGAAGGTGTTCAATGTTCCGCACAGAGCCGTTCCATGTACTAAAGGCAAAAATTGCTGAGTGTTGGAACACAAATAACCATTAAAGGAGTAAGAAACTGTGTTAGTTGTTGGAAGAAGTGCCGTAAAATACTTGCTGTAATTTTTAACAATAGCGACACAAAATTATTTCCCTCATTTTTACTTCTTCACTTAAAATTTCTGCATCTTTGGACCTGAAATTTTTGGTGTTTATACGTAGACGGTATTTAATATGGTAATTTTCAAACAATTACATTATTTTTTCCTTAAATCGTCGTGATCAAAATCGACAAATTTTTTGCGCCGCCTATATAAGTTCTCTTCTTAAACAAGATTCTTACCAACTAGTCGAAAAGTAACATTCTCCTCGTCTAGAACATCCAGAAGACCAAAAATGTTGTTCTGTCCCGTTTAAAGGAAGACAGGATGATTTTTCAAATCCTAACCCATTTTCAAGTACGGTAAAAAGTATACATTTAACACAATTAATATTGCAAAAGCGTTTCTGATAAATAAATAATAGAATAAAATCTTAATTAACGGCGCACGAGCCCAACTATTGATGACATCACAAACTAACGTAATTTTCAACAGCAAAAATATTCCACGAGCGTGTTGCACGTGTTTGCGAAAACGAAGATTGACGTACAGCACTACTGTAAGAGATTTAGTGTGTTGTGCTAAAACTCGGAAACTTTCAAGATAAAAATTCAAATTTCAAATTTACCGCTGTGCTCACGCATGAGCTGTCGATCTTGTGCACATACGAACACTTCTGAACTGAGAGGTACATCACCTGTTTTTTGTGCAATGCGTTTCCGAAGTCCAGGCGATAGTGCCTGTCTAACTTGCGAATGGTGAAACGCGTGTAACAGCTAAGAGCTATTGGCGCCAACGCGAAATTCCACTTGTACGGGTAGTAATTCTTTCACGTAAGTCATTCTTAAAAAAATAGTATGTCCCCTTTCAATATTTTAAAGAGTAGATTGTTTTGACCTACAATTTAAGATTGGGTCCGGTTTTGCTTTAAATTGATCACGTGATTCTTTGTGTCCACTTATGAGGATTGAAACTTGGAGTGGACTTATAAAATAGCTTAAATTGTTAATTGAGGTTAGGTCATTTTTTTATTTGAGAATCTTTTTTCTCCATACAAACTTTTTCTAATAACGTCAGACAAATTTGCATACCACGTAAGTGTCAGAATTTATGAAGGATTTGTAGCGATACTGGTTTGAAGATGTTTTAAAAGTTGATTTTAGTAATTTGTCTTGTTAGAGTAAGTGCATCTCAGTATAAAGTGAGTCTTTCCTACGCTCAGAGAAAGCTTAAGCCACTGAAGCACGTTAGACCAACAAATCTGTCTTAAGTCTTTTTTGCGTCATGTAGTATGCTTGTCAAGTCAAACGAAATTTCTAGAGCTTGGCAAAAATGATTTTTTTGGTGAGTTTCAAGATGCAATTTAAAGATGGTTGCCTTTTAATTGTGTAAAATTCAGAGTTTTATGCAGACGAATCCTCATCATCCATGTATGCGCCACAACGCATTAGAAAGAACAATAATTATAATGCTATTAATGTTAATTATAACAGTCAAAGGCACAAATCGGGTACATAATATTATAAGTTCAGTTCAGTATTGTCATGAATAAAGCTAGCATATTTATTTCGCATTAAATTGAAGACGTGTTCTTCAGCGTAATTCAACATTCGCAATCACCTCCATGACTGCGAAAATAATTACCAGACTTTATAAGCATAATGGTCTGCTACCTGTTTAACGCGTATAGAGATCTACCTGACACCTGTCTTACTGGAAAATGAATTATGAGCAGCAATTATCATGCTGTTTCCCTCCTCAAATGTCTATGAATGCCTTCACAGCCCGAGTACATTATCAGTAGTCATGAGATGGCCATCAAACAACCATTAGGGTGATTTCTTCACCATGTGTCATAGTCAAAAGGCAAGTTGATGGACGATTCATTGCAGACTTCGCTCGCCTCCGGCCAAGTTCTTTTACACACATTCTAAATATAAAAAACCCAAGTGAACAGCACTGCGATACAGTCAGTTTGCCAGGCGCGTTACGTAAGATTTTTGAAGTTGAAGGCTCAAAAGTTTGGGGACTCCGAACTGTAATGACGCCGGCTAACAATCAAATTGATTTCATGCATTATAACTCAGTATAATCATTATGTTGGTATTTGCCTTTTTGGCTTAAAGGACAAGAAAAGACGTGCTTGAAGTAGATTTAAGAAAGTACATATTACTTTATATAAGAAAGCGTTAAAAAAGTACATATTACTTTACAGCAATTTTGTGCACATATAGTACTCGCACTGAAAGGAATTTTAGTTTGTTTTCATTTTAAATCTCCTGCAATACAGTTCCGAAGTCGCCATTACATGACATCATGTACCAAACGTAAATCAAGGGAAGAAAAGACAATATTATAGGACTGTCTCAAAATACTTTCCGTGCAAATCTGTGTTACTTAGATTTTCGCTTACCTGCTAGAAAGACTTATGTAACTAGAAAAGAAAATTATTAATTATTTAAAATGTTTTCACCAATTGGTAAAATGTCGCTGACTCACCTCCAGAGTGCACCACTCACTAACCAAAAACGTATTTTTAATCTTATTGACAAGATACGGTAATTTACAATTATACTTAGTTGGTAACCTGTGTGCTACGAATGCCGTGATTGTTTTTTTTAAACTTTACAAAGTGTTACCTAAACTTCTTTCAAATGACCTGTCGTGAAAATGGCTGCGTCTAACGGTCAATGCGGGAATTTAAATTTACATGTTTTATACAGCGTTACTGCCGACGCAAGTCTAATATGCAGAAAGGCAGTACGTAAGTGGTATAAAATTTCAAGACGAATTTTTTAAGCTTTATGTTTATGAAGGGTTTTCTTGTGCTTTAATAAGTCCCCTGCTGCATATACCAGTTTGTAAAGTCCGAAACTGCATTGTTAAAAAGATGTCCTATTATCCTAGATGAAGGTATTCTTTATGGACAATTAATAAAAGACATAATATTGATAGTGATAACATATTATGAATGAATACAGTCGACAATACAGACGCAATACATGTTTAAGCAAACGATTGTACAGAAACAATAGCTTTGTAAAGCTACAATCATATACTGTGTGATTACAATAATAATTGTTATTGCATTAAAGATATTGGAGCTTCTCCTAGTTCAATAGTAATGTTATTAGTATTATTGCGTTCACCGAGATAATTATTGAGATATAATCAATAAGTATGCCATGCGTAAAATGACGATACCCGCTAACAAAAAGAGGTAGCATTATAAGTTCCTGCCCCTTTAATAATTTTTCGTCTGATTTGACAGTGTACCGAGTAATTAAATAAGTTTCGCGTGTATATTCCAAATCCAGAATATTTATTGTTAGGGGGGCGAGAAGGGCTTATATAAATATCATCTGTTTAGACAGCACGTCGGCACGGAATGTGACATTATAAGTTCATGAATCCACCTGCGCTAAATCAAATATAATTTAACGATAATGAGAAACATTACTTGGGGCGTATGTAATAGCAGGGATGATGGTATGATAATCTGCTGTCTTGTCCTTATCAAATATGATTACTTTCGTCATACGTGCTGACGTCGTGCCATCTCTATCACTTCAGATGAACGTAATTATAATCAATACATTAATCTGTGTTACATCATATATTTTGTTTTAGCTTTTCAAGCAGTTTTACACAAAATAATGATCTTGTTATTTCTGAAGATCTCATTGATACAGAATTGCCACATTGCATTTATGCATACAGTTCATTTCGTATTCAGAACTTCATCGTAAAAATCATAGCGCAGATAAAAGTCGTTTTGCTCCAATGTAGGGCACAACATGACATACAGTAGTCCTAGGCACTATATCATCATCATCATCATCATCATCATCATCATCATCATCATCATCATCATCATCATCATCATCATCATCATCATCATCATCATCATCAATCATCATCATCATCATCATCGTCATCATCGTCATCATCATCATCATCATCATCATCATCATCAATCATCATCATCATCATCATCATCATCATCGTCATCATCGTCATCACCATCATCATCATCATCATCATCATCAATCATCATCATCATCATCATCATCATCATCATCGTCGTCGTCGTCATCATCATGATCATGATCGTCATAATCGTTATTCATTATAGTCATCGTTTTCCTCCAATTTCTCCTTCTCCTCCTCCTCCTTCTCATCGTCGTCATCATCGCCATCATTGTTATCAAACGTAAACGTAAAGCTAGCTTTTTTCGACTATTCACGTCTTTAGTTGATTCTTGTTTGGCGCGTGCACAATAAGTAAACGTGAAAAACATGAACTTAAACTTGCATCAGTCACTAGAAAAAAGCCAGACTAAATTGCAATTGCATATGGTACAAGTGACTGATAGCATACAAGTGACTAATAGCACACAAAACGTAAGTGCTTCAAAGAAAACCAGATTGAGAATGTCGTTAAATGAGGTGATTTTTCTCTGCCACGCAAATGAGCAGTTTATGTCTATTCAAAAGGCGAATAGTTAAGTTTAAGTACTTGTGAAACGTATTTAAAACCCGCATATACATGACACTGTCACGCGTAACGTGTTACTATCATTTATTGTCTTTTTGTGTGATTAATATTCCTGCAAAGGCAACAGTTTTCAATTATAGTGAAAATTCCTAAATACCCGAAATGTCGGTTGCAGTTTTCACAAGATTTTTGAGGTTCCAGCTTATACTACATTAAGAAGGCAATGCTAGCGCTTCAGTTTTGATGAATACATTATACTGCTTTTCAATTTTAACTCTGAACTGAACCCTACGGTTCTAACTTGAATAATTGCTGTACAAATTTTAAAACTACTGTGCCTGTTTAAACAATAAGGAAAAAAATCTACGCGTGTTGCTATGTCTGCGACACGGCTACTGAAAACTAGGCGTATTTCAAGGTACAGTTTTACAAATTCGTTTTCTTGTACATCTCTATCTGTGCAGGCATGATGTATGAGACTAAATTATGAGTCCAGAAAACCTGCAACAAGTTACAAAACTACGGTGAAATTAAACAAACCTCAAGAATTAACTAAAGTCTGGCAGTCAGCATAACAATAGAACTCACAAAAAGAAACTGAACTGTAGATTTTAACATTAAAACATAAAAGGTAGTTAGCCAGCAAGCAACCAAAAGAGTCTACAGGGTTCGGTTAGTTAGTTAGCCAGTCAGTCAGTCAACCAGGCAGTCGGTCAGTCAGGCGATCGGTCAATCGGTTGGTCAAACAGTCAATCAGTCAGTCAGTTACTCAGTCAGCCTGTTAGTCAGTCAGTAAGTAAATGAGAAAGCAAGAAGGTAAATAAGTAAGTAAAATGAAAGTAAGTAAGTAAGCAAGCAAGTAAGTAAGTAAGAAAGAAAGTCAAAACAGGTACTAACTTGACTTGGCACTTGTACACCAGCAAGTAATATACAGTTACTGTGCGCGCAAATAGTTCTGTGTGTTAAATGGCTAATTAATCATGTCACATATTATACCACATATGGTGACATGTACGTCAATAATAATTGCTCACACAGGTGGGCAGGCTTAAACGGAATCCGGCCCTGATTTTTGCTTGTCACCTGCAACAATGAAGGGCGTGGCTTCTTGAAATTCGAGCAATCGCGCAAGTTTAGATAAAATGAATAATCACCTTCAGATATTGCCCAACAATCGCTAGACAAGTTGGGTGTCAACGATAACCAGTATTAAGTGAATTAGTATCAAAATTTATAGAAATAATAGTTTACAGTTTACACGCTTCAAATGTCACTAATAGCCAAAAGCGTTCAGAAGATTTATGTACGTATGACTATGTACTAAGCTGATGACTAAAGTTAAACTAAATTTTTCGAAATGGTTTTTAATAATCTGTAAAACTACGTTCAATGAATCACATTTTTTTCAATATTTTTACAAATAAAAAAATAAACAAATAAACGTGGATGCATTTTGGGGCATTGACATGCATCCTGTGCATTTTGCAGAGACTTATAGTATCTAGGGGCAATGTTAGAAAACGACTTATAGATGTATAAAGTTATATATACATATATCATTAATGTCATTAATTTATCCACTGCTTAACTTTTGAAATTTACTAAATTGGAGATTCTGAAAGTTACTGTTTCAGTAATAAATAAGAAAATAAATTTTAATTTGATTTTCGAAGTTATAATAACTCGAAAAAACGGTGTTCATTAATAAACGTCCCGTGCGTATAAATTAATATGTGGTTATGTAGTTAATATACACATAAGTTAATTTCGCAAAAGAACTGATAAAATATTCTATTTTTTCGCCTTATATCTGTTATGTGGTATGACAAATGTTATGTGGTTTTTGCTCAGAACTTTTGTGTGCAGCTGTCCTATATAGCCCTTCCCGTGTGTCACATAACACATATATACACTCTGTTTACCATCGTACAAACGCTGAAATATTCGTGTACTTGAAAGTCAAATCAATCTACGTGCACCTTGGCATTATAGGTTGACATTTGGGCTATAAAGATTGTAACCGGTGAGGTGTTATTACATTGATTTAGTTGCTGTTGATTTCGGTATCCTTTGAAAATGCTGTGCAAACTGTGTCCTACTGATACGGTCTCATTTGTAACACTTTACCTGACTATTACGCACTTTTCTTGCGATAATTTACTACGTGTTTTGTGTAGACAACTTCAATTAATGCATTCATTTATTACCACAATCTGACACAATATTTAAACTTTAAAATCAACGAAGTGTTGCTTACGAATTATTGATTTTTTCCTATAGGTCTACGTCGGTGCAAAACGGTCTTTCCGGTTTAAGCAATAAACACATTTTTAAACGCAATAATATTATTTTTCTCAGTACAATATTTATATATTTATATGTAAGACTTTTAAATTAACGAAAATTATTTTACTTTATTTAAGTCTAGATGTCCCACCCGTAAACATAAATGCGTTTTAAAATAAGTTAATTTTATTAGAAAATAATATAAAGTGCGTTTGGCTAAAAATCGAATGGTGTGTGATGATCTTAATTTGGGTTACAATGTCACGAGAATTCATCTTTCTTGTTTTTTCTAGTTAAATACGCCTTTAAGTTACATCTGGAAACTCGAAAGTTCAAATTTAACATTTAGTTTTGCGCACAAGAGACAACTTCAATGTATTTAAGTGTTAAAGAACAAGAAAAGGGGTACCCGAAGTAGGTTTCAGAAAAATCGTCTTAAAAATTGTATTTCTTTACAACATTTTTATGCGTATATCGTACTCGCGTTGAAAGGATTTTTTGTTTGTTTTCACTTCAAATTACATTACGTCACTTACGTACAACGTAAATCAGTGGAAGAAAAGTAAATGTTAAACTATGTCCCAAAAAAATTTTCCTACAAAATTATATCACTTAGCATTTCGCTTTCTTACTTGAGAGAGTTGTGCAACTAGAAAAAAATTAATTATTTAAAATGCTTTCACCAATTGGTAAAATGTCGCTGACTCACCCTCTAGGGTGCACCACTCACTAACCAAAAACATATTTTAATCTCATTGACAAGAATTTAAAATTTTACTTCGTTAGTGACATGTGCGCTACGAATACTTTGATTATTTTTTCAAACTTTACACAATGATATCTTAACTTGTGTCAAACGACTTATCGTCAAAATGGCTGCGTCTAACGGTCATCGCGGGAATTTAAATTTACATGTTTTATACAGCGTTACTGCCGATGCAAGTCTAAAGGCAGTATGTAAGTGGCATAAAATTTCAAGACGAATTTTTTTAACTTTATGTAAGGTGGAGGGTTTTCTTGCGCTTTAAGTGTCTCAAGAGTTGATGCCATAATTATTAGCGGATCTACGAATTTGCAAATGTCGTTTTATTTTACAATGTAGAAAGGCAAGTGTTGCTGTACTAATTATGATGCGATATTCATTTCGTTTTATTATAGCTTGTAGCGTTCGCAAAGATGTGGTCATATGGGAGGGCGTGCTCTTTCTCGCCTTGCTAGTCTCATAACAAAGACAAGGGATAATTATTTCACTAAATGACATAATGTGACAAAAAGCTGTACAAAGAAGAAATATTGCACCGTTATAAAGGAAGCAATTCGTTACAATAATCAAATCAGTTCTCTTTCTTCGCTAGAGGATATTAATAGACTATGTTGTTATTAAATTGCGACAGAGATTGGGCACGAGAACGTTGAGATCATCTTGTGTATTATTTACTTTTACTAGGACGATAAATTCACTAAGTAAACGCTTTAATTTGCTACGGTAGCCTGCGGGCGCAGCGCATAATTAAATTATATGAAGTTCCACAGATTGCTTTTATCACAAACAAGGCGACTGCAACTTCATATACATAACAGTTAATAGAATGGACAACAAACGAATTTTTAACTACTTTGCTTATCAAAGGTATGTTAGCCAATTGTCAAACTATACGTGATTCGCTGGGAGAAAAACTGTAAAAATCATTTTTTGCTATGTGTTTATAGCATGCGTGCATATATTTATGCTAATTATCGAAAATATTTTTATGTGCACGAATAATGACGTTCACGAAATAAAGATAAATGATAGTGTGTATATTAATATTAATATTATATATATCTATTTCATATAAACAAACATCGTCACCATGTAACTTTTAATGAGATATTAATGTCCTATAAAAGGCAGTATGACTTGACTTCATAATTCATCGCTGAGTTGAGATATTGAATGTGGCATAAACTACAAATATTAAATATAAGACACTGTGGAATGTAAGACGCCGAGTCTGAAAATCCTTGGGGTAAAGCTGCAAGCATGAATTATCATATGTAAGTGAAGTATTAAGTGAAAGGACTACAAGCATGAGAAATTCAGCACCATGGTGTGCTCCGTTCTTATTATAATAGTCATCATCGTCATCATCATCATCATCTTTATTATTATTATTATCACCACCACCACCACCATCATCATCATCATCATCATCATCACCACCACCATCATCATCATCATCATCATCATCATCATCATCATCATCATCATCATCATCATCATCATCATCATCATCATTATAATTTGCTTTGTTTATTTGTTTTTTGTTTGTTTGTTCGTTCGATTCTTTCTTTGTTTCTTTCTTTTTTCCTTTTCTTTTCCTCTATTCCGTTTGTGCTTGTACTGTTTTATGCATTTTCAACAGTTTGTTTATTCATTTAGTTATTCTTATACTCGTCCAATTGTTTAACCTACAGCTATCATTTATTAATTTACGTGTGATATTCATTAAGCTTTTTCTGATAGAGTTCTATAGTTCCAAGCATACTTGGGCTTAAACCAACTATAACCACAAAATAAGAATTTCGTTTATTCATATTTTTAAACATGTAGATCGTTTCAATACCACATCTACATAACAAACTACAAGGTATACAAAAAATTAACAAAGTTAGAAATACGAATGCATCATGAAATCGTTATCATTAAAGCACTGTTTTTTGCGATTTGCAACTCAAAAAATATTAATACGCGTGTCGTGTTAACAGATTACCCACAGATTAATCTACTCACTTATCAAAATATTAAGATGCAATAAATCTTAAGTTTCGTGAAAGCAACAATACATTTTAAAACGTTAAAGTAAATTGTCAATTGAGGATGCGACAACTAAAAACGCATTAGACTAAAATCGATTATAGTGTTTCATGTGTTGCAGCATGAAATAATAATTTCATTAAACGAAACACCAGTAACCATTGAAATATACATGCAATAACATTGCGCTACATCTCAACCTTGACAGAAATAGAACTTTGCATCATTTCTGCGGGTCGGAAAGAGAATTTAATCACATTATATCTACGTGCATTATCAAAAGAAATTAACTCATAAATAAATCTTAGTTAAATAAAGAGCAGTCTTGCTTAGCCAAGATAATACGTTTATGCTGCTTAGTGCCTAAATTGCTATGCATTCTTGTTAACCTTGAAAAAATGGGGCTTTTAGTAAGAACTTATATATATATATATATATATATATATATATATATATATATATATATATATATATATATAAATACTATGTTAGTTAGATAAATACTATGGTAAGATGCTTTTTTATTAACGGAAAGATCCTCACTATAAGCATATATATACTGAATCATTTCTCGACTTTTTATCCCAAGCTCCTGTTGTATGCATGCTGCACAGAGCTTATAGTGAGGATCTTTCCGTTAATAAAAAAGCTTCTTACCATAGTATTTATCTAACTATAGCAGAAGAATATATAAGATTTAAAGTCTTCAGAAGTGAAATGCAGGAAATGAAAGTTAAAGAAGCTGGCGAGTCGCGACATTAAACAGCATAAAGAATCTGTAATGAAGTATTTGCAACCAGACCAGAGTTGTGAAGGTGATAAAGCTAGTGAAATGGATGTACTTGTGAAAAAGGAGTTAGGGTTTCAAAAATTTTCTGATGAAAACGCTGAGGAAAACTGTAGCCAAGAGTAGCAGAAGATCCATTATCCACATGAACTCAATTTCAACTAGATTGGTAGTTAACTACATTTAATTAGTACATTATAAAGTAAGTATAAGCCTAACACACACACAGGTATCGTTATACTTTTTTATTAACGGAAAGATCCTCACTATAAGCTCTGTGCAGCATGCATACAACAGGAACTTGGGGGTAAAAAGTCGAGAAACGATTCAGTATATATATATATATATATATATATACGCGTTTCTCGATATATATATACTGGCTCTTCCAATGAGCAGTTCGCGTTTTTACATGCATCAAAAGATGTAGAAGTTATTAAAATTAATGCTAGATTGGTCCACAAAATATTTGAAGGTAGGCCCGACTGAGATAATTCAGTGCAAGCTTGATTAACTGAGTAACTGTAATACATATGTACTATTAAGTTTATTATATATATATATATATATATATATATATATATATGTATGTTGGTCTATTATATGCGTTTTTTGTGCTTGAACCATTATACCACTTATATGAGGTTCTTTGTTTAAATATATAATGTTTTTAAGTCGTTTTTTCTATATCTTCTGTAATTTCCTTTCTTAATGGTTCAATATATGAATAAATAAATAAATAGTGAATTGACAATCTTAGGAAATCAGAAGAAGCAAAAGTAGAACGTGTTTTGTTGCAGGAATATTTTTGCTAGCATCGATGAATTACCGGAAAATAACGCAAGTAGTTCGCTTCATTTAATTAAAGTGTTGTGCCATTACGCATACGTTACGTTATCCTACTTACGACAAATTTAAAAATTAAAGAATTACTTCCAGAATTTGGCGCCCACCAAAATTTGGCGCCTCAGGCAAATGCCTAGTTTGCCTAGAGGTATAGCCGGCCCTGTCTGTCTCTAGGCTCTACAAAGACCGTCTCGGAATCGTTCCTTAACTGCAGAAAAGAATACTAATTATGATCCACTTTTGCCAAATATGCAAAGACTGCGCGCTTTCGAATTATTCCCTTTTTTGTGGACCCACTGCAGCTGCTAATAGGATACTGCTAACTGTATTATTTCAGAGAAAATTGTTTTGTAGTCTCGTGTCTTAAGTTACAAACAAACGGAAGGCGAAGTTTACAACACTAACCTGCTATCATTTCTCTTCGTAAAACATTATTTACATTACGCAAATAACGTGTGATTATTTAGATCTGCTGGAACATCGTTTTGTAGAATGCCTGTCCCAAACGCCTCTAGAAAGACATAAATTCTGTGCGCTACAAACGAACAAGTCTATAAAACGGGCAGGTCACGTAAATATTCCAGTAATTAAATATTGTGCTGATTCGGTGAGCTGTATAAAGCTTGCTGAAATAACGCAAGAAATATATAAAAGATTTACACTGCAAACTGTTTACGAACACTATCGGCAGACATAGGAAATTCTGCGAAGCTTTTAATATACTCCAGGAAAATGATGCAATAGTGATAATGGTGGTGACGATGATACTGCTGATGGTGACTATGACAACGACGGCGACAACTACAGTAACAAAGATAGCTTTAATAATAAAGATGCAGTATAAAACTTAAGTTTAGTGAAAGCAACAATACATTTTAAAACGTTAAAGTAACTTTCTCATTTGAGGATGCGACAATTAAAAGCGCATTAGACTAAAATCGATTATAGTATTTCATGTGTTGCAGCATGAAATAATAATTTCATTAAGTGAAACACCAATAATCATTGAGATATACATGTAATAACATTGCGCTACATCTCAACCTTGATAGAAATAGAACTCGTTTTTCTATTTTAACAGTGGTGGTAGTGGTGTTGCAGATGGAAAGAATGGATTATTAATAAACAAAAGCTAAAATCAAGACAATTCTCATTTTACTAAATTAAGTCACTTTTAAATCACAATGTAGAATGGTAAAGTATTAAAAATATAGCTGTACATTATGCATATATCCATGAAAAAAATGAAAAATTGAGTCACAACTTTCGTTAGCATGTGCGCTTACGATGCTAGTAATAATAAATAATAAAAAACATAATTTATTTAGTTATCCGTACCAATCATCGATACCATTTAGGCTATAATGGTATACATCTTAACGTTAATAGATTCCAAGCAGAGATTGTCACGACCAATCATAAGCCTGTTTTTATCAGTAAGAATAATCTTAAACAAGGCCTAGCAAGCTGATTGTGCTTTTCATTGTTTTCACGTAAATAAAAAAACAGTTTAAGACGACTACGCCATCTTACGGTTAGATTAGATTCCCTGTCATGTATCATTCGCAATTCAATTTTACAAGGATTAGGTATAAATGTTCGCTGCTATCCGCTTAATCATCACATAATGAGCTATTATGCGCACGTGATTAGCAACTTATGCGTTTTAGATGACAATATAATACTTCATGCTATCATAATTTGTCCAAAGTTTCTTCCTTGCTGCATTAAAATTATAAATTCATGAAAATTTCGATAATACTTTTCCATTATTTCATAAAATTTGCCCCTAATTTACGACGTAATTAACATGGGAGAAATAAAGCAGATAAATAGGAGAAGGCTGTTGCAGCTGTTGCTGGTGTTGCAGCTGTTGTTGCTTGTGGTTGTGCTGCTATTGGTGCGACTGCCGCCGTAGCTGTTGTTGTTGTTGCTGCTGCTGTAACTCGAAAAAGTTGTTGTCTATAAGTAACGTTCGACGTTTCCAGGGCATCACATTTTGCCATAAAATCACTGAATGATATCACCAAATAATTCCCCAAAAACTTATTTCACGAAAAATTTATCACCGACATTTTTTTTGCAAAAATGTCTTAACACAGAAAGTTCCGATTTAAAAAACGTGTAGTGCAAAATTTTTATTATTCTAATTTTATTTTATTATAATGGGAGTATTTCCTATATCAATAATTTTTCCTGAAGTGGAAAATTCTTTCGTCCCTGTTTCCTAAGAACCGCGAATAGGCTTATTCCTAACAAATGCTTGAGATATTTCATATTGATAGGGCCTACCTAATGTTTATTTCTGACCAACACATGTGCCTACTGGTAGTTTAACACCTACTCTCCAGGAACAATGGTCAAACCAAATCCAGGAAAACAACCTGTTACGGTGACAGACAGTCTTCCATATATTATCCGGAAGCCATGATCAAAACAAGTTCCGGAAAACAACTAATTTAGACCTATGGGCTGTAGCGTAGCGTATTGTCTGGCCCGGAAGGCTATGGTGAAAACAATGCGAGAAAACGATTTGTTTGCCAGGTATATGCCTACCCTGAAAATAATTTGTTTCTAATGAAGAAAAGGTCAATTCAGTAAAGCAGTTGTAATTGCAGTGTATTTTTGACAGGTATGGTTTCAAAACAGAAGGACAAAATGGCGGAAAAAACACGCGGCGGAAATGGCGTCAGCAAAGAAACGTCATGACACCGAGGCAGCGCGCCAACTGGAAGATACTGCGTCAGACGATGATTCAGATTGCGACAAACAATCTTTACGACATGCGATAAATAATCACGATAAAACATTACTAGCAAGCTGAGTTTATCGCTTAGGCTTCTAAATTTATTTATTTAATAAATAATAATAATTAGCCTATATTTTGTTATCCCGTGCTTAGGTTTACTGCTCAGTGCAAAGTCGCGAGTTCAGTTCCGGGGCTGGTGCAGAGACATTCATCGATTTCTCTATTTTGTCTCAAACAAAATGAGCATTTGTTTAAAAACATAATTTAGCTGGTATTGGAAGTTATAATTTCCCACTTACGATAACTACCCGTAGGAGCTGTTAATTAGGCCTAATTATTAATCAACGGCTTTGCAAAAGTCATGTGCACATTGCCAGTAATTTGTAGATGCTGGTATAGGCCGATAGACCTATATGGGCTACACAAGTCTAGCAGTCCTGCAACTAATTTTAAAAATCTACCCTCTTTCTTGGACTGTTTAAAATATACTGCAAAACAACAGCATAAACAAACAAAAAGCTTTCCTCTCTGTGGTTAGCTGCTTCATATATGAAGATGCGTAGCATGATGCTCGTGCTCCGCCTAATGGCTTACTGCAAACTTCTACTAAAAACTACTAAGCGTTACTTTGAAGTTCACTTCCGGCTGACATTAAAGGAAAACCGGACGATTGTCTAGACGTAGTTCAAAATAAAGTATGCTGTAAAATATCGAAAACTACAACAGCTTTTTTAAAAATCAAGCTTGGATTAAATAATAATTACCTCGGATTGTTAAATTTTGTTAAACTTTCAAAGCTACGCGCGGCTCAGCGAATCCACTAAGGTTGGCAATATCGCCTTTTTGCCACATTTACGTGGTCGACATATAGGCGCGGCGACCGTGATAATTAGCATGGTCCTGAACTGCAGTGTTCGTCTGTGACATCAGTGTGATGTAGAGCTCATTTTCCTGACATCACATCAGCGTTTTGTAGCAAACTTTGCTTACGCAAACATGCTTGATGCGCAGGGAAGATGCCTGCCATTGCACAAACTGTGGTAGTTTGTGACGTAAGCGATGGCTGTGTCCGCTAGCCGTTAATTGAATTTCCAAGCTAATTATTCAAATATTAGAAACAATTGCTAACATTTATAGGCAACAAAATGTATATTTTGGACAGCAAATTAAAATGAGATTGAGTCTAGTGATAATCAATCGTCCGGTTTTCCTTTATGATACCATTCTTACCATTAGACCTATATTGTCATAAGACTTATTGTCATAAAAACATTCATACATTCCAATACCGAATTTACAGTTGTAAATATAAATAAAAATGAAAGTGGAAATGAATGTGTTAGTAAGTATGAAAAATTTACGTAAAAATACTTGCTCAATAAAATACTTTACATCATTCTCATATTACAAATTATCTAATGCCTTAAATTTCGCTAAACTTTTGCAATAAAACGTCCGTTTTAGAATGAACAATAAATAGGCTCTAGCAAACAATTTCATACCTTATAATGCCCAAATAACAGGCGTTTTAATTACATCACATGTAGTCCTACAGTATTTTTAAATACTCTGTTAGCATACGAGTAACCTTCCTTTTAGAAGAAAAAGAAGTAAGCCCCCTATATATAATATTCTTTTTAGAAAGATGATATGTGCAATGGAATTTTATTCATTTGAGGGTGTATGCACCTTCTTTTAATGCGTCAGATTATTGCATTAGTATGATACACATTGATATATGCTTTTAAAATTATAGGGCATAACTGATTGGTCCCTGATTTGCAAAAGCGACAGTCTAAGCACGTACTTATAGACTATTTATCGCGTCCCTGGTTACATACGTTTACATCGCCTTTCAGATTGGTCTAATACAAGGTATTCATGGTGTATCAAATGCAGGCTAATAACTAGTATTAACAGAGATTCGATATGAATAATTACTAAGTGTATATATGTGTGTATTTATGTATATAGCAGAACCTGTATAATTTCCCTAATTGTAATAAAAATGTAAATTAATGAGCATGCGCAGTGTGCAGCTTCCACATATTTTACCATCAAGTATTATTCTTGTATTAGTTGCTATTTAATGCTTAGTCAAGTGATCTAATAACCGCCATATTGACTGCTTAGTATTGTTAGGTTTCATTCAGGTAAATGTTTGTTGATAATAAGAACAACATTGTAATTTATTGCAATCTTGGACGATAGAGTACTAATACGTATGCTGTTAAATGTGCTTGTGTATATAATAGTTATATAGCCTCTACAATTATATTTCAGATGAACGTAATTATAATCAATACATTAATCTGTGTTACATCATATATTTTGTTTTAGCTTTTCAAGCAGTTTTACACAAAATAATGATCTTGTTATTTCTGAAGATCTCATTGATACAGAATTGCCACATTGCATTTATGCATACAGTTCATTTCGTATTCAGAACTTCATCGTAAAAATCATAGCGCAGATAAAAGTCGTTTTGCTCCAATGTAGGGCACAACATGACATACAGTAGTCCTAGGCACTATATCATCATCATCATCATCATCATCATCATCATCATCATCATCATCATCATCATCATCATCATCATCATCATCATCATCATCATCATCATCATCATCATCGTCATCGTCGTCGTCGTCATCATTATCATCATCGTCTTCTTCATCAGCAAACGCTCATTATATCTATTACAGACATTAGGCAGGCATAATTCTATTAGATAATAGAAATCTGTCCCCAAAACAATTTAATACAACAGTTAGACCAGCAAACACTAGATACACGTATGCCAGTGCTAATCAGCATCACTTCCAAGAAGAACCGTGTTAGGATGCAGATCCTATATTCGCATTCTTGGTACAATCAAATCAAATAAACAAACAGATCAACAAGCAAAATAACATCAAATAACAAGATTAGTAAACAAAGTGATTAAATACAATTAAAGGAGTGTAAGACATGTTAATATGGCGTACAACTCATTCCTGTCAAAAAATAGGAAAAACAATTACGTTCAAAAGCCCATATAACTTCTTGAATGAAATTTACAGTCCGCATTTGCTCTTTGCTAGCATTACTTCTTACATCTAATGTACATAATCTAATCTATAATAATTATCATTAGTCTTTATACTTGTCATTTTATCTTTGAAAATTTTCAAAAATTGCAACTACGAAATGCGCTCACTTTTAAACTTTAATTCATTTTTATTTAAGATTTACATTGCTGCGCTCAGCAAGTTTACATTCTTGGAATCGGAAATAACCCTGACTGACAAAGAGACGAAGCCTACTACTTTCTACTCCACTACTCTACTACTAAAGACTTTACTACTTCTAGACTTTTAGAGAGACTTTTATTATTATTATTAAAACATGCGTAATTACATTGTTCACTGGGTTGTGTACAGCAATCATTATCCAAAATAATGAGACTGATAAATGATTATTACATTTATACATAGTGTTGACATTTGCTTGATCTGTTAAACGGTTTTAACCGTAACTTGTTTGCATAAAGTGGTTGGCCTCATAGCTAATCAACATGCATATGGCAAAAATACGTAGTGTAAATATTTTATGCTTTTTTACAACGATGTAGGCTTATACCCTGCAATGCTGAACCCTGCCTTTTTATCCCACGTACATACTAAAATGATATAGGCGGCATAATATTCGAACAACAATTAAAATCTACTCTGTCAAATTTGTAATTGAATGCCGTATGAAGTATGAATTCGCGCATAGTTTCTGACTTGTTAGTAAAACCGACGTCAAAAATGAATGCTTACAAAACTACATTTCAAACAAGTTCTATTTCAAAGAGCTCTATGCTTCTTGCATTAGTAATGTTTCGTGGTCCGTGAGTGTTTTATTTTTCTTTATAGACTTAAGAGAAAGTGGCGAGAAAGAGAATGAGAGAACGAGAGAGACAGAGAGAGAAAGAGAGAGAGAGAGAGAGACAGAGAGAGAGAGAGAGAGTGAGAGTGAGAGAGAGAGAGAGAGAGAGAGAGAGAGAGAATGAGAGGCGAAGAAGAGAATGAGAGAGGGAGGGAGAGAGAGACAGAAGAGGGAAAGACAAAAAAGAGAGCGAGAGGAGAGGGAATGGGAGGAAGGGGTAAGAATAGGTAGAATGGGAGAAAAACGGAGGGAGAAAGAGAGAGAGAGAGAGAGAGAGAGAGAGAGAGAGAGAGAGAGAGAGAGAGAGAGAGAGAGAGAGAGAGAAAGTTAGCTGAGAGCCATTAAATATTCATTGGAAAACATTGCTTTTCGTAGCAATTTATAACATATTAGAAATAAACGTAGTCTCTCTGTTGTTGCATTCTGTGGCTCATGCTGTCAAGGTAAGGTGTGCAAAACACTGACTTTATATGTTTATCAAAAGTCTAATCAATCACAGAAAGCCTGTAAGTGGTTAGTATTCAAAATGTCCACTCCATCAATAAACTTCATAAATTTAAATTTCAAATTCATAAATTTAGCAGGAAAGTAAATTGGATTTGAACGTATTACAATAGATTAGCTGATAAGTATGCAAGCCTTGTAGCTGACTATGTATGGCAGACGTGATAAATTGCTTGCTTAAAGTGGGTGCCAACAAAACTTTTTGACATTCAATTTGATAAATTCACTGTAAAACATGTTTTTATTTGAATTAAACATTATTATTATTTTCACGGAATTTAGTTTCAAAGGCGTAACGAACAATTAAATTAATCGTTGCGATGAAATATGTCATTGTGAACTTGACGTGTGCAGTGAGATTTAAAATGCAATTTAGGTCTTTACCATTAAGATTGGCAATGAAGTAAGTCAAATACAGTATGATACCTTTTTAGCGTTTTTGTTTTCAGTACTGTATTGTTCTGTGCTGTAAAGTTCGTTTAAATAGCATGTAGTAAAGAAACTACAACATCACAGATAATGAAAATAAATGAATATGAAGTTTGTTACAATGTTTTATTACTTTGTAAAAATGCAATAATATGGAATTTAATTCATAGCATTCTTAATAAAAGCTTAAAAATGAAGCGTTAATTCGCATTTTTTATCAATAAATTCACTTCACCTGCCGCGTTGCCTTTTTCATATTGTCAAGCGTTAGTTATGTTTCTCACGACAAAAATAGATTAATATTTGTATACAATAATTATTACAGAACCCTGGATGCCAACAGAATCACTTTGATATACACGTCTAAAATAATGGTTCCCACGCAATATGTCGTGTGCAGCACAATCGCAAGAAATGTTTGCATAAATATGACAACTCGTTTCAAAACTAATGTCAGAATTGAAGATGACAAGTCAAATTTCTATTAACTAATTAATTTTTCATTAAACCACGTGCAATAGTGCGGAAAATAACACTGATTTAAAAATAAGCATAAGAAAAAGAAGGCTAATTTACCTGCTCATCCAGCTATTTTGACAAATTTCGTGTCCACATAATGCAAACAAAATAATACATGTAGTTAACAGAATTAAAATGATATATATTTTGATGTATGACATAATATAAGTAAACGAATAGGCCTATTACACGATTTGGCAATTAGATAATAAATTGAATAGTGAGAGTAGTACAATAATATGAATAAAACGCAATGACTTGAATGGTTATACTACTGTATAACCATTCAAATCATTGTGTTTTATTCATATTATCTACTGAGTGTAAAGAAAATAAACAATCATCTTCTGTCTATGTCGCACCTTCTAAAATACCATTGGGCGATGTGCCCACCCCACGTTGATAACTACTGGACTAATCGCCTGTAAATACTTACCCAGTGGAAATTAAAGACAATACCCCTTCTATTATAGTCTCTATACTAATATTATCTGTAATTTATAAAGTTAGAACAAGCTGTTATCACACAGAAAATGGAATAATTCATTAAAAATTCGAACCAGGGATGATACGGGAACTGTTTTTGCGAAATTTTCAGTTTTCTGTAATTACATGTTTGCAGTGGGTTATTTATATGTATTTTTGTAGCTTTTAGCAGTTTTAGCTTTTAGCTTTTAACCACTTGGGTTTGTTTGCTTAATTTCAGAAATCACTGGTGAGTCCTATTGGCTAAGGAGTTGAAAATTAATTGAAGATATCATGACATTTTGCAAAACACTTTGCAGTTCCAAGTCGCGGTTTATAACACATCTCACTTTATTTTCTTCAGTGTCCTATCGACATAACGACATTCTGCATTGATTGTAAAACTGGTCGTAAAAAACATGAACTCCTTTTATGAAATTGAAATTAATTTCACTGAAATGTAGAACAATATTTTAAAAACGAATAAACATATTAGCTGACGTACCACGTGAGCACATTGTCTAATCATATGATCATATGGCCAATCAGAATCATTGGTTGAATAATTTGATATGACGTTTGGCAAGTTTCGCTGTTTCTAAAATATGTCGCTTTGCGATGGATTGTATTTATATCTTCACGAAATAGGGCACGCTGTTACTCCCTAGTATTATATTGAAATTCAGTATGGAAAAATTAGCATGACTGGTGCAAACTTGCAATTTCTTCAAAACTTATAGATATGAAACTGCGACGGGTGGCGGGATTAAAACCGCTTTGTAAAACCACAGGTTTCATGTAGTATTAAATGTAACCCTGTGTCGGCCAATCAGAGTTTAGTTTTTCTAGGCCAATTTTCTCGAGCGGGTAACCTGTTTTCGTAGACTCGAGGGCAGAGCGTTCTCGGCCATGTTCGGCTTCGGATTTCATTTTGTATTTTTTTGGTTTCTGTTTTTAAGTCAGCCGTTATACAGTGAGTTCTGGTTTAATCCCTTGGATTGCATTTCATTTCAGCGCGTTAGAGTCAGCTATAAACGCTTGTTAACTGTCTCATTTTACTTTTTTCTTTTTCTTTTTTTAGTTAATACAAGTAGTAAATTATGAATCCTTGTTATCATAGACGGCATCACAATACTTTGAAGTGATCGAACTCCTCACTTGCAAAATATTAGCTCAAATCCACGTGTACTAGCATATATGCAAACTTGTTTTTCTCTCAAGAAAATTTTTGATGTACGCAGGTATTTCTCTTTATACGTCTACAGATGGTAAAGTGAGCGTGCGTGCGTGCTCGCGTCCCCATTTGAAACTACTACATATAATAATCCTAATTACTGAATAATTGTATTGTTTTGTTTAGATTTTGGTATCCAACTTTATTATTTTTTGTTTTCAGTTCTTTTTGGATAATTTGTATGATTTATACTGTTTTTATTATTTTTTTCTTATTTGTTTTTGTTATCTGCAGCATCACCGTTAATTTTTAATATACAAATCTATTTATAAGAAAGGGTAGGAGACTAGATGACCCTATGGTCTTTCCCTGCCCTGCTCCATGATTATAATTACTTAATATTTAAAAAACTTTTGATGTTAACCTAATTGGTGAAAATAAATGTTCTACGTCCATGTCTACGCGATAACAGCTATTCATCAACTAGTTCTTTCGACAAATCATCAAATTTCGACACATTTCATTTTTCCTAGTAAGCGACAAGTGTCTTATTATCATGGTTAAATACCATGTATCCTACAGCAAGTTGAACTTGTACAGAATTTAGCTAGTGCTTTGGCTCGCAACACTTCCTGATTAACAAGTAAAGTATTTTGAAACTCAAGCAAAGTAAGTTTTATATAAGACAAAATAAAATACTGTTACACATGACATATTTAATTTATTAGTATTTTACTGTCTTAAATGCAACATCTCATAGACATAGATCATCGTACAACAACTATATTTTGTACAATACTGATAAAATTTAACAGGTGGCGCCATGGCGTGGCAAGTAACATTACTAATCCTGAGAGGACAACGTCAGTTGAGTTAGTACATACTGAACTAGTAAAATAAGGCTTAAATAACAAAAACAAAAAACTGGAAGTACAGATACGTGAAAAGCACCGAGTCTCTAACATATAAGTGTGATACAACAAGAAATAAGGCAATACGAATAAATGCATTGAAACTCCTGTACAGATAGACATGATTGAATCACGGTTGTTTTATCAAAATTATTAATAGACTGCTTGAAAATAGTCTAAACAAAAACAAATATTGATAAACTAATTATGAACTACATAGCTGTTGTAAGAGACATAAATAACTCAGGTATAAAAACAAACTGTATGATCATCAAAATGTGTTAACAATGTCAGGAAATAAGTTAATCTAGCTAAACACGTCTAAAACAATGTTGTTGAAGATTTAGTAAATGTATTCAAGCAAAAGAAGCTCTAGGCAACTTATACCCAAGAAAATTAATGCCATTATTTCCGGCACATTGCACGTGAATACATATTTAATGGTTCAAAACATAGTCTGTTTTAAGTACACACTTAAGAACTGTATTTTTCTCTGCGCAGCTACAGTTATGGATTCAGAACTCTTGTATTTAGCTTTTTTGCTCATTTAAATTTTGCTTGACCGCTCATTTCTGTTATTCTACTCAAATAATCATAAACCAAACGCTGTACAGCTTACCCAATAATTAATTATATCAGAGCAATTATCAAGCATAGCTGCACGACATTTAATCTGCTCAGAGCGATTGCCAAGCATAGCTACACAACTATTATACATTATAAAAACATCTTAAAAACACTTAAAATATTAAAAACGGGCAAAAAATCGGACATTTACAACTAAACACTTGCTGGTAGTGATCAACAGCAAACTCATTATTAGTAAAACTGTATAAACTGGAACACATCCTGGCAAGTAAAACTGAACAATCATTTTGATTAGCTAAACTAAGATTACCTCAACCTAATAATATATTCACACGCGGAGTAATCTTAATTCTAAATTATACAAATAAAATACTGTATATACAAAAATGCACAAATGAGGCAGCCCATTCTGTGCTTCCTATGTAAAATTTCTAGCACAACAACATTGATTCGTTAATGAGACTTTTGAAGAATGAGGTATAAAGAATATCTATTCTATGTTCTATACTAAGGGACTTATATATTATCCAGCAACTGCAAACTGCAGGCCCCCAAGCAAATATGTAACAGTACTCATTATTAAGAACCATTTTGAAACACTGTAGTTGACTATATTATAAATAATATTTCCTCTTTTCTGAGCCATTATAAAACATTGCAATTGAGAAGAAAAGTTATGGGTTGACCAAGATGCATTGATTGTACAATTATTATTATTAACATCATTTTATTTTGAAGATACTTTACATTAGTAATTCATAAAAATGCCATAACTGAGAAGCACTTCTTTTTAAAGTACGCTTTACAATTTCACATGTTATGATGTTACGCTAGGGATTTGATACTGAACACAGCCACTACTACAACTTCTCCAAAACGTTGCAAAAATAACTTTCAAAAAGTTTTCCAAAGACTTAAAACATCATAATTATTTTGCTTTTGATATTAATGAAAGAAACAGGGTGGCTTAAAAGTGAAACCGTTCGCAGTCATTTCCACTTTAAATAAACAAGAAATTTCCTTCGTTGGAGGAACTAGCAAGTTTATGTGCAACAGTCAGAGATGGACTAAATTCAGCTACAGATGATAAATAATAGGCAAAGAGAAAAACTTTGGCTAACTTCCTAAAGGTCCTGGGATGTCTCCTCGATTAGCGTTGAAAGCTGAAAAAGACAATTCATATTTATGATATTTATCTTATATAAATATGTTATATTTATGGTTACATATATCTATTACCACATTTAGTGCTTAAACAAAAAAATAAAATTGATTTTCAAATGTTAGATTTCAAGCTGCTCAATGTTTAGGAACTTAAAATCTTTAGAAAAACAAAATCAGTAGGTGATGATTCCTCAACATCCAAGAAGGCAAAAAAATTCAAGTAAAGTAACACAGGCAGTTTTTATAACCAATATGAAACCCACGCTCACAATTTGTTTCTGTAAAATGAGGGTGTGAACAATTTTTTTCTGAAACTTGAATAATCAAGGCTGCCAAAAAACTTTTTCCTAATTCATTAGTAAACAAAACTGGCCTAATGTAGATGTGGGTAAACTGTAAGAATCACAAATAGCAAAATTTTCAAGATTTTTTATATTCTATGCATTCTACAGTAGAATTTAAAGCATAGATTATAAACAAATTTACTCCACAGCAACATTTATAGGCTGGTAAAATAAAATATAATGCATATAAAAATATGAATAAAATATGAAATATAATCATGCAAAATTAAATATAAAAACTGCATAATTTATTAAGTATGAATAATAAATAAACTTTAATCATACAACATGAAACTTTCTGTAAATTAAAACAAATGTAAAATCACTTGTCTCATTTTAGTATACAAATTAAAATAGTCATTTAGCCAATTGAAAATATTTCAAAGCAAAGTGAAATGTATCAAAAAAGAACAAAATGCTTAATAATGATTGAAAATGTTTATGTTAATGAAAACTAACTACAGTGATCTATATGCTAACAACTTTCATAGCATTTTGTGAAATATTACTATTATTACTACAAATTAGAAATATCTTAATATGCAAAACCTTGTACGTCTTTGGGCAACTTACATGCTTTGCTAGCATGACAATTTATGAAAAATTAATCTACGAAACCATGCGAGTGGCATTAGTATACGATTGTTTCACAGTCCACACTACACACAGAACAATAATACATGTAGATATTACACACAAAGAACAACACGTTAAAGAAATTTCCTGTAAAACACAGAGATTAATAGTATAATGGAAAATTATCAAATATACGTTCAATAAACTGTCACATGGGCAGTACACAACAATGCACACAAGTTGCTTAGCATGCTAAAAGCAAACAAGTGAAAATGATAAGCAAGCAAGCATAATAGCCAGACTTACAGGTGTAGATATCAGCTGCACATATGACACAATTACAGAAAAAGTTACTACTTATATCAGCAAAGAAAAAGCAAAAGAAAAAACAGCAATCCGTTTTATAGCTTTAACCCATTAAGTCATTTGCACAATTATGTTGCACAAAAATGAATGGTGTTTTTGTTTAAAAAGGTTAGCTTATGTAACAAGTTGAGCAAGGGTAGTCAACACAAGTAGGCAGAATGTTTTCCGAATTTTTCTCAATTTAACAATGACATTTTCACACGACGATTTTTCTATTAAGTAATTCTGCTATGAAATTAACAACTAGAATTAGATAAATATTCATTCACGTAGTTATACAGTGCATTTTTCACATTTGCTTTAATATTTTTCAGATAACTCTGCGAAAATTTTAAGGCAATTCCAATAGGACAGGCTACTTAAATGACTGTGCCAATATTTTGACATTTAGCTAATTTTACTGTGGAGTTTTTTGTATACAGGTAGCTGTTCGTTAATACTCAGAAATACTGAGATTTTTTGCCTGTATTATTTACTGATAATAAAACAAAAACTTTCTGGCATGTGTACAAGTCCACTAAGCAGCTCTGATATGAAATTTTAATGCTAAACTTAAGTCTGTAGCATTAATCACATATATAACTCTGCTAATAGACACTGGAAGTAGGCTAAGTAAAGACTATGTACTTATATTTTAGAATTTCATGTTATTTTTCTTTTATGATAACACATTTGAAGTTTAAGCATAAATTTACTTGCGCAATCCCGGAAATTACAAACAGATAACTTTACACCTAGGGTGTAACATATTGTAAGTATGTTGTAAGTTGAACTAATGTACATGTCGGTCATCTATGTTAGTTGCTGATACGGGCTAGCTTTAGCGATGTTACACGAACAGCATGCTGAGACGTGAACTGATACTTATTCATCGTTCAATTACGACAGCAAAACAGAATTTACGTTTATATCAATACTGTCATAACCTGATGCGAGGTCTTCAAACGGCAAAACTGAATGAGGAAAAAATTTGCAATTATTAAAGTAATAATAAAGCTGCCTTTTTAACTGGAGACTTACAGACAGCAACACAAAGCTAATGTACAATGCAAGTGAGGCAAAACTATAAGCAAATATAGACACAAGCCGCAAATGAAAGCAAAATCAACCAAAACATTGCAGTTTTTGCTGCACATGTATTGACAAAGACTGCACACTTTTAAAGTGTTTTTAACCTGCAATTTGACCAACAGATCAAAAGTGATAAAATTGGAGAACAAATGTTTCTCAACACAGCACCTTCAGTGATGCACTCTAAGAATGCTGAAAATTATACTATAACGTTAAAACATGTACATAGACAAATAAAATGTGAAATGCCTACGACAAACAAGAAACAAAAAAACAATGGCTTTGCTGGTTTATTACAGCAGACTGTATCATAGCAGGCTGCCAATTAAGTTTCTTACTGTCAAAGCAGCAGAAAGATTATACAGTAAGTTCTTGCTTAACAATGCTAATGTGTTCTAGCAAAGTGCAACATTAAGCGAAACATCATTAAACGAAACCAGGTCTTCCATAGAAAGGTATGTAAAAGAAGTGAAATATGTTCCAGAGGCAAATGTCAATGCTACTTAATTCATATGAATTAAATGATTTATGAGTTTCATTCATTGTTCTACTGATTAATTCCTTTCTGCTTGCTTAAAACCACTTATTTTTCTTGCAAGTATCTACCTAAAAGGTTTCTATTTTGTTAATGTTGAAGTATTACGCAGTTAGCAGATAAATACTGCTAAGGGACGCTGGGACAAATTCATCTAGATAATGGTTGTTATAGCAACAGGTTGCAGACAAAATTCCTTTGCATAAAGTTTTTATCCAGGTGACTGGAGGCATAAACATCATTGCAAATAGATCTCCCTTCATATAGACAGCTACTATTTGGTCAGGAAATAAAAACACAAAAAATATTGTTTTGTGTTACTAGTGCATTTTTAGGACAGAACAATGCAATATGTACTGTTTTAATGCTTCGAATTTTTCAAAAAGGTTGTTGATAAAATAAAATCCACTTTGAGCAAAGTAAAAAACTCGTCGCTATAATGAAGCCTGTGTTACTGAGGGAGAAAAAGGTGTCAAACGTTCAGCATCGTTAAAATGAAACATCGCCAAACGGGGACTTACTTGACCGACTCACTACTTTTTTCCACACAGTCAACTAAGCTCTAACTCTAATGCACGGCACAAGACAACTTTTTCCCATTAGTACAATACTGTACTGGGTTCCCACAATAGATTTTCCAGACTTTTCACTGACCAAATATTGATTTTCCATCTCCAAGATAAGCCGAAACTGCATTACCAGTATACATATTCAAACATTTTGTTCACCGACATTCATATATTTATACTGATAAATAGTGTGTTGGCATAGTTGCAGTACGCTAACGAAATTACACTAATCATATTAAACAAACTTTCTTAATCCAGAAATCGAAACTGGGAGCCTGCCGTAGCAAAATTTTATTTGAACACGAATTGCTGAAAAATATGTTTGGAAAAATATCGGTTCACCATAATTATTTTTGCAACCCTTTCCAATTTCCCTGACTTTTTGCGCCATTTTCCCTGTCTATTTACCAAATTATCTTTTTCCCTGACTTTTCAGGATAGCCTGTATTTTCAAGGATTTTCCAGGATCTTCCCGGACAGTGGAAATTCAGAATTCTCAGTATAAAAAACACTTGCACAAGTGATGTATTCTGCAGGAAATATTTGTTCTCCAGTAAAAAGCAAAACACTCATAAGACTACTAATGCATGTTAATTAGACCTACCACAACGAAAAAAACTGAAAAACCTCAAATTTTAAAATTGACAGAAAATTTAAACCACAAAATGTTGAAATGGTCATTATGGTAGGTTGTATAAATATGATATTGGTACTGGACAAAACTAGTAAAAGCTACTTACATTCTATTTCCAAAGATTGGCATTTTGGCCCAACAAAGCCTTCTGCACATAAACATCTTCCGGTTACGGAATCGCAGAGTGCGCCATTGTAGCACTCACACGTGAACGCACAGTTTGAACCATAGCGACCAATCCTACAAGCTACAAAAATATAACATAACATTACACTAATAATTAACAACTTTTTAGATTTACGTTTCAATTTGATTACAACACAACGTTTAAATGTCTGTACATTATCTAAACATCTTTGGTTTGTCTGTGCAGCACAGTGAGCAAGTTACCCATTTTTCCCTTTATGCTTCACTCATCGCATGTTTGATGCAATGCTTGTTCAATTTTAAATCTTTTCTGGAAAGGTTCTTAACTCACTATGAAGCTAAGTCACACCTGCAGGCTCATGTCCCACCTAACAGCCTTTGAACAGCCTTTCTTAGTACAAGAGTGCACTCAACTGATGCAAAATTTCACAAATATTGTAAATGACATTCTTTGTTATCGATTATATTTTAATCATTTTTCATATCTGCTTAAAATATATTATGCTTGCCTAACCTGTTTTGTTTGCTTGTATTTGTTTTGCTATGATTTAGCATAGAAAGAAATAATTTAATAGAACTTAGCATGAATGAGTACAACACATAATCAAGGCGGCCATTTTTACAGACTTGCGAGTGATTTTCTAACACGGTTTGCACAGAATATTCAGTTTCGTTGATGCTGTGATTTAAAGACCTTTAAATTTGTCGCTACAAAAATGCTGTTCAAATATGAAACAATTTTCTTTGTTTGGAAGGCTGAGAAAAAATGTACATTGTTAACACGGTAAATTGGCAGGTTTGTAAATACTGTCATTTATAATATCAACAAAAAACTGCATTAAATAAAGTTTCCTAGCCTGAACTTTTGTAATAGAGTTGACACACAGACAACTGAACCATACTACCCATTACTAACCTTCATTACAGTGAGCACCAGCATATCCTGGAGGACACTTGCACTCTCCAGTTACTGGATCACATAAAAATGCACCACAGTCACACTTTTCTTGGCAGCTAGCACCATAATAGTCACGATCACACACTGAAATAATCAGTGGTATATATGAAATTCAGACGTGTTTTCATAATACAGCTAATTGATTGTAAGCTTAAATGGGCAAGCACAGTCTTGAAAAAAGATAGAAGCCATACTGAGCTTACAGAAAGCTTTCTACATAGATAACTACACTCATATCTAGGTTTGTTGGACCCCGCTTTTATAGATATTGGATAATTCGAACAAAATCTGGTTCATAGAAAGTCCCGCATACAACGGACATAATCTGTTTCGCGAGCTAACCACTTGTTGGCGGGCCGTCAGTTTGTTTGCATCCAAGCAGCATGTAATGACACGTGTGTAGCTTGTGTGTCGGTGTGCTAAGTTTAATCAGAGTGTGTAAATGGTTTAGAGTTAACTAAGTCAATTGCTGACAGTTTTTTATACTTTTGCATAGGAGCAAGCCCCGTATTAGATGTTTTTGAGACAATTAGACGATTGATTCTACATTACCGTGAATATAATACACGGCGCCTACGGTATTAGCTTAGTATCAGTGGATACGGACAATCGGCAAATTCAGACCGACATCTCCCCATTTTTGTCTGGTAAATCGAGATATTAGTGTAAATATAATGCTATAGAACTTTGGTTGAACATCCCTGAAAATTTTAAAATATTCAATTTAAGTTTAAAAAAATGAATTAAACAAATCTCGTTTGACCGTTATTCATAATTTACAGAATAAAAGTTCTTTAGGTGTATCTGTTTTAAGAATCATTGTTAGTACCATAGAACTATGTGAAGAGCTTTTCAATTGCTCAAGTGGTCTACCATTCAAGTGATGTAGTAGTTGTTCTTTAAAATTTCAGAATTTCCCGAAATTTACAATTTTGTAATTTTCAATTGAATTTATATAGTTATAGAATGATGTTATTAGAAAGCACTTGTTCCTTTTTTCTCCTTACAGCAACTTTCTTATTATTGTTATTGTATTATTGTAACATTGCATTTGTCTTTGTAAAACAAATTTATTCATTTCTGTTCTATGGAAAATGTCTCGTAAATAGCGAATTGCCAAATCATCTTTCACCTGTAACAGTCTGCTAGTTCATAGCGAGTCAAAAATTACTTACTTGACAACACTTTAAAACACTTGAGAGATTTGCAATAATAATCTACGAAAATTTTGTCTTATCAAGAAGATTTTCACAATCAATAATACTAAATAAATCATAAATACCTCGTTCACATTGATCACCCATTCTGCCTTTGGGACAGAGACATCGTCCTGTGACTGATTCACAAGTCGCACTGCTTACACAGTCACATTGCAAACTGCAGTATTCACCGTAGAAGCCACTAGGACAGCCTAAAAATGTTTAAACCAAGTTATTGTTTTGTAAACTAGACACCAGGGTCCGGTTTCATAAAGCCGTTGCTAAGCTAAAGTTAACGACATCGTTATTAATAGTTAAGTGAATGTAATAAACAGTTAACTTAGTGACAGCTCTGTGAAACCGGCCCCTGATTCATGTTGCTCATGCTATTCACCATAGAAATAGTCTGAGGTTGGTTGTTCTAGGTCCTTAAAATAGTTATTACAGTGCATTCTCTGTTAAGGAGCTAGATTGAAACAATTAGAGAAGAAATGGCAGCTGATATATATATATATATATATATGTATAAATAAAAAAATATACATATATAAATAAAAATATATACATACATACATACATACATACATACATACATACATACATACATACATACATACATACATACATACATACATACATACATACATACATACATACATACATACATACATACATACATACATACATACATACATACATACATACATACATACATACATACATACATACATACATACATACATACATACATACATACATACATACATACATACATACATACATACATACATACATACATATATATATATGTGTGAAAAAATAATTAAATATGCATATATAGATATATGTATTTACTATTTTCTTGTGTGTTTGTCACAGTATTGATTTTTGTACACATTTTAACACTGTACTTCATTGTTACACAAGCATGTCAAAAAGTTGCAGATGTTCTATATGATTAAAAGCACAGTTGTTTTTCCAACACATTTCACTGTCTGATCAACGCTTATCAGTTGTAATACGAGAAACTGCAACATTAAGTTTGCTATTTAATCTGTTTTCTTATCACAGTGTTGATTTGATCTTGTACATATTGTTGCGAAACCCTCGACTGGGAGCCGCCCGTGGGGTGAGGGACGCGATGACAGCCGAGCAGTCAGCCTTCGTATGACCGTGCTGCATCCTACCAGGTAGTGCACCAGAAAGAAAGACAAATTATCATTAATTAGGATCATGACAACCGCTGCTAGGCACTGGAAAAAGCAGTACACATGGTGGACACGACAACCAAGAGAAAGATAGAAAACTATGTGCTCACTTCTTTTATAGCAAATGGTGCATGCAAAGCCAACCCTGACTAAGTGTACCCGCAACAATATTTTTACACTGTATTTTTATTTAGGTGATTGTTGCATGAACGTGACATGTATAATCATGTCAAAAACCTGCAGATGATGTGTCCGAATAAAAGCCACGTCTTTTCTTAAGTGGGTGTTGGCTGCCATTTTTCCTTTAACTCTCCTTTTAGTTTTATCTCTCTGAATAAGAACAATTTCAGTTAAGAATTGGATTCTGTAAAGATGGAAAATGGCTCTTTGTCTGGTCTGAATTCCCAGAGTTGTGGACTGTTTTTGAACAAGAGGTCTCGGTTTCCTTTTAGTTTGCCTAAGTAAGAATCAGGCATCAAGCACTTATTGAACAACTGCTTTTCAGTTCGGTACTCATCTTAGATAATGTATTCAAAGTCAATATTGATCACTTTAAAATTAGAAAATAAGAACGTATAGGTTAAATAATAAAGCAAAATAAAATAAGCTTACTGAATTCACAATGCTTTCCATAATATCCACTAGGACAGTGACAACAGCCAGTAATCCGGTCACATTCAGCTCCATTCTGACACGCGCAGTCCAGTATGCATCCAGGTCCATACTTTCCCATCTCACATTCTACAAAATTAGGAAGTATAGAATTTATTAGTTAAAAATATGTTTCGTATTAGTGATTAGTCATATATATATTGTTATTAAAACACATATACATATTTAAGAAAGTTTTAATAACAAGAGTTTTTAAACAGAATTAATTTTAAATTTGAAGTATGCAGATTCAATAGCGAGATTTAAACTCCCAACACCCAAATATACACATTTAAATATATAAAGTTTACATTATAAACAACGCATGTCTACATTACAATACACAGAAAGTTATATACATATACAACAGACAGTTAGGGAGGAGAAATAGCTAAGTGGTCTGGTGTTTTTTAGCAACAAAAATGAAGTAACATCCAGGCTGGTCTGTGAACAGATGAGTAACTGATGTATTCATCATTTGCTCTCAGAAAATTCATTGTCACTGCGATTCTGACAGATTTCCATGTTACCCATGGCTGAGTTGTCTTTGTCAGTTTAGTATGTCATTTTAGAGGCATACAGTTGATAATGAACAAGATTCCAGTCCAGCCACAATCTTTCACCTTGACATGGGTAGATCATGTCATTGTATAAGAAACACATTAAAAGATTACACACCATTCAGACTTGTAATTTGGTAATATAACACAACAACATAAAAACAATACCAAACAGTTGAAAACAATAAATTTCAAATGACGAGATGAAGTTTGTATTTCACCATCTTGGAAAAGTAATTTATTCTTTAAAAAAAACCACCCACTGGCATTTCGATTCCGTAGAAAGAAATTTATTAAACCTATGACACACCACAGCATCTCACAACTGGTATTAGAACAAAAAGCTTTGGTTTCACCACCCACTTACGACATGTCCATTCCTTCTCGCCTTCAGACACTGGAGGTGGACACCAGATGCTGGATGCTTTGGTGGGTGCATCATAGCTGAATTTGAAGAACTCTTTATTTTTCAAAGTAAAGCTATTGCCGCTTGCACATTACATTTTGTAAATTCTCCTGCTGTTACAGACAACAATGCTTTACTGGCAATATCAGTAAGGCACAAATAGCAGTCATGTGGATTTGTATATAAAAAATCAACTATCTTATTCTTTGCATTTATTTAGTAAACTCCTTTCTCTAGCTTTGCATGCACACTTTAGCTACACAATGAACTAAATACAGTCAACCTTGGATGTAAGGGTCACCTCTGGACTGGAAAACATCGTCCCTTAGATCCGATGTCACTTATAGCCGAAGTAAGAGTCAGACTGAGGGTGAATCTAGACCTGCGAGTTCTGTATATCTCATCTGGTAGCCTAATGCCCAATGAACCGTTTGTCGCAATGTATGTAATATATCAATTTAATGCAAACACTTCCAATCGTCTTGAACTGAACACAAAAATCAATGTTTATTCAAATTCATCCCAATTACAAGCCATTTTACTACTGGTAGTTATGCTAATAATGTTTATGCAAATGTTTAAGAAAAGTCTTTTGGACATTTTTACTCCGACGTAATCAGCAATTTTACTTCGAGTTTGCTTGTTATTCATTTGCTTCCAAAAAAATCCGACATCTTTTTCTGGGTTAACCTAGACACGGGGCCCGCGCGATGTCTCAGCATAGGCTTTTTAGAATGTAAAAAATATTTGATCATAGGTCCCTTATATGCAAGGTAATTTATCTGGGTTCCTATTATGCAGGACCTGAAGATATCGTCCCTTATAACCGAAAGTCCCTTATATCCGAGTACCCTATATACGAAGATTTTCATAACAAAAAAAGTGACAAAAAATCGGGAACGGTGTTGGTGGTCCCTTATAAGCGAATACCTTATGCCCGAGGTGGACTGTACACTCACTTGGCTAAATGTTTCACTTTTCAATGTAGTACAGCTTTCTACGTTTCACCACGTCTGCACTGAATACAATGCTAATACTAGATAGAGGCATTAGAACTGGAAATCATATTTGCAGTTTCGTGGCTCTCTTGTTTCAGATTTGGCATTTGCACCTAATGATCTCTATCAAAGTCCTGTTAACTAAGGTCATCAGACTCTACAGTTACCTTCTTCGCACGATTCTCCAGTCCAACCTAGTCCACAGTGACAGACTCCGGTCACTTTGTCACACCGACCCCCATTAGCGCAAGTGCACGTGTGGTTGCAAGAAAGTCCCCAGAAACCAACTGGACATTCTGTGCAGCAAAGAACAAAGTATTAGCAAGATATTTTTAGTATAGGCTTTGATGTTAAGAATCATCAAGACTAATGTATATGTAACACATTGAAAGGAACCAGTTATTAAAAAAATGATAAAAGTGCTTCTCATTATTTTCATATACACTATTTTTATATACACTATATATACACTTTATAGAGTAATTTCTATAAAAGCCAAAGTTGGATAAGAAAATGTCTCAAGGGTTACTTTAAAATATATACAGACCTATAGATGAATTATAATGGCTGACAACTCACCTATTTGTTCAACACTAAAGTTATCTGCTTTTAATAAGACATAATTTCAGGTGAAACATATGTAGACCTATAGATGAATTATAAGGGCTGACGATTCACCTATTTGTTCAACATTAAAGTCATTGACTTTCAATGAGACATAACTTCAGGTGAAACATATCTAGACCTAAAGATGAATTATAAGGGCTGACAACTCACATATTTGTTCAACGCTAAAGTTATCTGCTTTTACATAATAAGACATAAACTGTGAAAACATGCGCAATACTTAAATAAACAATTACAAATTTAGTGATAAAGACAAACCTTCCTGACATTTGTCTCCTGTATAACCTGGTGGGCAAATGCACTTTCCTGTTCTTATATCACATTTTCCACCATTATTGCAGTCACATAATTGTGTGCAGTTTGTTCCATACCACATTGATGGACATGCTATAACAAACAACAAACAACACAAGATAAAAGCCCTAGTATATATTTAACATGTAATCACTGTATCAGCTCTTAAATTGGATGTTTTAGTATAGTGAATAAATAGCAGTATCCGCAACTGTATTAATGAATTTGTAGCAAAAAAGCTAACACATTATGCAAATACTCTGTTCTACAATCATGTAATAAGCCTTTTCGCAGTTTCATTGTGTGCACATGCAGTTGCTATAGGTCAAAGGTTAAGTGCATCACAGTAATGCGTCTTAACTACAACTGTCACGTGACAAGCATGTAAAGCAAAGCCATCTGCCACATCAGTTCAGTAAACTTCAGTTGTTTTACGTGGACTTTACTTAATTATGCATTAGTCTGTGCATAGCGTGATTTAATAGCAGGTGTTGCTTGGGAACAAGAAAAAATGAACTAGGTAAGGTTCTAGCTGGTACACTTAACCTTTGACCTTTTCATAATCATCATCAATCGCTGCAACTGTGAAAAAGCTTATTTTTCACAGAAACTGATGAATGGATTTTCTTGTGTCTGTACACAATAAATGCATTATTTTCTTCTTGTTCTAACTTAGTCTTGGCACCTACCAAGTTTTTGGTAGCTGTTTTTCTATTAGCTCAATCACAACATAATGTGCAATCAAACAATGTACTCACGTTGATCACATAAGGTGCCGACCCATCCAGAAGGACAAGTACAATCACCATTGCGCGGATCACAATGCGCATCATTGTCACACATACAGTCTTCTAAGCAACTTGAACCAAATTTCCCAGGTTCGCAAACTGAAAATAACCATCATGAAATATAAACATCCATTAATGTTTACGGAAATAAAAGTTTGTTAATTCAGCACAGAATTATGTGCTGTCATTTATGTCTGTTAACACTTAGTATGTCATTTATGTCTGTTAACACTGTTAATGTAGTAGTTGATAAAGACCAGTCAATCTACAAATGATGACAAAGGTGATAACTGACAATGATGGAAACAGACAATATTAGGAACTTCAACTTGTTTAAAATGATCATGTCTATTGACATGTAAAACTGGATGACTAAATTGTGCGCATGTCTGCAAATGTTTCACTGATTCGTTAACTGATAGGTTATGTTGAATAAATAAATCTAATCTAATCTAACTGCCCTATTTTAATTTTCCTATAATAAGCAGTCATCCAGCAACAATGTATGAAGTTTCTGTTTGAGTAAGCATTGGTTTCTGAGCTCTACACTAATTTTCAAAATGCCTCTAAAACAATTTGCTACTATTAATACAATCTCTCCATTTCATCTTTCATTCACTACTCCCCCCACATTTATGTATATATTATCATTATTGCAATTATTAATCATTTTTTTAAGATTTCCAAATACAGTTTGGCCTGTCAAGCTATGCTTTTAGGCTCAAACTGTATGCATCAAAATTCTTCTATAATGTAATTTGCACATGTATATGCTGCCCAAGAATCTCTTTTGTAATTTCTGGATTATATTGCATTTATATTTCCTTCAGTGGAAAATTATCTGTATTTTTATTATAACTGTAAGACGCAGTGTGGAAATAAATAAACTTTAAAAAAAAAATCATGACATCATGCTGCCTTTCCATAGCAGTAATTATTGCTCGGGGTGACAAACTTAGCCAATAAGATCAGCGACTCACATTTGACTCACAAGTTATAAACCTTCTGAATTTTGCTCTTACTTAATAACAACTAACAGTTCTTGTAATCGTGTGCCTAACTTATAAAATGACGCGTCTACTCTCTGAAAGGCTTTTGTATAGGTTATACCTGTTAGTAAGGCTGTAACGATACACCTAAGTCATGACATGATACATATCATGATACGATTTGTATTATGATACACATTGAGTTAACGTTTAACTGCTAAGTACTAAAATAATTCAGCAAAATGTCTGATTAAATGTTTATACTCTTGTATTATTTGCATTGTAAGTCACCAGAAATGCGAACCAGTTCAATGTTTTTGATTTAAAATATGCTGACTATAAAATATACGTTTTATAGTCCACATTTGCTGCAAGCCATTTCAGAAACTTACAAGCAAAACCGAAATTTGCTACTACATATATTATTATAAACACATTGTGCTTTCCACATTGGCTGGCTGCTAGCATCAGGTACTTTTGTCAAGGTCATGTCTGCTCCTCTGCTAATGCTGTGCTCACTGCACTGATTGTTACCACAAAGTTACACTCTGTGGAGTTAAAATACAGTACATTCTACAGCTGTAGCTTGAATTATTTCTCACAGTTTTTATCAGCAGGCGGTTAAGCTTAGCTAAATATCAATTATTCAAATTATCACGATACTGGTGCACTTTGACGATACACGTCTCGTCACAAAAGATATCACTATGCTTCGATGCACCGACGTATCGCTACAGGCCTTTTTTTGATTAAGTGTCCATTGTTTTTATTATAAATGTACTTAAGATCTTATCAAATGTTTTTTATCAAATAAAAATATTGATCAAACTAAGATGAGCAACTGCTCACACGGGATCACTATTCCGACAAAACAAATTAATGAAGCCATGCTGTCGATGAAAAAGAAGGTAAAACTAAATAACAGAAGTGCAAATTCTACCTCGTATGCAGTTTGCTCCATCGTGTCCTGGTTTACATTTGCATTTACCATTGATTGGATTACAGATTTGACCTTCAGTACAATTGCATTCATTAGCACACTCTTCACCCCACGTGCCTTGCGGACATGCTGAAATCAGGAAGAACTCTTTGAAACAAAGTAAAATATTTTTTGATAAAACATAAAAAACTGTGCAGAACAACAACAGAAATCAACAATTTTAATACAGCAGACACTTTACTGATTAAAAAATCAATAAATCTGATTCCATATTCACAATGACAATTAAATATTTCAAGATTAGACCATTTGTCACTTGATGCTGTTAATGAATAATAGCTATCAATTCATCAACAAAAGGCATGGACAGTTAAAGACTATCCATAGTGGTGGAATTATTTCATAAAACCTACTTAGACACATCTACAAATGGTAAAATGTCACTCAAACTTACAGTGTTGGCACTTATATCCTGTAAACCCAGCAGGACATTTACATTCACCAGATACGTGATGACAAGGTTCATTACCACAGTTGCACACCTGAGCACAGTTGTAACCATAGTAACCAGAATGACAAGCTGAAAAATGAACATTATCCAACAAATAAAAAATAATATCCTTTTGTGATTTTAACTTAACCTGATTACAATATATTTCTTTTTTGTATTTATAATTTCAGCTTTTGTTTCATTTTCAATGCAGAAATTTGGTTGGTTAAGTACTAAATGTATATCAAAAGTTGTCATAGCTGTGCTTCTTTTATGACCAAGATTTTACTCCGTTATGGAAGGTGGCACACTGCAGCCAATGTTTTCCATGCAAGGGACGGAAGGCGGCAAACTGCTGCCCAGGCTCAGCACTAAGCGCAGTCACCCAGGTCTGTTTATTTCACTGTTACAGCCATGCAAGAACAGCAGAAAAGTTTAACAGCCGTGGGATTAAGGTTGCTTTGCAAAAAGTAATGCTAACCAGCCAATCACCATCTGAAGCCAGGTGCGTTCCTCAATACTGTACAGTATAGTATGTTCCCACACAAAATCACTTGTAGGTCATTGATGAAACATATGTTTAGTTGATTGTTCTGCATTCTCTGCATTCTTACAAAAATGATTGCATATTATGGACTAGTATTGTGTCTTTTGTGAAAACTGGTTTCTAAATATAAGTACAAGCTTATTTGTGATTGTTTGCACGTATGTGTGCGTGTGTGTGTGTGAGTGAATGCATGTGTAGAAATAAAGCTAATATTTAATATTAGTACTCAATAATGAACAACTATTTGTTTATTAACAAGATTCTGTTTTAGTAACACACCACAAGACATTGTTGTCAAATGTGCAAAACTAAAAGTGGCCCTGTTAAAAAGCAACAACGTAGCAAAAGGGTTAATACAGGAAACACTTTAACTACAATAATTTTTTGACTAATATAATCTGCTAGGATTCACTTACGTTTTCCACAGCGGGACCCTCTCCATCCCGGCTTGCACTCGCATTCCCCAGTTTTTGGATCGCATTTTCCGCTATTCTTACACTCGCACATTTCCGCACAGTTCTCACCGTACGAACCAGGTGCACAAACTGAAACATATGATCAAGAGATTTGCAAGGAAAGGAAATAAAACAGCAACCCTGTATGATATTTTATAATACTAATTTTCATAAAACAATATGCAACATGCTTTTCTCAAATGCATGAAATAACACCAATGACCTAGACATGCTTCTAACTTAAGCAATGGAAGAAAAAGATCTATGATTTTCTTTCAGATTTATTTCAATGGAATATATGACATGACTCAAATATTTTTGGCAACTAAGCTACATCTGAAATGAAATAAAAAAATAAATAACACGGTATCTGTAAATGTATAGCAAGTAAGCAAGTAAATTATCTCTTTATTTTCTATCAGCTTAACTGCTACTTCTGTCAGCAGTACTTTAAACTGTGACTATCATACACAAATAATCAAATGATAATAATCGTTTAATTGAAAGGAAAGTTTAAAATATATTATATATTATATTATGTTATGTTATTTTATGTTATGTTATGTTACGTTACGTTACGTTACGTTACGTTACGTTACGTTACATTACATTACATTACATTACATTACATTACATTACATTACATTATATTATTTACTTAGGCAAAAAAGTACAATAAAGAAAAAGTAAAAAGCAAGGTACAATTGACTAATTATGAGCTTGCAAAGCAAAATTGTCCATAAGTTGGCGTTTAAGGTTTTCTAGTTATTCACATATCCATTTCATGAGGATCGTTTTGATACCAAGCTCATTGCTCAATCTTATTTCTGAGCTGAGGTAATCCATGTTGAAACTGAGGTGCTACACACTGAAAAACATAATCTTGAAAAAATCGCTGTTAAAGTTAGCCATTGTTTTTGTCGCGTTTCTACAAAACACTTAGCAATCGCACAAATGTTGGTTGCTACGGACTTTTCAAGAGCACATTGAAGTTATGTTCAAATCAATCAGTTTAAATCCTGAAGAAGATCTGACCTCGGCAGCAGAAAAAACCTGAAGCAAAATGACGGATTCCAGGAGCTACTATCGGAGTTTGAAAATAGGAGTTTTGCACAATTGCTGTACTAGTTACTAGACAGAAAAGTGGGTATGGAGTTATAAAATTAAATTTTTAGTGTTTTTAACACTTTCTTGACAATTTAATGCTAGAATATAAAAGTCCAATATATTTAGCATTGGTTTTTACAAAATACGAAAAATTGACAGTTGACCAAATTTTTGGGTCGTTCTACTTTGAAGCATCATAACGTAGTTTTAACTATGCCGACTTATGGATGCTTTTGGTTGGCAAGCAGACAATTGATAAAAATGCGTAAATTTCTTCAGAGTCAGTAATTAAAGTTTTAGTAATTTATGGTTCACTATCACAAGTTAGTATTTTAAGTAATTTTACTTAATACAACAGTACTTACTTGATTCACATTTTTCACCCGTGAAGCCAGATAAACACTGACAAGTACCGTCAAATCGATCACATTCTCCACCGTTCAAACAATCACAGCGGCGCGCACAGTCAATACCAAAGAAGCCAAGTGGACATTCTATAATAAAGTATATAATATTGAATATCATATCATTTACCCAATTAAATGCTCGGTGAGCTTTTCCATTTTGTTCACTTTGTCGGAATCACACGTCAATAATTTCCATTTTATAGGGACAAACAAATATGGAAACATGAGATCACACTTTCCAGTCTCAAATACACTAATAACTTTTGTATATTGTAAATGGTTAGTAAGTCCAACAGATTTTTTGATATCAGTTTGTTTATTTTTCTCACATTACTATTTTTGCTTTGTACAGCATTTAAAACATTAAAAGCACGCGTGTGCTCTATAAATAAAAGCATTTTGATTCAACATTAAAAATTACATGTGATATTTTTTCCCAAGAACGATATCACCAGAACAAAATCAAAATATTTTGCAAAACAGAATACAAATTGAAAGGTGAAATTGCCTTGAAGGTCCCTGCAACACAAATCATTTAACTAGGTAGTTAATTAAGGTTATTTCAAAATTTGCTTCTTATTTAGTATATTTTTACTTCTTGTCAACTATTGAATTAATGAAGTTTCTATTGATTCGTGCATTTGTGTTGTGTTGATGCGAAATGCACAATCTTGAAACTTGAATCAAAACACTTAAGTTAATAAAACTGCGACAAGTTAATTTACTAGACCATATAATTTCCTGTAAATGTTATAAATGCTGTACAATGCGAAAAATAGTAATGTAACAAAAAAATACAATGATACCAATACCTATTGCTCTTACTAACCGTTTACAAAAAACGAAAGTTACTGAGGCTCAAAACTACTGAAGCAACAGGCCTATATGCAAATAAATCCTCGCAAGAACATGATAATCAATGCAGAGAAATTACTTTAATGACAAAAAAACAGATAAGGAATGAGTTTCTAAATTTGTAGAACAGATTCTGCTCAATGGTGTACAGTGGAAGTTTTTACCAAAAGACGCAACGGAAAAATTAACTACTAACAAATAAACCAACTGACTTAGTTTAGTAGTAACAATAACATATTTACTAAAGAGAAGGGGAATAGCCAAGTGATCACAGCGTGTGCTTAACTACTGAAGTAAAGCAATGTTGAGGTTGAAGTCGGTCAGTGAATAAATGGTTGACAGTTGACTGCAGGTAGGATACTCACTCTGGGTCGTTTCATTCAATAAGCTCATTCTGGTTGCGTGAGGGATGTATTCACAACCAAATAGGGCTAAAACAGAGTTCCCTGTTCAATAATGAGGTAGATTCCAACTCCTCCCATTATCACTCGTATTAAGAAAGGCTAACCACTGTATGTTGGATTACAGCTTGCAGCCTGCCAAACTAAATTATTGCAAAACAATAACAACACTGCGGATGCCAACATACGAACCTTTTTCACAAGATACTCCCCACCATCCTGGTGCACAATGACATTCTCCTGTGACATGATTACATGATCCACCATTAGCACACATACAAGTCTGTGAACATTTGCTGCCATAGTATCCTTCCAAGCATGCTGCACAGAGAACATTGATAATATGAGAATGTAAGCACATATGGGAATCATATATAAATCTACTGATCTCTATACTAACAGCAATGATTTTTAAGTAACGTAAAATCGTGCAATATACTTGAATACATAACTACTGTCTGATTTCTACGTACTGTTGTATTGGAAATGTTGTATCCATTTTTCCTTTTGTATGTTGTGTGACTGTGTGGTAATAAGGCTAATGCTGTGTTCTTTTCTGGTACTAATTCAATAACATGACTGTATTGTTTGGACAAAACATACAAACAAATGGTCAATAATGTCAAAGAACATGACAACATTGTGTAACTAACAGAACATAACTAATATAAAATCACAAATGTAGATTGAATAAATCTTTCTACATTAGTTAAATTATAATAAGCATTCGTTAGAAATTGTATCAAACAAAATTTTTCTCTCAAAAGCATTTGCATCAGTAACAAAAAGCAACAGAAATCTTGGTTCAAATTATCGTTAAATATTCTAAATTAAATCTATCGCATTTCTTTCCAAAAATGGCACATCTAGACATTTAAGCCGTGTTACACAGAGCCGGATGTAATCCGTAAGGAGAAAAGGTGCCTTATAAAAATGAATACACTCTGATCAATGATCCCTGTCACACAGATGATCCATTGCCATTTGCTATTTGCCGCCTAATGTGGTTTGCCTACCAAGGAGCATTTGCCATGATCCGCAGTACACTCCTTACAAGCCATTTTGGGTACTTCATAAGGCACTTCATTGTGAAATGAAGTTGGCCATTATTTTCATTTGCCATAAGGCATTTTTTACTTATCGCTAACGTGAAAATTAGTGCAATTCAGCTTTTTCTATACACAATTCATTTATATCACAAGAATTCATAACAATGACATAACATAAACATTAAAAAGTATTTTTAACCCATTACACCTATTTACGACTGCTGTATTACTAACAATACACATAAGAAACATATATTACATCCAAGAGGAAACGCACGACTGACAATCTGTCATTCCTTAAAAAAATCTGCTACTTTGCAGTGGCCAATAAGTAATATTACTTAAACAATCATTTATAAAATTTGAAATTAACACAAATATTTGGCAATAAACAGTTCTATTATATTAACACATTATCTAGTTGTTTGTGCGTGAACATGAAAGTGAATACGCCTTCACTTCGCCTACTGCTGGTGCTGGGTCGGTCCACATTGTTCGTTTGCGCTTTTGTTTTTTAATACACTGCATTACAAACCATATACAACCAGATCCAGTGACTGGCTAGTTTTCGACATTTAGAGATACAGAAAACTGATTAGCGCTCCTGCCAAAAAATGGATTATGGCAAACACCTTGCTAGTTACACAGAGCAAGGGAAGCTACCGCTGATTACGACATGTGCCTTACGGAAGAAAGAATACGCCTTATGACCTACGGATTAAGGATTACGGCCTTGGTCCATACGCCTTTCTCTGTGTGACACGGGCCTTAAAGGTAAACTTCTACAAATAAGGATTAAGTTAATGAAAAAAAATAATCACAAAAATTATTAGTTCTTATTGTCAGGCTCAGTTCTCTTTTCTCGCTTTTTCTTGAGGACTGCTTTTACATGGCACTGTGTCAATATAATTATGATATGTGACAGATATATACTGATATTTCCACCTAAAAGCAGCCTAAGAAAAAGGCAAAAATGTGAAATAAACAGCAAGACCAATGTTCATAAGATTACTAGTAAAGACTTTAAATTTCTCGACCTGTTAACTCGTGGTTAGTAACAATCTTACTGTCCAACAATCAAATTCGATGCAGAACCTATAATAAATGTCCTACTCACTCTCTTCACAGCTTTTTCCCATGAAGCCAGGTTGACAGTGACATGTACCAGACACGGCATCACAAGAACCTCCGTTTTCACAGGTACAACTTTCCTGACAGTTCAAACCATACTTTCCTTTGGGACAAGCTAGAACACGAACAAAAAATGTTTTAGAATACTTCTTAACATTATGAAAGTTGAGCCATTCTTGATTTCTTGGATAACAGCACAAATTGCTTCAAACATAACATATGGCTTTTTTAAGAAAATTATAATCTACTATTGTTAAGTGTGTGCATAGCAGGCACGCAGAAGCAAAGGTGCAAATAGCAAATGTTAAAGCCATGCACGATATTAACATTACCACTTTCAAGTATTTATTAAAACTGGCTTTGATTTGTTGCTATTATAAACCATAAGCATTAAGTTAATGAAAAAATAATCACACTGATTGTTGTTAATTTTCAAATGGCTGTTTTATAAATATTCACTGCCCTTAATGACAAATGCGTACTTTACATTTGCAAATGTATGCAAAAAATTGTTTAAATATACATAAACAGAGTTTCAATGTGCAACAATCTTGGTCTATTTTCATTATTTTTAATATTACACAAAATAATGAGGGTGTCTTCAATAGAGAGACGAGGAGATTAGCTAAATGGGGGCGGTGTGCACTTAGTGACCAAAGATTCTCGTCCTGCCACAAGCTGAATATAATAACTAAACCTTGTTGTTCAGTGCTTGAATAAAATAAAATTTACATTTAAGATTTTACTTGTTTACATACAAAGTGCATTTATGTATCACACTATGAGCTTCTCACAGCACGAATCACAAATAAAGCAGAAATTCTACTTGGCAGCATCTGTCACTAACGACAAAATTTTATCAAGGAATAATAACTCTTACAAAAGCATGCCCAGCAGCAAGTTGTAAAAAGAAACCCAACATCTAGCAATAATTGTTGCGACAGAATACAAACGCCTTATAGCAGATTACAGCTCAGCAAAGCGAAAGCCAAGCAGCATATAATAGTCACATACGCAATTAATAAATACCTTTGCGTAATTCTCCAATGTAAGAAAATATAAATAGAGACTTTTTAAGATTTTAACTTTTACAATTACTGATGATGACAATGTGCATGCTATAATATAGCACAGACTGTTAACAGCTTTAGGCACAATTAGTGAACATTCGAAATTACAATGATTGCAATACAGTAAGTCCTCGCTCAATGACTCTCCATTTAGCGACGTTTCGTTTTAATGACGTTGATCATTTGATACCTTTGTTCCACTTAAGGACGCACGTTTCACTTTAACGACGATTTTTGTACTTTGTTCCAGGCAAATTTTTATTTTATCAACAACATTTTCACCTAATTTAATGTATTGAAACAGAGCATATTACATTATTCTGTTCTAAAAATGCACTAGTAACATAAACAGTGTAATTATTATATACGTTTTTGCTTCACGACTGACTACTAAATGCTTGCCATTTATATCAAGTGAGACCTGCTAGCAAACTTTCTGTGCAACCCGTTGCTACAACAACCAGACTTGATATCTAGATAAAATTTCCAAGGTCACCTCAGAGCTTGGCTTTGACTCTGCAGTGTTTATTGTTTAACTGCTGTCTAGGCTTAAAAGTTAACCAAAGAGAGCTATACATAGGTAATGTTAAGTTAAGATATATAGGTGGTTTCAGGCAAACGGAAAGAAATTAATCAGTAGAAATATTAGCAAAACTCCTAAAATTTTTAAGTTATATGATTTAACCAGCATTGATTTTTGCCTCTGGAACGTATCTCAATTCTTTTACATTACTTTCTGTGGAAGTCTTGGCTTCGTTTAATGATGTTTCACTTAACGTCACCTTTTGCTGGAATGCATTAGAAAAATTAAGCGAGGATTTACTGTATTTACTTGCATTTTGTAAGGCAGTTGAATAGATATGCAACCAATATGATGGTTCCTTAACTTGTTGTCAAAATTTCCTTCACTCATTGTTACATAATGTTACACTAATACATAAGCAGTGCATATTAGGGCTGAGCATTCTCTACTAGGAAGCTAATTCGAATTGAATCGAATTTGTGACTGTCGAATTTGAGTCGAACCAAATTTCAGCATTTTTAACTCGAATCGAATTCGAACTCTGTTTGAAAGATTTTCAAACAAGTTTCGAACCACAGGTAAAAAGTGATCTTAGAGAGATTCTGCATATTTTTCGATTTTGTTCTGCAGTAAAATCACTAATAATTTATTTAGAAATTGTGCACAGAAATCACAGCTAACTTGTGCTGATTGAGTGAACTTCCAAACGTTTTTTATGATAAGGAACGCATGTGGTTGAAGTGCTGAATTATTCGAATTTATAATTTTAAGTTCGAAACAAATTCGAACTAAAGAAACTTGTTCTAATCAAATTCGAACGGTCTGGATGCTCACCCCTAGCGTATATATAATGATTCCTAATACTATGAAACCATAGCAAATATCAACTACAACTACCGTTGACTTCTTAATGTCATTGGCTTTTAGTTTAAAAGTAGCAAAAATATCAGTTCTAAAAAATGCTACAAAATGAGCATGTTCACCTTGTGTGCATCCAGGTCCTTGCCAGCCAGGTGCGCATCTGCATGAACCTGTTGCAGGATCGCACCTTGCACCATTGGCGCAGTTACATTGGTACTGGCAGTCCAAGCCGTAGAATCCGTCAGGGCATGGGCGTTCACAGTGCATACCTCTCCAGCCCGGGGTACATGTACACGCGCCACTGATGTGATCGCAATCCGCCCCGTTCTTACAGGAACAATTGCCCTTGCAAGCTGCTCCATAAGTACCATTTTCACAAGCTAGAAATGAATTTATCAAGCTTTAATGTGTCAAATATCATTCACACAAACTAATGCTCAAACAAAAAAAAATTGAAAGTGCAAACTTTCTTTAGCCTTTTGATTAGATATATGATGCAGAGACAGAGAAATTTTATATAAAGAAGACTGATAATGTGTAGAGAATAAAGTTTGCTGTAAGGAAGGGTAGGGCACACCGTAAAATATGAATTTTGGACTTAAAGATGTGTATAAGTCAAAGTCAAACAAATCCGACTCAAATGTATTCACGTTAAGTGACTTTTTCCAGCTTTTATAGTCGAAATAACGCTACAGTAGAAACAAGTTTTAAAAATTACCTGTTGCTGTCTTAAAAAATACACAACAGGTGAAAATGATGCAGCTAAAATGTAAAGGATTTCATATATAAACTCACGTAGCTGGCAGTTTTCCCCATGCCATCCGGGTGTACAAATACATTCTCCAGTTTTAGGTTCGCAGTCTCCTCCGTGGTGACATTTACAAGCTTCTGAACAATCTGGTCCAAATGTTCCTGGACTGCAAACTGAAAACAATGTATTGTGACTAATTACCATTAAATAAAAGTGAATTCAAAATGATGGACAAAAGCAGATCTGAGGAAAAAGGGTAGGATGTCCCTGACGAGAATGCAAAGACCAGAAAAAACTAATTGAAAATGAGCCATTAGTTAAAGACTTACATCAGTGCCCAAGTCTGAAAAGAGATCAAGAAATGAGTGGACAGCTGCTCATAACCTTGACTTTCTAAAGAAACATTTAACAAGCATAAAACAAGAAAGTGTACAGTAAACATCTCCCTCAAAATGGCAGTAAATGATTCTTCAAGAGAGACAATGACCTAAGTTTTGCTGAAATAACACTCAGTTTTTGACAAAATCATTGGGCACGAAGGATGACAGAATGTCTCAATATTTTTAATGGGAGTCATTATCCCTAAATTTCACACTAAGAAAATAATTTCTTTACAGTGAGAAAGAATAAGGGTAACAGAAAAGGACTAGCTCTCAGTAACATGAGTAGTTAAGCTCCCAGTAACAGAAGTGAGTAACAAAGATTCAATAAACTTACTTATTTACTTATGTACTAGGCCCTCAATAAGATGAATTTATTTGTATCACTTGAATGATTAGTAACAGGAATGAATAATTTTGTAAAAGAAATTACTAGTATCCTGTAACAGAAGTGGAGCTAATTTATGTTCCCATTATGAAGAATAATTAAGTTCCTATATGTACACAGATGTGTGTGTGTGTGTTGGTGTGTGGGTGTGTGTTAAAAAATTCTATTAACCATGCTACTCAAATTACAATACACCATGTAGGCATGGTGACGTAGGTCTGGTGCCAGATTTAGACTTGGTGAGGCCCTAGACTATATAAAGCCCTGTGCCTGGTCTCAGAAAACTTGAAAATATATATGCCTCTTAATTATTTAATTGCAAAGTGAGCAATACAAATTATTTTCAAATGAATGACTTACTGACAACATGTTGATAATGTGGCTGGCTTAAACTCTGCCATATACATTTTGTATTATAATAAAATGCAGTTATGACGGATGACCAAAATACTAAACTAAGGAAAAAATGGCAAAAATTGAAAAAAATCATAAAAAATGCAAATATCAAAATTTTGGAAATCAGTTAACAACTTTTATATAGTTTATCAGAAAAACAGTTAAAGAAAGCTTTGCTTAATACTATTTTAAATTAAATTATATTTTAGTCTGTTGTGCCATTTTTGAAATCTTAGCAACTTTTAAATTTTATCATTCTGATTTTAATCTTTAATCACATTAATTTTGACCTCATGTAGTTTTTTTCTTAATTATGGAGCATGGAGAGCATGGACTATCGTGGAGATATTGTATTATATGCAATTGTGATCCACATCCATGTAAAAAATAAATTTCTGTTTTATTCTACTCTTCTTATGATGATCCATGATTCGTTTAGAGTGAATCCACTTGGCGATTTCAAAGGAAATGTTGTTTGAAACTTTTTCTCCTATAGGGCCCCATATTAGCGAAAATTTAAAAAAAAATGCGTAAAATTTAAGAAATAAAAATTTTGAAAATCCGTAAAAATATGATTCTGTGTCTGTTAATGCCAAGTCCTGACCCGACATTTCTTACAACTTTGATCACAATGTAGAGTGTTAGAAGTTTCCGTTAGATTTATTACATAACCAGTCGTGATGCTGCTTTTGTGTTCTTATGTTGGGATTCATCCAAGGATCGTTTCCGGGACAAATCATTACTGTTTGATTTGGGATAGATCCACAGCACAGTTTGTACATGCATCTATAATTAACTTGAATGTTAGGTTTACATTGAGAGTTATTAAGATGACACTTGATAATTGATTCAAAAATATATGAAGTATCAACATTTTCATACTTCTAAACTTTTCTCACATACCTTTTTACTTAATACATATATAAATTTCATATGGCTCGATATAGGACATTGTCTGCATGTATCAGGAGTCGCTGTCTGTACAAACATTCCAATAAACCAGTTTGGAATATTTGTAATGATAAGATCTAAACATGATTTTGACACTGCTGAAATGTGAGTGACTTCGCTTATTAATTGAAGCAGACGTTAATTACGTAAATGATACAAAATCTGATTCAACTCCTCTCTTCCCTTCCCCTTTCCCCTCCTATTGCATTTTGATCTATTCTTTATTATTCTACTTCATTCAACACTTTTGCATTTTCGTTCTTTCTAATCTAATTTGCAGTTTGCACCTCGCGGTTAGGGTTTAGCGTAGTATATTTGCTTTTGTGCAGTTTCAGCATCCGCTAGCACTAGATCCGCATGCAAAAGCCAAATCTTTTGATACCTAACAAACAATTGTATAGCCAATATCGTCTTTGCAATATATTATTAGGTTAGGTGTTGAGGTAACATTAGCTAGATGGTAATATCAACACAGCTGGCAACAGGAGGAGAAGCCTAATTAAACACCAGAAAGGTGTGGCAGACAAAACTAACATGTAGATTCGCACCCGGTGAACTAATGCACACACTATTATGATTAACGCAAATATATGACAAAGTACATGTAACATATTGGCATTGTAGTATAAAAGTGGTCAGCTGAAAACATTTTCATCGTCATCCTCCTTGGATAGGCATATTATGACTGTATAATGTGAATCAGCTAAGTTTATTATTCAGACTTCCAGAGCAAAAATGTCGTTTGCATCATTTCTCAAAACTTGTGCCATCGTTTGTTATTTCCTTGAATGTTTTTGGACTGCAGGAATGTCGTGTAAAACTAAAACAAGGACTGAAAATTGCAACAGTTTGTATAACCAGTACAATTTAGATGCAATTTATGGTAAAAACTTCAGAACACAGGGTTATTCACTCCATGGAGAGTTGCTTCGAGTGGGAGAATGGAGAGATGATCCTATGAAGGCATATCTAGATCAGCTGCTTCCGATACTCAGTCAAGCAGCAAACTTCACGTACAAGGTGACATACATCAAACATTTGCAAACTCTAAAAAATGCAATTGATACAGGAGAATTCGACTTGTTGTTGGCACTATGCACAATCTTACCAGAAAGAACAAAAAGTATGACGTTTCTTCACCCACTTGCTTATAATTCTTACGTATTTATCACAAAAAGACATCGATTACAAGATTTTAGTATAATAGACCCATTCACCACACCCGTGTGGCTGCTTGTGGTATTATATGGCATAGTAGTGGGTACAATACTTTACTATATTGACTACAGCAGAAACCTGCCGTGCAACGAGGAAGAGATTTTAAAATGCAGCAATTGCCAAAGAAAACTGGAAAAACCTGTGATAAAGATTGAAAGTAAGGCGTACTTTACTCGGTTCACACTATCGTCATACCTCCAACAAGGTGGAACATATTTACCACAATGTTTATCCGCTAGGATGCTTATCGGATGGTGGTGGATTTTTGCTTGCATCATCACAGCCATGTACATGGGCACACTGGTTAGTAAATTATTTGTAAGCAAGCAAGTTTATCCATTCTCTACGTTGCAAGAGTTGATAGACAGCGACATAATTCCTGTTACCCTAGGTCAGTACAGCCCCACCTTGCAAATGAAAAACAGACCTGAATTTAGGCAACTGTGGCAGAGAATGGAAACGGATCCTAATGTACCTGCCGACAGTGCAGAGACCGCATTAGAGCTGACAGCTACCGGAAAATACACATTTTTTACAGAAGGGACTTATGCAAAGTTCTACTTAATTAATGACTATGAATTACACGGAAAATGCAGATTTTCCATTGCTTCGTCTTTAAGTTTTTCGACACCATTAGCATTAGTTGTACCAAAGAAAAGTAAGTATACAGAAGACCTAAATTTTGCACTTGCTACATTAAAAGAACATGGTCTTGTGGACAAACTGCCACAACAGTTACTGCAACCATTGGAAAAGTGTTTAGGCCCACCTGTTCAGCATGTAGGTACATTATCAATTAATGTTGAGCAACTTAACGTGGTTTTTTGGGGGTTGACATATGGAATCGGTGCAGCATTGTTTACACTTATTATCGAGCTTGCTTACAAGAAATTTATGTGAAAATCAATAGTTTATGTACTGACCTTATTGCTGATGGATTTGTACAGGATAATCGTGTATGAGCTAAGAGTGGATATGCTAAATGGAAAGTAAACAGTGAAATTGACTGGAGCACGTTCCATATGCGAGATATCTCATCGCAAAATTTAGTTGTTTATCTGATACGGTAAACTATGTATAACTTGAACTGGTATAACTCTTATTCTTGCGTATCTCGAACTGATCTCATGGAATGGATTTTCCTTTCATTTTTCCCTTTAACAAACATCGTGTAACTCGAAATCTGTAGCTTGAATTATCGCATAAGTGGAACCATATTCCCAGCACAGTTTTTAAGAACTTTACTGAAATTACCTCAACTGTCTGGAACAGCCTCCCAAACAAGAATTCTTACGTGAAAGCATGCACCACATTACGATTTTAACTGTGTGTGTGTGTGTGTTTGTGTGTGTGTGCGTGTGTGTGTGTGTGTGTGTGTGTGTGTGTGTGTGTGTGTGTGTGTGTGTGTGCATGCGGGTGTGTGTGTGTGTGTTAATTCTTTATTTGGCATTAAAATGGTTCGCTCATTATAATAAAATTGAGTAAGCCTCAGCATAATGTTAAAACAACAACACTGCACAAGACAAATGCATCCAGTGCAGAAAGAAGTGCACTAAAAAAACTGAAGTACAAAACTAAGGTCTAATTATTTACAATATATGAACACATTTACAAACATGATATTAAAACATATTTACAAAACAATATTACAAAAGTACATGAAATTTCACATGACATTTACACTGCATATTTATTTACAATATATGCACATATTTACAAACACAATATTAAAACATATGTACAAAACAATATTACAAAAGTACATTAAATTTTACATGACATTTATACTGTATATACATTTGACATTACATAATTAACATAACACGCATTACATAACATAAACTTTATATTCTTAATCATTTATGTAGATCAGAGGCAGGGGTAGATGGAAGTTGAGTCTGAGTAATTAGTATCAAATACATAATTTGGATGTTGAAACCTATTACATTGATATTCTTTTAATTTCTTTTTAAACAGGTGGAGAGGTTTTATGTGTTTTATTTCTCTGGGTAGTAAGATCTTAAATGTATGGCTTGTTTTGATATAGAGTTATTTCCAAATTTATTGTTTACTGTAATTTGCTTTAAATTGTGTGTTCTATTGTTTAAAGTATATCAGGCATGAACGATGAAGGATTGTTTATAAAGGAAATGCTCAGGTTACTGACATATTTAAAAAGAAACATCAGTGTTTTGTTATCTCAACACTCTAGAATAAGAGAAGGGCAGGTCTTCATAGGAAGGACTAAGGAGAGTAGGTCCACAGTATCAAGAAGGAGAAGATTGTTTATAACAAAAGCCACCAGGTTATCAGTACCAGGAGTGACTACATGCTCAGAAATAGATGTGGGTATGCCCTCAGCACAAGAAGTGGTATCAAAAGATAGACCAAAATCTTTCATAACAGAAGTGATAGTCATTTAATAGGAATGACAAGAATGATAAGCTTAAAACTATTATATGTAAATCACGTTGCTCAAAACTCATCAGTCTAATGGAAAAAAACTTTAAATTTCTTACCTCTATCACATAATTTTCCAGTCCAACCTGCTGTACAATTGCAATCACCGGAAACTGGATCACATTCAGCATTATTATGACACATACACTGAAGCAGACAGTCTTCACCATATCTTCCCTGGGGACAAGCTGTAAAATGTACGCAAGTATGCATGAGTTGAACTTCAGATAAGCAAGGAAAGAATATTAATGAAATTATAAGTGATGACATTTCTGTTAGCATGTAGTTAAAAAGTTATCATAACAATATTTGTATTCTTTCTTTATTTGTTAAATTAACACTTCTCAGCACATGCCTTGCAAACAATACATAACTATGGTAAATTTGGAAATCAATACATCACATTTAATTTTAAACAATGATATTGGCATACATAAGTAGATTACACTGTCAACAAAAGAAATGAAAGTATTTGAAAAGAAGTATTAAGAAATGAAACACATCATAAACATTTTAATATAAGATCTTACGCTCAGCACAAGTAACTCCAAAGAATCCGGCTTCGCAGAGGCATGTTCCGTCTATAGAGTCACATTCCGCTCCATTAAGACAAGTGCAGTTTTGCAAGCAGTTGGAACCCCAAACACCTTCAGGACATTCTGCAAGTTGGCAGAATAAAAATAATAAAATGTGCAAAAACATTATTTTTCTTTGGTATTCTAACAGTTTCTCTAAAAGAATGGAAAAACTTTAACATGTCATTATTGCATTATTTACAAAAAAAAAATATCAAGCGATTGTTACGTTAGTAACTTAATGAATAAAAAATAGTAACTTAATGAATAAAAAATAGTAACTTAATGAATAAAAAAGAGTAATCTAATGAATAAAAATAGTAACTTAATGAATAAAAAAATACACAAAATGACTTATAAACCCACCCATTTCGCAGACCTCGCCCATCCGCCCTGGTGGACAGATACAAACTCCCGTCTTTGCATCACATTTTAGTGTTCCACAATTGCAATCAAATAAACAATCTTGCCCGTATTTTCCTTCTTCACAAGCTGAAAAAAATAAAAAATTTCAATCTACCAAAGGTGTGCTTTCAGTGGCGGCTCATCGCTAAAATTAGTGGGGTGCTGCTTCAGAAAATTTTCAGCCATTTTTTTATTAAGTAAAATGTTTTAATGTTGTAGATCAGATAACGTATATTTGAAGATCAGGTGTTGAATTGCCTCTTTTTTTATCTGCAACAATCTCATGGAGAGACAACTGTGAAAAATTAAGCTGTTGCAGTTCACTTACACTCACAGAACTTATTTCTTGGAGATGCAGGGCGTCCATTATTAAATAATTTGTTTTAGGCACTTTATCACGTCCAAGAATATGATGGTACACGGTAAGCACGTGGCAATTGTTACTGTGTTCGAGACAGTACTTTTCTACCTAGCAGCAGATGCTAGCGTACAGAGTGCTATCTTAGACATGTGCGTTTCGCCACATGCGCACAACAGCCAAACACCACATTACTTGGGCTGTGAAGCAAGTTGTACTTCCCTCACATGCTCCAGTTCCGCACTAGTACAGAGAAAGAACCAAAGAATAAAGACTTATTGTATTGAATATTATCGATAATAATGAGTGAAAACAGAGGGTGCTGCATTACCACAGTAACTATACATGAGCTGCCACTGGGTGCTTTAGTTGAACAAAAAATTCACGAGTCTAATTGATTTGAAATCAGTTGTTGACTACAACTACTATTAATTAGTTTTCCAAGTGTTCGTTAAATACAGTGACTTTGGAAAAGCATGTAAATGCTCAATTCCTTGTTAAACTCTGAAATAAAATCATTTTATGCTTATCCGAAGAAGTTACATTAGTTTATAATGGAATTATGAATTCAGTTTGGGATTTGTATCTATACAACTATTCTTTGCATCTTTATGATATTTCAATCATTCCTACTTATACAGTCTAGTTGGACCAATACAACAGGTACTGCTAAACTACTTATCTTGTTTTATTTCATGCTGTATTTATTTTAAACATAGTTTTATTTGGCTTGAATCAGACAGTTAATTATAACTGATACAGAGATTCTCCCCAATATACAAAAATATACAATGTACAAAAATAACGTGCAAGATTTACATTGGAAGTTGACATGAATTAATAGGCCTATAGTACCATACCATTGAAAATAATCAAACATGACTGCACAATACAGACTAGGTCATAATATAGGTCATAATTAGGTCATTGTATATTGTATATTGGCTATGCAGCATAACAATGTGAAAAAAATTAACAGTTAAAAAATAAAACATTGTTTCAGAAGATGTGTGTGCTAGTTTGCAGCCGGTAGTCCATAGTTCAAAATTAGATGTTGTTCTTCTTGTTATTCAAGATACTGAGGCAATTTGTTTAATATGTCGATTGCTACACATTATCGGTTATTTATCTTTTCAGAATTAATGAAGCATTTTTGAGAAGCACAAATGACATAACGACATTCACATACTTACTTTCTTCACATTCAGCACCAGTCAAGCCAGCCGGGCAGTCACCTAAACATTTACCGCTTATGTGATGACATTTGGTTGACGTAAGACACTGACATTGTACAGAACAATTAACTCCATACCAGCCTTCCTCACAGACGTGCTCACATGATTCACCATGGAAACCAGTGCGGCATAAACACTCGCCTGTCTGCATAAAAAATAAGCAAATGCAATAAACTGGAGAACAAACTTATGTTAAGAATTTAAACTGGGACTTCCAGCTAATTTAATTAATTAGTTAACTCATGATCATTAGTTTATCATTGGAACATAGTCTGGATACGAAACAGAGCCTATAGAATACAAGTCCTAAAACATGCAATTGGAGATTAATATTTTAACTGAAATGGCTAGCTAATTTGGTAATTAATTAATGTATGATAATTAATTGATCATTAGTTGGATCATTAGTTCATGAAGTGGAGCACTTTAGGATAAAGTCTCATTCCATAAACAATAGACTAAAAATACATTCAGCTTAGTTTTGTTTCAAACATCTATATAACTTTTGCCAAACCCTTGACCAAAAAAATTAAAATTAACCCTTTCACTATGGAAGGCGGCACACTGCCGTCTATGTTTTTTATGTGAGGAACGGAAAGCGGTAGACTGCTGCCTAAGCTCAACACTAAGTGTAGTCACCCAGGTCTGTTTATTTCACTGTTACGGCCATGCAAAACATTGTAAAAAAGTTTAACAGCCGTGGGATTGTGCTTGCTTCACAGCCAGTAACCTAACCAGCCAATCAGCATCTCAAGCCAGCTCCATTCCACAATACTGTACTGTATGTTATGTTGCCATGCAAAATCACTTGTAGATCGTAGACGAAACGTATGTTTAGTTGACTGTTCTGCATTCTTATAATATGATTGCATATTATGGATTAGTATTGTGTCTTTTGTAAAAACAGGTTTCTAAATATAAGTAAGAGCTTATTTATGATTGTGCATGGGTGTGTGTATGTGTGTGTGTGCGTGCGTGTGCGTGAGTGCATGTACGTGTGCTCATATGTGTCTACATGTGTAGTAGTAAAGTTAATGTTTAATATTAGCACTCAATAACGAACAACTATTTGTTTATTTACAAGATTCTGTTTTAGTAACACACCACAAGAAGACTAATACACCAATGTTCAGAAGTCAATGTGGCGTAGTTAAAAAGCAACAATGTAGTGAAAGGGTTAAGCCGATGTATAAACAAAAATAGTATGTATTCCAAGAATCCATCACAACCTTAAAAGTTAAAACTGCTAAGGCTCAGTCCTTAAAACTGAAAGCCACCATTACATAAGAAACACACAAAACAACCAACACATCAGCTGTTAACATATTGCTAAAGAAAAGCCAATGAATCAGTAAACACAATTCTTTTGGAAGCAAATTTACTAAAAATTTAAAACTCAATTAAAATTTAATTTTTTCCAATTAAATCATCATCGTCATCCAGTAACAAATTATACAGAGAAAAAGAACACTGTCAATCATTCATACCTGAGGATCGCATCGTGTAGTCTGGTTCCAAATGCAGTGGCATTCTTGGTTGCAATTTGGACCAAAGTTTCGATCAGGACAGGGAAGTTCGCAATATGGACCAAAATAACCCGACCTACAGATACAGTAACCAAATGTACGATCACAAGTCTGGCTGGGACATGGAGTAGGACATTCCTTTTCACAGTCTCTGCCAAAATAACCTGTAATATAAAATCAAATTACGTGAGCATGTATTCGTGTCAGCATGAATTTGAGTACAAGACTTAAGGAAAGCACATTTGAATGCTTGGATTTGGACTAAACCATTAAATGTATAAATTTATAGCATTATCTTTAAATTAATAAATTTAGGTCATCGCGTTTGAATACACGTCACATTTAAAATTGGATTCCAAATAGTGAACATCGTGTTATTACAAATTAGAAATATTATAACATTCACATTTGACTAGCAAAAGCTCAGCAAAAATTTAGAGTATTGAGCACTTATAATCAATAATGCACGAACATTTTACATAGTGTTCATTTATAACGCAAGCTCAATAGCAGTTTCTACTGAAGCAGAGTACAATGGAATGACGTCAGAACAATGGCTTTCAGTCGGCAGATTACGAAGCGAGAACCTTGAATGGAACCTCGAATCAACTGGTCGCTACTCATCCTGGTGGAGGTTCCTCAAGGAAGACCCACATCCATTTGTAGGCCTTTTCAAAAGAGCTATATATATCCTTACGGGAACCTCTATACACGGTGTTAGGACAAAATTTTGAAAAAAATTGGGAGTTGCATCCACGATAACACCCATTATGGAAAACCGTGGCTCTCCCACTAATTTAAAATACGCCTACTACATCTATATATATATAGTATGCTCATATATGAACAAATTTTCCCTTTCATTTTTTCCTTCAACAAACTTCGTGTAACTGAAATCTATAACTCAAACCGAATTGCTGATACAACTCTTAAGAATCTGACTGAATTGCCTTGCCTAAATAGAACAGCCTATCAAGTGAAAAAATCCTACACAAAAGTGCGCACAACATTACCTTTTTAGCTGCAAGTTTCAGCAAAAATGCTAAGATTTCTTGTATACCTTAGCAGAACGCTGCACACAATGTGGTTAACGAACTTGGTTTAACGTAGATCACAATATTTTTATTGCCGAATTCTATCAACCATGCTACTCAGTCTACAATAGACGTGCACCCGTCATTTTGTTTTTTGATTATTCATAAAAATATATATGTATGTAAACTACTACACGCTTACTACTATATACATATGTAAAGCACCCTATACCACCAGAACTAATTATAAGACATTACTGTTTTGTTAACTGAATAATTAGTTGAATATAACTGTCATTTCTCTACCTGGAGGACATCCATCTTCGCAAAACTCTCCTTCAATGCCGGGCAAACACACACAGCTGCCATCTACTGGGTTGCACGTGCCACCATTATAACAAGAGCATGTTCCTTTGCACTCAACACCGTAAGTTTCCTATAAATAACAGCTTATTACATATAAACAGTAGCAGAAAGGCACTGAAGTAAAAGCATTTCTAAATGAACATGGAAACAATGAATATTGTATAGGTAAAAAAATAAACAACTTATAAACAAAAGATGCATAGAACAAGTAACAATCGCAAAATAGACAAAAATACGGGAAATTCATTATTTCACAAATCTAAACTCTAGTAAATCACTAAAAAACTTTATTCGACTTCTGCATAATATAGTCATGTAAGTATTAAACATTAAATGATAGGCAATATTTGGTCGCAATTATTGTAACTGGGAGGTCATAATATACAATAAACTACATATAACTCGAATTCCTGCGTATCTCAAACAGACCTTAGGGAACGGATTTTCTCTCTTTCAGTTTTTCCTTTAAATATCTTGCAACTGGAATTATTGCGTAACTCAAACCAAATTCCCGATACAATTCTTAACAATCTGACTGAAATTACTTTGTCGAATAGCCTCCCAAGCGAGAAGTCCTACATGATTTTAGCTGCTAGTTTCAGCAAAAATGCAAAGATTTCTTGTATTACCTTAGCAGAATGCTGCACACAACATGGCTTAATGAACCTAGTTTTATATAGATCACAATATTTTTATTGTCGAATTTTATTAACCATGCTACTCAGACTACAATAGAGGTGGATCAGTCATTTTGCTTTCGATTAATTATAAAAATTTTTGGGTATTTGATAAATAGCTTGGTTTATTATTTTCACAGATTATAGTGTTACTCGTGTATTGTCTGATGTTGATGAGTGACTCAATCTTGTTTTCTCACAAACACTATCTAACTCGTACTTTTGCATAACTCGAACAAATTTTCCAGTCCCAAGCTGTTTCAAGTTATACATAGTTTACTGAATTATCATTTGCTGAGAAAAGTACAAAACCATGAAGCTGTTTTTACAATCAAGCTAGAACAAAACATATTCTTAATGCCAGGAAGGAAAATAACTCTACTAATAAGGTACCTTAGGGCAAGTAGCGTTACAAAGAACATCAGTCCAGCCAGCAGGGCAGAGACAAGCCTGCTGTTCTGGGTTGCATATACCACCATTCTGACACATGGAGCAGGTAAGACTGCAGTCATCACCAAAGTAACCAGGTCGACACTCTACAGAAAAAAGAAAAGTTGCAGATTGACCATTTCTATATATTAAATATAAACGTAATTGAATATTAAGTACAGTAAAGTTGAAAACAATATTTCTCAAATAGCGTCTAACTTTAAAATCAATTTTAATTTACATACTCACATGCATCAAGAAAAGCAAAGAATACAGTAGTTAGCTCTGCTAATCGGTTAGTCGGTTTAATCATGAAGTAAGTAAAGCACAAGAACAGGTATATGATTAAATTAGTATAGCAACAGCAAACATTTTATGTTCATTATTTTCATATTAAAAATATGCAGTCGAAATTTCAAGTATTTACAAATACTTCACACATTCCCAGATGACCACTTGCCTTTATTCTATATGGACAGCACAGAGAGCATCACTTACGATATGTGTAAAAAGAAACAGTGCAAAATTTTTAATTTAAGGCAAAAAATTACATTGCAACAGCTAAAAGTCTTTAATTCACTATGTAATTCTGTCTCCAAGAAAATACATTTCAGTAATTGCGCCCAAAACAAAAAGCAAGCAAATTTGATGGCAATATGTTAGTTTACAGCAAAAGGAGATGCTTAGTACTTTTTATATTATTAAAATTAAAGTAGTTGACAATTATTTTATTTTAACCATGACACATTTTGTTGATCCTGTCAACTTTTTCAAGTGGTCTGCAAAAACATGTATTGCACATCTGTTATTTTATATTTCGCCGTTTTTAATCCATTTGGAAAAGTTGACAGAATCAACGAAACATGTCAGGGTTAAAAAATAAACGAATGATTTCAAGTAATAGGCAGTTGTTAGCTTCAATTATTATACCTACAACATTGTTGTTTCAGCTGACACGCGCCATTAACAATAACTAAAGCAAACTGATAACTGATAACAGCTTGTCGCACAGTTATTCATAGTATCACACTACCAATATGGATTTGAATTTTGGAAATCTATATTAGCCGTCTCTTTTAATGAAAATATTCAACTTTGTCGACTGAGTAAGCCTACTGCTATGTAAAAACACCAAACCAAAGCATGCAGAAACTAAATGCATACAGCAGAACCATAAGCACAAACTAAAAATTCAGTAAACTTGATTTCAATAGTACCAACACACCACAGAATGACATCCCAGCGACAAAAGCATTTACGATTTATTATGCTTGAAATATTTGCAGAAATATTAGTCAAAGCATGAAAACAGCTCCGCCTCAAACAGCACATGCTGTAAGGCAGAATCAAGCAGAGCTCTAACCTTCAGCCGTTATTGTGTGCGTCAGCTCTAGCTGGTTGGAAAACTCATCAACAAGGGAATCGAAATCGCCTGCATCGCCACCTGTCTTCTCGGGAAGTAAGTCCCCCCTGCTTGCTGTACCAGAAAGTAATAGCACAGAAAATTATAATAACGACACAAAAATTGAGTAAAAAAATCAATTACTGTCAGCCTCCAGTGCTGTTGCACTAAATCTTTATTTTTAATAAACTACGCTACATCGCATCAAATTTTAAGACTGACTTCATTAAGACAATTTTGAAGACGTTAGCCACTAACTTGACAAACTGATATTTTTATTTCCAATGTAATTAGTTTCAGCATTAGAAATGTTATTTGAAAAACACCAGGTGTACCAAATGTTGAATTTCGGATATGTTTTTGTTATCGCATGTTTCTGTAATAATTAATTATAGTAATAACTAATTTTTGTCACATTTTTCTAAACTGATAAAATGTGCAGAATGCTAAATGTTCACAAAGCTTGTTCGCTTTATTTCTAAAATGCTGTTTTTAAATATGTAATTCAAAATTTGATCAAAGTTAAGTCGACAGTGATATTAGATTGAATATTAATAAGTAGTGGTTAAACGTACATAGAACTGACCAGTGACCAGTAATTCAGCCCAAGCCCCAACAGCAAAAGTATGAAATGGAAAAAAATAAAGAGAACCCCAAACAGGTTAAATGTCTGAAAGTTTGTACACTGCAATGCAGAGAAGACATTTAGCATGAGTGTAGCAACACTGGACCTGACAGTCATTTACGACATTTAGAAATTACAAACAAATTCAACAAAAAAGAAGTGTTTGAGAAACATTCACAGTGTTGGGTGTGGTAGCGGAACTGCCATGCATGTAAGTGCCCTTGAGACAGTAGTCCTATGTTTCAAGCCAGATATTTTCTGGGCAAAATCTGCACAAGTGCCCCTTCCACACCCAAGCTTAAAGATACTTTAACTAAACGTAAGTTTGAATAAAACCAAGAGAAACGTGATTAAGAACTCCACTTTCAAAGTGTGAAATAAATGTGAGATAGACAAAATTTTCGCTACATTTTTACCAAGTTATCCTTGCAGCGAATGTTACTAGGAAAAGAAATGAGGCAAAAAAATGAAATTCAAGATATTACGGCATATGTTTGGAATGAGTTAAACGAAGGACCACTTACGTTCACATGATCTTTTGTCAGTCGTAAGGAAGTAGCCATCATCGCAATCACATGAAAAAGAACCAGGGATGTTTACACACTTTTGTTCACAACCTCCATTGTCATTTAAGCATTCGTCATCGTCTGAAAAAAACAAATAAATCTTGATGAAAACTAGTGGACGTTTTTGACACTGTCAAAAACTCCAGCTTCTGTGACAGGAGACGCTTTATGTGGCAGCTTTTGTTTTTCAAATAAAAATGTTTTTCAAAACAGTTAGCATCACGTATGCAAGTGCTGTTGTGCTTCACATTAAAAGCTTTAGTGAAATCAAAATTTATCACTTTTTCCACCAAAGGCCCATAGCTAAAGACTAATGAAGCTAATGAAGTACATTCGTTGAATTCCACAGTTTTGATTATTTAAGAATTGCATTTCGTTTTAGTAAAATGGAATGTATAATTTTTTGACAGGTAACCAGTTACCAATCTAATTATTAGTTAAGACCAGTGTTGTTTTCTTCACAGCCAAGTACACAATATAACTTCACATGTATTTACTTCCCCACTTATCAGTGAGCTTCAGAAAGTTGCAAAATAATAATTAATTTTACTATCAATATCATTTTAACATTAGAACATTCGAATCAACTTTAAGGAAAACGAAAATACAAACTAACATAATTTTTTGGAAACCAGCAAAACCTGATAGAAGCATTTTGCACAATGTCCAGATAGTGTGAACCGAAAAAGGATATAAAAAATGTGAGGCTGAAAGCTTTAAGTGGGTTCTGATGCAAAGTCCAGCACTCGGACATCACGTGCCTTTCAGACAATCGCGGTTGGTTTATAACAGCTATAATAGTGAGACAAACTGTGACATCATTTGCCTTGTGCCAGAATCCAGTCTCACATAAAAAATTCCTGCTGTTTAGCTGGGAATTTATCAATCGACGCACGTGCTCATTTAGGTGTTTTCAGAAAAGTCTTTTATCATCTTGCAGCCCAGTTCTTTCTCTTACTAAAGAGAGACTGGATAAAACTCCCTTAAACAGCCCCATAACGTGCCCAAAGGATGCTTTTTTCGATGCTGCTTCGCAAAAATTTAACAAACCAAAATCGGGCTTCTTACATTTAATCTGTGAAATTGAGGTCCACCGTCCACCAAAATTGGCGAAACTTATGTCATTCGATTCGTCTCATCAAGATCTTTCATTTGATATGTTATGCCCTACTGTCACTTGACACTGGAAGCATTCATGCCAGCCAATCCCTTGATATTGGTTTTTGCCCTCTACCAAAAAATTTTCCAGTAAGCAAATGGCTCATATTCAGCGGGCACAACAACTCAACCACACCTGGCCACATAGCAAAAATTGTGGCCCAAGCTCAAAAACTGTAGGAGGAGATCCAGTCTAACGAAAAAAGAAGCCTGCCTGATCAGTGACCTTTGGCCTGGGGGTGACGGGTTACACAAAAACTCAAATCCCCGTACCTGGAGAGTGTGCCTTATGAGCTTTGTACACCTAGCCCAGTGTGTGTGCGAGTTATTAAAGAAACAGAAAGGCAAAAAAGAATAAATAAATAATAAAAACTTGGGGTAAATCAAGAAGATTCAGTTTACAGCAGACTCTAAATAAGTGCCCATAAAAATTCATTTACAAGAATATATATATATATTACAATCAGCATTGCACAAAATGAAAGAGTGCTTGTATCGAATCTTAACGTGATTCCGCCTTTTAATACCACTGACCACTGATGAAACTAATCAAACGTGGCTTTCTACCATGAAGTCCAAAATATTATTTCATCATAACATATATTATGAAAATATCACATAAAAAAGACAAATCCATTCTGACAGTAGTAATAGTTGTAGACATCACCAAAGCAGAAAAACACTTCTAAAACTACTTTAAAATAAATAGACTTTCTAAAATAGCCTTTCTAAAGTTTTTGATATTAGCACAGTGTAGAAATTGTTCTAATTATTGATCAATACCAAAATTGACAGTCAAAGTATTTAAAAATAACGACATTTTAAAAACGTACCTTCGCAGTCACAACCGTCGTCTTGCAGCAGGTAACCAAGTTGACACGAACATGTATAACCACCAGCGGAATTATGACAATTGTGTTGGCAACAGTCCATACCCATTACACACTCGTTTAAATCTATCATAGACAATGAACATATTAAAATGAAGAAAATGCATAAGCAGCTAACTACAATAAATCTTGAACTCGAGTGGATGTCAACATAACAAAAACAAACCCTGGCAAAGACTAACGTCACAGCTAAATTGCTACAAAACCTGATTAGTACACTTGAGCATATCATTCTCGATACTTTTTTTAGTTTATTTAATGCACCTTATGATAATATAAAAATGCGGGTTACCAAAATGAAATTTACATCAGTATTAAGTTTTATAGAATAATTAAAAATTCTGACAGCAAGTAGTTTGCAACTATTTACGAATTATGGATTGTACGAGTACTTGCTGTACATTGATTTTAAAATTAACGTAGCCTATCAAACGCATATAATCCACAAAATCTCCTCGGTATTTTAAGGCTATGATATTTATGGTTTGGAATGACCAGCACAACTAAAACAGTAGAATCCTCTGGCTGAGCAAACAATGAGTTTATCAAAAAAAGCACTGTCATCATACCTGCAGATGTCATAAAATAATAATGACTTAATGACATAGTTAGCTATGTGCATTCTGCACCAAAAGACAGATGAAAAACATTAAAAACAAAAATATTAAGCGGTAATATAAGTACTGACAACATACATGCACACATTTGATACATCAAAATGAAATGTTAATGTTTAAAACACACTCATAAGTTGGCATATAGTAGTAGAATAATTTAAGTAAGTTAATAAAGTTTTTTTTGCTAAACTTGACAAAGCTCATTGTACGTTCATAGCTAGTTGACAAAACAAGCAAATTTAAGTTATGTGAGTAACAGAAAAGCACCAGTCAAACATAAAAATTAGCAGAACAGTCGCACATCAAAAGCTATAGTACTGAGTCTAGATATAGTAAAATGCATAACAGTGACCCAAATGTTAACATAAGTAAACAAAAACAGCTAGTTTATTCAGCACCAACCTCAAAAATGTGAAAAGAAAACAGGAAACAGTAAAACACCAACTAAATACCAACAAACTGACAGCTAAAATTCGAAAATCTAACATAACACAAGCCGCAAAACGAATGAATGTGTTATTGATATACAAAAAAATAGTAAATTTGCATAATATTTATTAACAATGCCACCACACACACTCACAAAATGCATGAAAAATGTGAACAGTTTATAATGAACACAGTTAAAGAGTTAAAGTAGTTATGTTGTTCTAGTCACTTGTGTTACATTCATGTGAAATTGTCCTGTGTAATATCTGTCTTTATTGTATAATGAAAGTATTATGTATATTACTTGTGTTCAATTTTTAAAGTAATGGTTAGGTGGCATTAAGATTTGCAAATGTCAATTATATAATCATCATTATGTATTCATTCATCAATGGACATTTAACACGGTTAATCTTGTTGCCAAACGCTTCGGTCCTTAACTGGACTAAACATGAAATAACTCTCAAAATTAGATATGTTCCATTGAGATCTTTCATCCTGAAGTGGTGCTGAGAAGCTACTGGTATTTATTTTCGAAAATCTGTATGTTTACTTCTGTTTACGTCTTAATTTTTTTGCTGTTAAATGTTAATAACAACTTGTCTAATTTTTTAGTTCTAATGTAGTTTATTCTTCTGCGGGTTTAAGTTTAATTACCAGCTTTGAAAGCCACAGTGTGCATGACATACTATGAAATGGTTAGCAACATGACACACAAGGGGTTGCACACAAGTTTGTTAGTTCATGTTCGAGCAGTTTAGAAGTTTTATGAAGGCAACTGGAATTATGCTCGCAATAATGGATAGCTATAGTGACAGAACTTTTTATGAAAAACATTAAACTTTCAGTAGACACACTAAATTTGAGCACATGCCTGCCTCAAAAGAGTCACAGCAACAAGAAAGTCCAACAGAGACATGTATTAACCAACAAAACAGGGAATGGAGCGTACGGCGGTACCATACCGTGACAAGTTTTTCCGTCTTCGGCAAGTACATAGCCATCGTAACAAGTACACTTATACTGCCCAATGCCAGTGTTGTTACAGAAATGCGTACATCCATGATCATACGTGTCGCAGCCAGATATAGCTAAAGAACAGCCAAGGTTTTTAAATATTTAAAGGCAAGTGGACAAACTGTTTAATGTGTCTGAATGAAGGAAACGATTATTTAATGTCTGAAATGCATCATCAAAACTATGTTTGCTTACCCTTATAACAAAAATGAACAAAATACTCTTTGTTTTTAAGATGTTTTGCCTTTACTATCTTGTTAGCTGATCCTCAAGAAATATAGCACAAACTCATTAATTTTTGCATTTTTAAGTCATACGCTATGTCAAATTGCGTCAAAGACTATGCAGAGAAGTTCCAGGAAAATTTGCTAGTATATTATAAGCATTGTATAGCCATGTGTTCATTATAGGTTTTGTGCCATAAAGAGGAATAGTGCGATGGCAACCATGTCTAATGTTTGTCAAAATGTGCAGCAGGCTTGTGCGGTGACTAAGTGAAGTCACTAACGAGCATGAAATAGACTGCTAAAAGAAATGTGTGATTATTATAATAGAAACCACCATCACATGCAAGCCGGAACAAAATGCAGTAGAGAAATTACACAGTGAAGACGGAAACAATTTCAATAACGCTAAATTTTCGTTACAAAAAATTCGATGTCATGTTTCCATCCTCAAAGTCACCAAAGAAAGCTATTTAAACTAAATCAGCACACCATGCGGGGGCAGCACATGTCCATTCAACCTACCAACACATGTTCTATTGTCGTCTTGCAGCATAAACCCAACTTCACAGCTGCACAGTGGCCCACCCTTGCCACTAGTGCACAGCTGATGGCAGCCGCCATTGTTTTCTAAACAGTGATCTACTGTTTCAACCTCAATAGCTGAAAATAGCTCATAGTTACTAATACTTTACTGGATGTCACTTTACTAGCAAGAATTATTTTAATACAAAAGACACAACTACATTGTAATAATTACCTCATTCAGTGACAATCCTTAGTAACCGTTAATGGTGATAATTTTCATGGTAATAAAGTATCATGCAAAAAGTAGTAATATTAATACGATTGGACAGAATCATCCTGTAGACATATAAAGCAAATATATCACTGATTTAAAAGTAATGAAAATTTTTGAACATTTTCGTAAAAAGAAAATCTGATTTCTAAGATGGCAATACCATTTTTTATAAAATTAACTTTCAAAATGTAAATTGAAATAATCACAAAAAGATCCATTTATCGCAGTCGCTATAGCTTCGAAGTAATTTTAGGAAGCACGAGTGAATGACATGAAAAGAACACAAAGGCTGGGCACGTTAGTAATCCTTACAAGGAAGATTCAATAATACTTACACACGCAAGTTTTGCCATCAGTGGTGAGCATATAGTCTGGTGAGCAAGTACACACGAATGAGCCATTAGTGTTGGTACATCCTTGTGAGCACCCATCTAATCCTTGCTCGCATTCATCAATATCTAATAGCAATGGCAATGACAGTAAATAAAATGAACTAAATTTTCATAGTTCAACTTAAAATGAAAAAAAGTTTTTTTTGCTGACTCAGAAAATTGTGATGTAGTCAGTGTATTGCAATGCATGAACCTTGAAATCGCATGGAGATTTTTAAACCACCAAAACAACAACATAACTTCAGCCATCAACAACAAAGCCAACAATTACCAAGCCCTGACAGTCCAATGAGAATCATCTAGCCAGAAATGTTAATATCGAAAACTCTACAAAGACGTAAAAAAGAGCAGCAGTTAATACTACAAGGCTACAAACTGATGCTATACATGGATGATTAGCTCTTTGTAACTTATTTCAGCAGAAATACACGTAGTTTAATTAAACTTACAATTTGTATACCTTCACAATTTCATAACACTTAAGTCAAACCTTTTCTCTGCTTTTATTCACACAACATGAACGTTAAAAAGTGAAAAAACTTGAAATAAGAATACAAAATATGCAATTCTTCAAACTATTCTTCAAGCTGCTCGAGTTAAAACCAATTTATACAGAATTACAAGATAAATGGGATTATGAGGACCAGGTCTTGAGAATAAATTCTGGTCTTGAAAACTAGAGATTTATAACCCTAAACTGAGACAAAATGATTAATTTGGAGAAAATGATTACATTTGGTAGATGAAAAATTTACCTAAACAAGTCTTGAGATCAGCCATGAGTTCAAACCCGGGCAAGCAGTCACACGAGACTCGACCTTTGTAACTTTCACATAACATATTGCAACCTCCGTTGTCAGTCTCACAAAGATCAATTGCTATATTAATAAGCAAGCACAGTTTAGAAAGCTGCATATAAATGAATGTGGCAGTACAAAATAAATCATACAACAAATATCAGGGCTATCAGAGTATCATAAGTTTCACATGTAAATAACGCAATGCTTAAAAAATCACATTCATACAATCTCGGAAAATTAAAAGTATTTTAAAACATTTGAAATTCACAAGACTATACATACTTATATGGAAAACAAAAAATTATATTTAACTTAATATTTACTAAAAACAAAATTTTAATTATTTAACTGAACTAGTTCTTAATGAAAAACTTGTAAAACTGCCTCAGCATATAAAAAAATTGCACACATTTAAAAATTTTTACACAAAAGTTTTATTGCTTAAGTGTTAACAATGAATGGAGACATGACACAAAAGACAACAGATACAAGTACAAGCAATAATTAATTGAGATTTATGCTGCTACTCCCAATATTTTAAGAATTCTTACGGAATTCGGAATATTGCGGAAACTGGAAACATAAAACAAAAGATACAATGATATTATTATTTATAATAGCCTGTAATGTATAAACACTGTGTATGAAATTTGGCATTGTCTCGCTGAAATGGGTAAGTACAAATGGAATAACTATAATGAAAACTGCATTCGACAAACAAACACACCCAAAAACAAAGAGCCTCAGCTAACTAAGTCCTGATAACTAACTTTCTGTTAACTATACGGTTCATAATGTGGCAAGCAATGTATACGTAATGTTCAATTACGATGTAAATATTTACATATTTCATCATGTTAAGCAAAAGATTTCAAAATACGTAAATATTTACATCGCAACAGAACATAATTCATACATTGCTCGCCATATATTAACTATATAGTTAACAGGAAGTTAGCTTTTCGTCAGTATAAAAACATTTTTAAACTTTTTTATTTACTTATCTAGCTTTTTTCTAAACGTCCATTTTGAGATGCAGGCGCAATTGTGGCGCACAAACTGGTGGCATCAACTAACCAAGTTTTCAGCTAAGACCATTTCGTGCACTACAAAACACTATTTAACCTTAAAAAATCTGTAAACCCTTATCTTGTACGTCGATATCTGAGTATGATTAATCATCCGCTTCATTGTCTCACCTATCATATCCCTATATCATCTGCCCCCGAACAAATTTTCGCCATTTTTTCCTTGCACGTTTTACTTCCTGTTTTACCACCTATATATGAAGTTATATCATATTTCTTAATGATTTTTAATACTGTGACTGTCTTCACATGAGAGACTTTTACATAGGTTCTTTATTATAGACCTGTTAACCAATCAGTTAGTACCGTTACACGATTTCAGCCGTTCATGTATGCATTTTTCAATTTTCTCTGTACTAATAAATACAGTTTAAGCCAACTACATCCTGAAACAAAACTGCATCTACACGTTTTTTACATATGACAAAACAAAGAGCAAATTGGTACTACTAGCAGTGCATTCAGCTACAACGGGAGACCTAGAAAACAGGTATACATCAACGGAGCATACATTAAGCACTTACCTGCTGTTGCCACAAACAAGTTTAATAAAGCAGAAGATTAATCAGGACTAAGACATACATTATGTGTTACAAACTCAAACCTTCACAAGATTTATTATCTGCTTTCAGTTGATAACCCTCTTCACAGCTGCATAATTTCATCCCAGCAAAACTGGTGCAAACTTGCTCACAGTCACCATTATTTACACTGCAGGGATTAATCACTGCAAACAAATGCATGCATGCAGGATCAGTGAAAAGTGCAAAATTACAAATTTAAATTACACAATCGGTTGCAGTCCACATAAATTCCCCATTAAGAATTAACAGATATTTTTTGTTGTGAGAAACTTATCTTTTAAAGAAATGTCCAGGCTATGGATTTGAATCGGGTATATTCAAGCAAGTAACTTCTGCAAATGCTGTTCATAAAACTTCAATATCCAGACATCAAGAGAGTGTCACTCCAACTCAAGCTTAGCAGTCGATACTGATTTTTCTTCTATTCCAATTTTTAACTTTAACGTTTATTTATTTAGCCCTTTTTTAGTAATTTGGAGGCAGTAACTTCATTCCTTATCTTGGAAGGAGTTTACAATTCCCTAGACAACTTAAACATTGTAACCCTAACTTTTTTCAATTTCAATTCAATGGATTTATTTTGCAATAAACTTATACTTATGCATTACAAGTACACTGATAATCAATTTTTATTAATACAACAAAATGAAGGATATAATTCATGAATTCTGCACTAGAGACCTAAGAAGCTAACTTATGTTAGGCCACTAACCTTAATCCCAATGCCAATCCTAACCCTAACCCCAACCTAACCCTAATTCTAACACTAACCCTAATCCATTTCACTTATTAATTTCTTTTCTGGAGAGAATTGTAAACTTTAGCCCTTATTTCTTGAAACGGTTAAATACATTCATTAAATCGAGTAAGCATATTTCCCATCATATTAATTATCACACATTCAAGATTTGCAATAAAAATTAACAATGCTAAGGTAATCTCAAACTGCTTACAGCTACATGTGACTCCATCACTGTTCAAGGCATAGTTTTCAAAGCAAGAACATTCATGAATATCCGGTCCTAAATGAATGCACAAATGTTCGCAACCACCATTTTTCACCAAACATGGATTTATTTCTGTAATTAGATTACAAAATACAAGATATGCATCCAAATTAGATTATATTAGCTTCAATCATTAATACCCTATAAAATAACACCAAACAGACATACGATTAGTTTCTCAACATGATGAGGAAGGACAGGGCACCCTGAAGGTAAGCAATGCCAAGCCAGGTCAGCAAATAAATAGGTGATCAACGTGAAAGCTGCTTCTAGATTATTTCATCTACCACATTGGGTATACGATTATTTCTTTCCTTTAAGGCAGAAAACCTCTTAAAGCACTTCTGTCAGTTCAGTATTTAATTTTCGAGGATTATCTTAAGAATGAGTTAGGGCATCTTATGTTAAGTAGGTTCTGCTGTTGAATGCTCGACACCGGCCTGCACAAAACTTTGATAAGCATATTTTTGGTCAGCCACTTGAAAGAAAATTAACGTTCGAGTATACCTTCACAGGAGTACATATCTGGTCTAAGAACGAATCCCTCCTTGCAATCGCAGCGTCTCTCTCCGGGACCAGTTTTTCGACAGATTTGTTCACAGCCTCCATTATCCTTCTGGCATGGATTGATCTCTAAGATAAATGAGAGACATTGACTACAAAAGTTCCTTGTTGCATTTTCTTAAGTTGACATATCAAAATTTACCAAACTTTTTCTCTATGATAGATTAACTTTAAAATCAGCCAGCTATGACTAAAAAGTATATGATTAGTACAAGCAGATCTGGCTGTAGAAGCTATTTTAGCGAAATGACAAATGCAAAATACAATATCAGTGCTACATGAACAGTGTTATATCTTGAAAAGTATATCAATAAAATATAATGGTACTAGAGTTACTGACAGACGTGACAGACATAGAGCTTTGTAAAATGTCAGCAAAAGTTGAGATTGTGTCCAAGCAAATCTGTGCAAAACCTACTACCTATGTAAGCTGGGCAATAAATTGTTACTCTGAAAATGCTAACATGGCCAACAGTGTACAGCCTCAGTGGCAGGCCTACATTACCCTAAAGGCTAGTATAGGCTGCAGCAAATGGCCCCTCAGTCTTGGGGGCCACATACATAGCATTTCTTACTTTAAAAAAAGAGGCCAGGAAGTGGAAAAATCAATTTTAAAGTGGCTCTTCATTTGAGATAAATTATCTCTATTTGAGGTCTTTTATTAGAGACAAAGGGTCCTTATTTGTGGCCCTTTATTTAAGATAAGGGCCCCTCTTTGAAGCCCCATGTTAAAATATAAGGCCCTGCTATGCAAATGTTGCTAAAATATATCACAAGTAAAAAATAGTGGAGACGAGTGCGAGCAAATTAGAGGGTAGAACTGTCTGAGAAGCCCCATAATTTCATTGGCCTAGGGGCCCCAAATGTCAAATGACCTAGGGGTCATAATCCGGCCGTGCTCTGGGCCAGAACACATACAAAGAAAAAAAGCTAAATAGTAAGAGAAACAACTTTCTTTCTAAGCCAGTCTTGAAACATCATACCCCACACCCACTGCGATGGTGCATTTCTTGTGTAAGGTTTAACAAATAATTATTTCTCAATAAATCAAGTAGAAACTGCTTACGCTTTCAGTTTAGCCCTGAAAGTTCCCTCAGAGTACCTAATTAAAGTTTATAAAAATGATGAAAATGCTCAAAGAAGATTACAAATTTGTAAATCATTCATTTGGACTTTTAGCTTGATGAAAGTAAAACATGAAATTCATAATAAAACTTGTAAGGAAGCGAACCTCGGCATCGCTTGAGATTACGGCCCAGATAAAATCCCTCATAGCACTCACAGATAAACCGTCCAGGAGATATGTATGTACAGATGTGCTCACATCCATGATTACTGCTCTCACATGGATTTATAGCTGGAAAACAATGTCTTAAACTTAAAATATGTATCAGAAACAAACATTGAGAGTTGTTAGTGCGAGTTAGTGTGAATAGGAAACTTGGTAAACTGTAGGTCAAAATAATCTGCACTTTAAAATATTGAAAGGAAACATACTATTTTTCAAGAATGACACACGTGAAAGAATTATTACCACAGAAACGTAATTTCGCTTTCACGCCACTAATTCTTCACATGCATTTCGCCATACACCCGTTAGATGAGCACTAGCACTCCTCATCTCTGAAACGCTTTGCAGCATAAACAGGTGCTGTATCTCTCAGTTCACAAGTGTTCGTTTGAGGTGCAGTTCACACGTTCCAGAGCTCATGCGTGAGCAAAGGTAAATTTGAATTTTCATTTTAAATTTGCCAAGTTTTAGCAAGACACACTGTAGCACTGTACTTAAATTTTTGCTTTGGCAAACACCTGTAACATGCTCATGGAATGTTTTCACTATTGAAAATTATTCGTTTGTGATGTCATCAATAGTTGGGCTCGCCAACCGTTAATTAAGTTTTTAACATATTATTTAATTATCAGAATTGCTTTTTTAGTATTATTGGTGTTAAAATGTGTACTTTTTACCTTACTTCAAAATGGGGTAGTATATGAAAAACCACCGTTTTTCTTTAAGTTTTAGACGAATTAATTATGACATCAAAAACAGACGAAAATTATGTGGTTTTTGTAACAACGCTAAAAAAAGTTACCTATACAGCGACGCAGGTCATCAGCTAATTGATATCCTTCTTTGCAATGGCAGGCATGCTGTCCTGGACCAATGTGTTCACATTCGTGCTCACAGCCACCATTGCGGTACCTGCAGGGATTAGTTTCTGAAACACAACCAAAAAAGGCATAATCACAAATCATGAAAACAAGATATCATGTAGTGCGAAAATGCACCGAAGTTTTGATAATGATAATATAAGAAAATTAGGGAATGTCTTGAAAACAGTTACAATGATGTTGCATAGGCTTATGTATAAACATCAAAAATTTTAGGCTGTCTGTTTAGATTTTTCGAAAGATAGAAAAGTTTTCCATCAACAAGTTAAAAAAAATGAATGCCAGAAAAAATTTTGTAAGTTACTATTGTTAAAATTTACAACTAAAGCTCTATCATTTTCAATGCAAACTAGATGAAATAATTTTTTCTGACACCTGATACATTTTCTCACTTCTAGGTACTTTGTCCCAGAACTCAAAAACTTCTGCCATTAGCTGGTCTGCATCAAATGGCTCAATGGTCTGCATCAATGCAGATGCCACACACTTTCTCTTTAAGTGAATTCCACATGTTTGTAGGCCAAACAGTTTTAGGTGCCATTCTCGATAGCAAATCTTTATCAGTGCTTTGCTTTCTGTGGTGAAAACGATGATGTAAACTTTTTTATTTGTTTATTGTTTTGTTGCTAGAAATTGAGTGCTTTATATGTCAAAGTGCCTATTTTTCAATTGATGTTTAGCTTATGGTCATGACTTAAAAACCACAAAAACTATAAACTTGCAGCTTTTACAGCCAAAAGCTAATGTATTGTAATAAAACATTGTGAAATTTCAACCTTGCAGGGCATTTGTTTCTAATGTTATTGTAGTCTAAACTGCGGAGCATTTTTTTTAGTCACTCATATATTTATGTAAAAAAAAGTTAAGTTAAAATTCCTCTACAAAAGCTCTCTGTTAGAAATCAAAGATTGAAAGTGTGAGGCCAAGTCAAGCCTATTTGTATGACCTGCCACAAAGTACAGAACATTGATCTCAAAAAATCAACATTAGACATTCCGATGCATTGAGCACATGTAGATATAGTTAAGGACTTTAACTAAATGCAATTAGCTTATCAGTTTAATGAGAATCATCCTTAATAATGAATTTACAAAAGTGCATTCAGTTTATAGAAATAGAAGTTGCAATATGGTTTAATGAAAAAGGACCATACTTGCTTAAATTTGAAAAATTTACTTCCCTCTACCCACTAGTTAATGCAATTACAGTTTTTTATAATAATAGCAAAAAGATGGTAATCAGAATTCCAAAACAAAAGCAGCTTATTTATAAATCAAATATAAGGTATTTAAAAATTAATAGCAAAGTGTAAATTTAAAATTTAAAGATGAAATGTCATACAGATAACAACTGTCAAAAGTATTCTTCAACAAATTGAAAATTACACATACAACTTTCTTAGAAATGTGTCTACAGCATTCATGTTTTACAGTACTGCCACCAAAGTGAGAAAAGATTAATAATTTTACTACTCACCAAATTATGCTACTGTGCATAAAATAAAAAAGAAGACTTAAATTATATGCAGAACTACAAAATGTGTATACCCACAGAATTTCAATGCCACCCCAATATTAGTTGACACTATTTTGTCAAAATGAAGCATGATAGAAGATGACTGTGCAAATAATGTTACTTGTACCCAATTTGTATCTCTTAGTTTTAAGACTGATGTGTTAATTATTTATACCATAAATCCAAATGTTTTTAATCCCTATTATTTACTATATACTTAGTATCCATATTAATAATGTATTAAGAAGAGCTATAATTACTACAAACTAATGTTAATTAGACATGTAGCAACACGTTCCATGCAATATGACAATAGTGCAATGGCAAATCATGCATATTAGTGGTTTCAACGCATAAAAAGCAACTTACCAAAAAGCAATATTCATTTGTTTTATGAAAGAGATCTCAAGGCTCGGGACCGGAGGTGAAATGCTAATTTATTAATTGCTGCAAGAAGTCTTCTAATTATGATTATTACTACATAATAACACAGAGCATACATGTTTAGACATAAATACATTGGGAGTAGCAGCATTTTAATATCAATAAATGATTTATTAATCTTAATTAACACAAACAGAAAAACAAGAAGTATGGTCTCCAAGCAGCCAGCCACGCAGACAGGAAAACACACAAAAACATTTGGAATTGTAGTGTCAAATTACCTTTGCAAGTGACTAGATCATCTTGTAACTCGTACCCAGCATTGCATTCACAAATTCGCTGAGACCCGTCCAGATTGCGGCATATCTGCGAGCAACCGCCATTGTTGATGGAACATGGATTAGCAACTGAAAAAATAACTTAAATTTAAATCCTGCAAGAAAGAGTGATTCTAGGCCATACGTCTGGTTACAAGAGAAACCAGAGCATTGAGCATCCTGTTATAGGATAGGTTGTCTGTTTCTCGTGTTTGAAACTTGAGTATCTTGACGTTTGGACAGTCTAGCAAGCCCTGCTTTTTGAATGCCCGCAACACATTTACATTTATATATAGGTGAACAGTGTGTGAGGCTTTTCTTGTGCAGAAACAATAAAAAGCTTATTTGTATTATGTTTATTGCAGGCCCTTTCACTATATATTGTACATGAAACTATTATAAATGTGTAATGTGAAATAAATGACTTATGACTTTGGTTCATTGCTTCACAAATTCTCACAGGCTATAAAATTGTGCAAAAAGCACCAATTTCCTCAAGGTGCATTCATGTCAAACAATGTCAAACATTTTCACATCCAAATTTCATTCAGGAATATTTCCACATACATTTCTTAAAGATCATATGCAGCAAATGCTGACATTTGGGCCCCAGGATTATCAAAAGAAATTGCCTAAGAGCTCTTATCCATCACCTAGCATCTACACCCGGGGCAAAACCTGCATCCATAACAATTCAGTTGCAAATACTCAAATCATGAATCCTGCTCCCTGGGGGAAGGGTAAAATATTTTTGTCAGTGTTGGGTTGTCAACAGATGATAGGGTCTCCAATTCCTTGAACTGAGCTGACTTGGATCCTCCCGCTATACTTACCATCCTGGACCCTCCTTCCCTCTCTGGGGGTGTGGGTAAAATATTTTGGTCTATGCTAGATTGTCAGTAGCAACAGGTCACTCTTATTTCTTGCACTGAGCTGACCAGGGTTCCCTTATTATGCCCACCATAAATGCGCAGATATGGATGTTACTACTTGTTTACCACTGTTCAAGATATGTCGTCGGGAAGATCTTGACTACAATCTTGTCCCAAAGTGACCTCATGCCAAAATCTCAAGACTACCTCAACGGTTTAGGTACAAATTACCAACGATGATGAATGGACTGATGTTGCATGAGGGCATAGATGCCTAGACTGAAAAGTCAGGAATCTAAAAACAGCAGTTGAAAAGGCAATTTTTATGCTCAGAAAGCAATAAGAAATGAAACCTTGTCAATACAGTGTTTAATATTGAGTTCGCCTGTTATGTTGTGTATAAAGCAGCAATAATATTGTTAGGTTTCACTAATTCTTCTTACTAAAATAGATAGAACTCTCACATTCACGTTTATAGTATTTAAGATGTTTACGAATTTTGAATTTATTCCACAGCAAATCGTACATATAAAGATACATATAAATTGTTATCACATTATAATGTAAAATAAACGATTCATCGTGAGTAGGATCCACATTATGCTTTCGAGTCCTCCTCCAGATAAGTAGAACAATTGACAATTAACATTACATAGTATTTTCATCACTTATAATGTACATTAGAACAAAATAAGTTTTGTTAGTAACTTAAGATCAGGATGAGTAAAATTGTTAGATTTTTACAAAAAAAATAAACCAAGTTAATTAAACCAACTAAAGTATCGAAAACTGACTGATATGGGGAGCACGTGGAGCAGAACTTTAAATTTATAACTTAAACTGACAAAAGAAAATAAATGCATAAAAATTACTTTCACAAGTCACGCCATCATTAGTAAGACGATAGCCATCCTCACATCGACACACATGCTGTCCTGGTCCAATGTGGTCACAAATCTGTGTGCAGCCACCATTATTTATGTCACAGGGATTGATTTCTAAAATGTCATGCAATTAAAATAAGGCAAATGACATGCAGAAAAAAGTGGAAAGCACACCAAGCTTAGTATGCAGAAAGTAAATTCTATATGCATTAATTGCTTCCCAGGTTATAGAGCAAAATCATTAAAAAACATTCAAATAACCAACAGCCAGTATTCAACACGTGTATGAAATTTGTACAAAGGTTTTTTACAATTCAAGGTACTTATACCAAATGTAAATATACTTGTGTGCTATTTTTTTTACAAGGATTTGGTGTTACATGAAGATCAACATTTACTATACACACACACTTCGGTGATGTTAGTGAAAATGATTTAAAACATTAAAGTTGTCTGTTTCAAAATTTAATTTTTATCCTGGCACAGCTTTTTTAGAATGGTATTTCTTGAATAGCACGTCAAAAAAAACTTTGACACAGTCAGTATCAACCGAATCAAATTATATCCAGTACCTATGCAAGTAGTCAAATCCTCTGCCAAAGTATAACCTTCTTCACAAGAACACTGTGCTTGCCCTGACTGTATATTGCACACTTGCTGACATCCAGCAATACTACATAGGTCAATTTCTGAATAAAATTACGTATGTAACTTATTAACGTTCGGCTTTACAAAAACGGATAGATGAAAATAATGCGCTCTCCGTTGACAAGCCGAGTAGCATAATAGTCTATTATGCTTATTTAGATCTGAATGACCACTAATGTCTAATTTTGGATGATGAAAATTTAGATAATTAGAATTAAAAGAAATCTGCAAAGATTACTGATAAGAAAACTACAGGTCAGTCAGTTAGAATCATGCAAAAAATGAAAAAAATTAAGCACATATTGTTTGAACATGCCAAAAGATTCACTTTAACTGTGCACTGTTTATTAGGATATTCAGCGTATGAGGAATAGTTACATAAAAATAATTAAAAGATTGTAAACCAACTGTGAAACTTTCAAGTTCATTACAAATGTTTGCAATGGAATTTGTACAGGAAAGAACCTTCAATGCTTTCTATTCAGTGTCTTATATTTTGTAAGATACTTCACTAAATTGCAGAAAACATAAAGTATGCTGTTCGCTTATAACAAAAAAAGAAACATTTTTATATTACTTAAGTGGTGCTCGAATAGAGCAATTTATGATGTTATCATATGGTAAAGACTGTGTTTACTGCATTTTTATTAAAGCATTTCCTACGAAGGAAAAAAAATTCGAGTTAGTGAATACCTATACAAGTTCTCAAATCCTCTGCCAAAGTATAACCTTCTTCACAAGAGCACAGTGCTTGCCCTGACTGTATATTGCACACTTGTTGACATTCAGCAATACTACATAGGTCAATTTCTGCATATAAACACGTATGTTAATAGTGGTATACTTACAAGAATAGGGTCAAAATCCTATAGGTATAGTAGAAACTTACTTATACTTAAGTACAGTTGAACACATATAAGCAGTTCATCTAGATGAATATGCACCTAATCTTATTGGTACAGAATAGCACATAGAGCAACTGTATATGAACTCAGCAGCCGAGGTAGTAAAGTCACCTGATAAATACATGTGTTTTGGTTAGATCCAATCCTATAATGACTAATTACTTTTATGAAGATGAAATTCCATTCATTTAAAAATTGTTGCTAACAGAACAGGACGTTTTTATTAATTATTTTTTGCCAGATCGAAAACAGAACAAGCATGCAACTGTAGTAAAGGTAATTGAATATAGCAGGCAGTTAAGACGAGCAAATTAAAAATGCGGCATAGCACTTCAAACAACCAACAAACACCATTAATAAACAAAATTACAAAGTAAATTTTAAAAAAATATAAAGTATAAACTAGCTGATTTTTGTCCACTGCACTGATGTTTCACATTAAGACAAAAAAATCAATATTGCTTCTATTTTATATTGTTTACACAGAAAGTGCATTCTCCTCAAAAAACGTAAAATATTTATTCTTCTTTTTTACCTACGAAGTTTTCTTCATCTTTCAACATAAGAGGCCATGTTCATACCTCACATAACAAACTAGTGAAAAAACTATTGGATATATCTTGTAAGTAAGTTGGCTATCCAGGTGTTTCAAGACGTAATTATGTAAATATGTTTATTATCCTAAATGACTGCATAAACATGTTGTTTAGATAAGATTAAAAAAACACAAAAGTTACCTCTGCAGGACCGTCGATCTGGTTGCAGTTCGTAACCATCCTCACAACTGCACTGAGCCTGACCACCAACATTGTAGCAAATCTGCTCACAACCACCATTGTTTGTCGCACACGGGTCAACTTCTAAATGCAAAACAACGCCACAAAATGAACTACAGTAAAACACCAAAATCCAAAACCAATGAAAACGAATTCATGCTTATCACTGAAATTACTAACGTGACTGAGATTAAAATGCTTTTCTCATGTCGCATTCCCAGGTTTTGCCTCAAAAATTGAAAAAGTTCATATACCTTCGCATGTCATCTTATCCTCCATCAGTTGCCAACCTTCTCGGCAGTCACACATTGCCTCACCACCAAAATTGATGCAAATGTGCATGCAACCACCATTCTCCTTGCTACATGGATCAAATGCTGCTGAGAATAATTAATAATTGTAAATGCAAAACAAAACAAATCAATCAGCGAAAGGTACACCAATCACAGGGATTGTTACTGACCCAATGTTTAGGCATACGGGGCATAGTCCGGCATACATTTTAAAATAACCACTTGGTTAAATAATGAGCTCATATATAATAAACCTTTTCATAGTTCCAGCAATGATGATGATCATGAAAAGGTCAAAGGTTAAGTGAACCAGACAATGCATTTGTTTACTCTTGACAGTGACAATTGGCTCATGCTGTTGTATAAGTAACAGGTCTGATGCTGCTGTTTTGCTAGCTGTTTTTGGATAATATGTTCGTTTTAAAACTATACAGATGAAGTATAATAAAAATAATCATGTTTTACCCATTTCACCTACACGTTCTTACTTGCATAAGGTCACATGACAGTTAAAGTTTATGAAGATGCCGTGGATTCACTTAACCTTTGACCTACAGCAACTGCACCCATAGCAAAACTGTGAAAAGGCTTACTAGACTGATAAATAACATTTACAACCAAAAAAACTAAAACAATAAGTATGTAGTATTAAAACTTACAGGTTAGTTTGCAGACAAATATAGCACTAAAGGAATTATGTATTTTACTGTCTTTCACAGAGGAATGTCTTTGCAAACAAAATTTTTTGAATTTCACGCAATTTACAGTAGTTTGTAAATTACAACTCACAACTTACAAGTGAGCAGATTCATAAAGATTGGAACAGACAGAATGCTTAGGTCATTGTTCCTTGGTCAGTTAAATAATAGTTTTACAGGGTTGAAACGGTTTGCAAAATGTAATAAATATGTACAACAATATAGTTTAACCACGAATGGATGAATGCCAGGAACTGAAAGCTTGAAACATTACCTGTACAAAAAGTTGTAGTAACCTACAAAAATTATACATAGCTTATTAAATAAGGAAACTTCTAAACACAGTAAATAATACACTAAAATATAACCCTGTTTCATCTGGTTTACATATTGGATCATTTGGTAAAGTTTATTTGAAAGTTTGTTTAAAAAAGCACGGTAAAGTTACCCAACAGGTTACGTAGCAAAAATCTTTTGCATGCCGACCTAGTCTCTTTGCTCTAGTCTCATTACAACTAGAAGAACTTAGTGACCAAATTACTATGCACAAATTGGCGGGTCAATCCACAACAGGCCCAAACATTAATTAAAAATGAAGAAATGTTTGCTTCCATATACATTCATGGCGCAATTTTTTTAATTTTTATACAAATTTGTCCAGAAAATTTATCATCGATTACAAAAATTTATAATTATCACACAGCTGTACAGCATGGTATCAAAATATTCGGCAAATTTCTCACGTTCACAATGTCTTCTGTCAGAAGCAAGTTTAAAGCCAGGACGACAAGAGCATCGATATCGACCTTTTCCAATGTTCTCACATATGTGCTCACAACCACCATTTCTGTTTTCACAGTAGTTGACCTCTATGTAAATAAAATAAAAATTATGAGAGTTAAACAGGGTTCCCACAGAATTTTAAAATAAATTTCCTTGACTTTTCCCTGAAAAACATTGAAAGCAGAAATTGCATTACCAGTATACATATTCAAACACTTTTTGTGTATGGGACATTCATACACATACTGATATATAGTGTGTCGACACAGTTGCAGTAATGCTAATGAAATTACACTAGTCACATCAAATAAACTTTCTTAATCCAATCATTATTTTTGCAACAGAAATCAAAGCTCGGAGCCTGCCATAGCAAAATTTCATTTGAACATGAATCGCTGAAAAATACATTTGGAAAAATATCGGTTCATGGTGATTATTTTCGCAACCCTTTCCAATTTCCTTGACTTTTCACTCTATTTTCACCATTTTCCCTGACAATTTATCAAATTATCTTTTTCCCTGACTTTCCAGGGTAGCCAGTATTTTCAAAGATTTTCCCTGACTGTGGGAACCCTGGTTAGATAACAGAATATAATTATAAGAGCAAACAGATTTTATGTTTTGCAATCTGTGTCAAAATTTTGAAAGCTAAGCTAATTGATAACAGAAAATCATACAAGTTTTCTCTAATGACATCCAATAGCACATATTATGCAATTTTGATTTTTAAATTTGTGTAACAGTTGCCCAAGCTATGCAATGTTGCCTTGCTGAAAATTGACAACCATATGTCTCGAATAACCTTTAAATGTCATCATAATTATTTATGTTACCAATGCAAGACTTTCTGTCCTCAGCCAGTCTATAGCCTGGTTCACACGTGCAAACTGCCTTGCCTCTTTTGCTATGGCAAGTGTGCTCGCAGCCACCATTGTCTTCCCCACAAACGTCAGTTTCTAGAAAAACACATTTCTAACTCGTGACCACTGATCTTATGCAAACTATTGCTTGAAACATTTTATTAAGAGAGCAAATGACAAACGAGACAATGTCAATTGTAATCAATTGTAATGGTAATTGTAATTAGAATTAGCAAAAGGCAAGTTTTAAGCTGCAAATAGGCAACTAAAAGAAGTTGTCATTTTCTCATTTTCAATTTTCTATTATGCTGAATCACTGAATTTCATTGCTACTCTTTCAACTCCAATGCATAGGAATGGAAAATTTATTTCCATTCATATATGAATATAATATATATATATATATATATATATATATATATATATATATACTATGTCAAAAAGAATATTGCTCAGATCTAGCTAAATGTTAGGCAGCTTTGTAATGCCGCAACTTTTTATGAAACTAGATAACATGGCTCATACAATACAGTGATTTGCTAAAACTTCTTCGAAAAGTACGACTAAGTGTTTTCTGTTTTTTATACCTCGTTTTTCTTTTGTACTCAGAATTTTTCCATTATTTTTAGTTATCTTTTATTCTTTGAGATACTAAAAACTGATTAATGCTACATGCAGTAAGTTTACAATAGGTTATTTTGTTATCGACAGTTAAATTTGCAAAGTAGTTATAAATTAACACCGAAGAAGCATTAAACAAAGCAAAAAATTAATATATATATATATAAATATATATGGACAATTGCTTACAAAGTCTATTTTGTAATAAAATAAAATGAAAGTAATAACAAAAGCCAGGACCAAAACCACATAAGCAAAAATAGCAATTAAACCAAATGGCAGCGGATTTTGTCCATATAACAGCATCTCAAAAACAAATTTTCTGAACACTGTATAATGGTTCTGTATAATGGTCTATAATTAATAAAGATAGATAAGCCCATGTTTGCCAGGCTTCCATACTTGTACAAGAGACCATATCTTCCTGCAAAATGTAGCCTGGCTCACACATGCACATTGGACGGCCCATGTTATTCACACAAATGTGCTGGCATCCTCCATTGTTCACTTCACAAACGTCCTCAGCTGAAAGCAGAGAGTTCTCCTAATTCTCCTAATGCTTATTAAATGTTGTTACAGTTTTCATTCATGATAACATTTAATGCTGTTTATTCTAGCAAAATTTTTACTGTGAAAACACTGCAAATTAATAAGAAGCTCAAAGGAAAACCAGATGATTGATTAGACTCTTTCTCATTTTCATTTACTGTCCAAAATATACATTTTCTGCCTATAAAAGTTAGCCATTGTTTCTAACACTTGAATAATTACTTTGGAAATTACTTAACGGCAAATGAACACAGCTGTCGTTTACGTCACAAACTAACCACAGTTTGTGCAAGGGTACGCATCTTCCCTGCACGTCAAGTACATTTGCGTAAGTGAAGTTTGCTATAAGATGCTGATGTGATGTCACAAAAATGTCCTCTACATCACACTGATGTCTCAGACGGACATAGCAGCTCATGTTCGTATTATCAAGGTACTGAGCTTATTTGTCGGCCATGCGGATGTGACAACAAGGAACTATTGCAAGTCTCAGTGGATTCCCTGAGCCGTGCGCACATAACTTTGAAAGTTTAACAAAATTTAACTGTCCGTGATAATCATTATTTAATCTAAGCTTAGATTTAAAAAAAAGTGATAGTTTTTAACATTTTAGAGCATTCTTTATTATGAGCTAATGTCTACACAATAGTCCAGTTTTCCTTTAAGTTACTCTCTAGTCAATCTGCTGCCACTTGAAAATGACTAGTACTACTGTTACAACCACAAATACTGTATGTGAAAACTGAACATAACACCAGCACGGCTCAAAAGTAAACAGCGAAATAAAACAGAAAAGGTAAACCACTAAATTAATAATAGTGACTAGGGCTTCAAACAAACAATTAATCATTATTAATGCTTGGTTAGTAGGCCAACTTGTTTGGATGTGAAACGGCAAAAATTTCAATAGTTTGTATGACTCATAACCCACTGTGAGATATTAAAAAAACAATGTACAATCACCACACAATGTAAAATTTACAGCTTAACAAAGAAAATGGGAAACTTTTCGAAGTTTACTTGAAGAAAATTTTCAGAATTGGAAATATTTGATAATACACCACCGAAAGTATGGCCGTCATACTGCACATGGAAGCTGGGCTGTTGCCCAGGGGCCCCATGAACATAGGGACCGCATGGCAATTTATGCATGTTTTGACTTGCTGTCAATAAACAAGCACTGCACTATACTAAACTACAATGTCTGTTATAGTGTTAAAAGTGGCATTGGCATTCGCTTCTGATTTAATATCACAGTGGCCTCTATAATCGCAGGTGCATGGATGTACACAGATCTCACGAGTTACATAACGTAACATACTATAGCTTAAACAAAGTTTTTTTGGAAATTTTGTCAACAATTTACATTCTTATTCCTACGATTGTTGTGTAAGTAGGGGCCCAGTGCACTGCTTTGCCAGAAGGCCTGTATGCTGCTAAGGCGACCCTGACTGAAGATCTGTGTTGGAATTAACTGGACACACGATTACAATTACTTACACTTTCCAAAAGTTTGTATTATATTAGGTTTCATAATAGACAAACCTTCACATGATTGCCTGTCTTCTTGTAATACATATCCTTCTTGACATGAGCATCTTGCTCGGCCTCTGTCATTTGTACATATTTGCTCACAACCACCATTTCTATCTTGGCAGGGATCGACAACTTCAGGTTCGCAAGTACGTCTGTCTCTCGATAACCTATAACCAGGATTGCATGAACACCTAGGTCGACCGCGATCATTTGTACAAATCTGTTCACATCCACCATTGTTTCTCTGGCAAGGATCAACTGGCTCTTGTTCACAGGATCGTCTGTCATTTCTGAGTCTGTATCCAGGATTACATGAGCATCTAGCACGACCACGATCATTTGTGCATATTTGTTCACATCCTCCATTACGATCTGCACAAGGATCAACAATTTCTTGTTCACAGCTCCGCCTGTCATTTCTTAATCGGTAACCACGCTCACAAGAGCAAATCGCACGACCGCGATCGTTGGTACAGATTTGTTCACAGCCACCATTATTTTCTTCACACGGATCAACTGTATTGTGCTCACACGTCCTACCATCGTTTGTAAGTTGATACCCAGGGTGACACGAACAGATCGGTCGTCCACGATCATTTGTGCAAATCTGTTCACAGTCACCATTATTGACTCGACAAGGATCCGTTATGTCAGGCTCACACGTACGTCTGTCGTTACTCAGTTTATAATTAGGATAGCAAGAACATCTAGGACGGCCTCGGTCATTTGTACAAATTTGATCACAACCACCATTCGAGTCTTGACAAGGATCAGTTACACTTGGTTTACACGTCCGCCTGTCATACTGTAAATCGTAGCCTTCCTCACATGAACAACGCACTCTACCATTTTCATTATTACAAATCTGTTCGCAACCGCCATTGTTTTCAGTACAAGGATCTGCTGGACGGCAAGTTTGCCTGTCATTGTCCAGTCGAAAACCATCTCTACAAGAACACTTAACATGACCTCTATAGTTTTCACAGATTTGGTCACAGCCACCATTATTTTCTTGACAAGGATCAACAACTAAAGAAATGGAAACGTAAAAAAAGACAAAATTAAAATTTAATAACACAAGACTTTGAAAAAAACATAAAAATAAGTTTTTCAGAGATCACATAACATTTAAATACACTAAGATGCTAGCCAAATAAAAAGTGTTTTGGTAATACATTTCAAAACTTAGTTAAATGAAAGTTCTATAGCTTTCTTTTCATTTCTGTAATATCCTAACCATTTCAGTTAAATCCAGGAAGTACTTTACATTTACGAAATCGGTACCACACATAGTTTAAATATGTATGAAAAGAAATGCTGTAGACTCTAATGTACAATAAATTTGGCTACAAACTTCAGTTAGAGTCAAAATTAGAGACTTACGACTTATACCCCACATGGCATAGAAAAATAATTTTAAATTACATCTAAATAAATGTTGTTCAAATTTTCAACTCAAATAAATGCGAGTGTCTAATACGAGCAGATGACAATGACAACTGTTTGACAACTCTCAGTGTTTAGAGATTGGGTCATGTTAATGTTGATTTACTGACAAGTTAAGTTCAACACATGCAACATATTAATACATACGGTTGCAGCTTTTTCCATCTCTTTCCAGGATGTATCCAGGCTTACACCTACACTGAATTTCAGCATTATCGGTCTGTTCACAGATGTGCTGGCATCCGCCATTGTTCTCAGCGCAGCTACCACTTCCTAGATAATTAAATACATGTATAAAAAACATTTAAAAACAGTGTCAAAAAGATGATTTGACACGATCCTCGCAGCATAGTAACGACATTATTTTTCAACTCCGTCAGATGGGCATGGTGCACAATTCTGGGCATGCTGTGGAAGCGATTTTAAATAAATTACAATTCTGAGCCTAATACACAAACCTTAAAAAATATGTGTCATTTAATGCAGTGTATAACACTGCATGAATTGTAGAATGTAGATTATGCGGGCCAGTAATTTAAATTTTTTTGAAGTGTGAAAAGCTTTGACAGAATACACAGATCGCAAAATGTCAATCAATCAGCGGGGTTCCAACTAGTCCAGCTGATGTCTTTCCTCCTCCTTTACCTGAGTTGCGCAACAAAAGCAGCTACCAAACACAGGCAAAAATGCATTGAAACATACTGCGAGAGTTAAGGTCAAGTGTGTAATATTATTATTATTTTTATCTTCTAAAGTGGTACAAGATTTCTGCAACTAAAATTTGTCTAGCAGTAGTACAGAGACATTATAGTGGTGACACATTATGCTAGAGTAATAGTTATGTAAAGGTATAGTGCCTGGAAATATTACAAACAGATTTATCAGTTTCTTTAAGCCCAAAAACTCAAACAAATCTGCTTCTGAAAAAAACTCTCCCAGCTAGGCAGATAACATGAGCTGAGCCTTCAAGTTAATAAAAACACTGTCTGTCCCAAAGTAATTAGCTTCCCATTTTTTTAATTAAAGATTTTATGCTGCTACAAGAGATTGCCAAATGCTACTATTGCATTAATGTTTGTTAAGGTTGAACATCAAGTATTTGGCAGATCAAATTTTTCTATGTTTTTCTGTTTGATTTCATGCTATAAGTATTTGCAGCGAGAGAGTTTGGGAGAATGTGCGTTACGTCACCAAGTTGGGCGCAGCTGTGATGAAATAATAAAGAACTATAACAGTCATTATGATTTATTTGGTCAACATAATATGATTATATGATATATTATAATTAGGAGATGTACCATCAATGCAGGTGCGACCATCTGTGCTTAACTTTTTGCCATCAGGACATTCACAACGATATCCACCCTCTATGTTTATACAACGGTCGCTGCAGCCTCCATTGTTCATTCCACATTCATTCATATCTGCAAAATACATCACATTTTTGATCTGGATGACATGTTAAAAGGTGATGATAAGGGTGGAAGGAAAGTAAATATTCAAAATCTCACTATGATGTAACAAGTTTAGGTTAAACGTATAGCTACAGCGCTAAATCAGAATATTACTATCCATACGAAAATGAACGTAGTACTACGTATACTGGTGTGAACAGTACTTAATTAGTTACCGTGGCAAATGACTTCAAAAGCGAACAAGCAGAATATATATATATATATAATAATCTTTATTTGCCATTAAAAACATTGATAATCACTGATAAAAACTTTATAGAGATAATCAATCAGTGTTAGTTAATAAAAACTTACACTGCTGAAGGCAAATGCGTCAGTGCAATCTAAACTACTGTGCAGTAATGACGAATAAAATCAAACATATTTACAACTATACACAAAAAATATAAAAGAAAAACTATGATTTAATTAATATGGCCGTGGGTATATGAATTCGGAATTAGTGTGTATGTTGTCGTACTGGTGTGATGGTATTTCATATCTGGTTAATATTAGTGATTTTAATTTTGTTTTAAATGCTGATAGGGACTTGATTTGTTTAACCTGTAATGGTAGAGAATTCCAAAGTAAAATTGCTTGTTTGATTACAGAGTTCGTTCCATAGTGGGTATTTGTCCTAATTTGTTTTAGATTGCTTGTTCTGGAATTAACGATAGGATTTGGAAAAAGGTAAATCTGTTATTCTGGAATGGTTTGCTGATGTTGTTAATGTATTTAAATATAAAAAGCAGAGTAAAATATTCTTTGTGTGCTTCAATGATTGGGAATTTTAAAGTTTTTCTCAGGTTAGTTGTTGAAGCTTTGAATTTTTGTCTACCTGCCTTGTGTTTGTATGAGTACCCAGCTATCAATCTCAACGCATAGTTTTGAAGGAGATTTAATTTTAAGTAATTTTCTCTTTTGGTTTTTTGAAGTAGCGTACATCCATATAAGAAGTGTGGTAGAACTAAAGTTTTATATATTAGTGTTTTAGTTTCCTTTGTTAGTTGCCCTTTAACTTGTCGGAGATATGATGTGCTAGATGCCATTTTTGTGTATATGTTATTAAAGTGATCATCCCATGAAAGATTATTGTCTACTTGTATGCCCAGGAGTTTAACATTGTTAGTTTGTTTGATTACAGCATTATCTATTGTCAAAGTGGTTGATGATGCATCATTAGTATTTAATGAGGGTGACAGTATCATGAATTCTGTTTTGTCATTATTCATTTTAGCTTGTAATGACTAAATGCCATATTTATATTTTTTATATCTTCTTCTAAATAATTTTTTGCAGTTTGGACATTTTCATGGGCTATGTAGATTGTAGTGTCATCAGCGTATTGCGTTATTTGTGAGTGTTTTAATACACTGGATATGTTGTTTATATATAGGCAAAATAATAACGGACCTAGTAGTGTTCCTTGCGGTATACCTCTGTTTAACGTGGCCCAGTCAGAAAAGTTGGTTGTATCTAACTTTACTCGTTGTTGTCTATCTTTGAGATAATTTTGTATCAGTTTTAACGATATCGAATCTAATCCGATTTGTTTTAAATTATCGTAAAGTAGTTCGTGATTAATGCTATCGAAAGCTTTACTTAAATCCAAAAATGCTGCTAAAATGTATTGCTTGTTGTCTGAATGGGTAAAAGAGCTAAAATTGAAATTAGTCCCTTAGTTATACTAAGTAAAGATAAATTGCAACAGTATTGCATTATGTTAAGATAAGTTCAGTGGAATTTATATTGGTCACATTGGTTCTCCAGTGAATGGTTCCAATAACATTATCTTAAAGATATCACGGTAAATTTTTGTCAGAACATTTATTTAACATATAACCCTATAAACAGCGATTAATATCCTAGCCCACATGTGTAAATTTGTTGCATAAAAGGTTTTGTCACATTGTCAGCTAAATCAGCTAACGATGCTAAACCATCCATAAACGAGCTAAATATGCTACCAAACAGAAATATCATAACCACAGACTTGAGGAGTTGTGGTACATCTTTTGCATACGACGAACGCATTAGATAAAGTTAAAATTAGAGTAGTTTATTGTACATTAATTTTATAAAAAAAGGATTTATCCGATGTCTGCATATTGCTAAGGTGTGCACAGCATCACACCACTATTAAGTTGATCTTAGTTAATAGCGAACAACAGTTATCTACGGTTCTCTGATCTGAAATATCGCTTACACTACAGTACACTACTTATGTAGCATAGGGATAAGGATGCGGATGCGTTTTTAATGCAGAACAGCCTGCGGAAAAAATTTAATAGGAAATAACTGCAAAAAAGGAATAAAAGGAATTACATAAACGGGTTTATTGAAAACATAAACCGACTTTATCTATTCCACACAACCCAAAACGCATCCGCATCCGCAAGTTACATAAACGCTACTTTGTCATTATAATTTTGTCCTTGAATATCTAATGTCTCTTCATGACAGGTTTCCTTCGCAGCGGTACTGTTCTGTGTTCAATGAGCTACTGGCGTTACGCAACACAGTAGCTGCTATGAGGCTGAGTAGACAAGCAAGACAGCTGATTAATCACTGACAACGCTACATGAAAGGAAGTTTCTACAGTCCTGGATGCTCATCATGATCACATTTACATACATTACCCGACCTCACAGAAGGGTTGAATATTGCTGCCAGGAAACTATAAACTTATTAACACTTTACCACCCTCATCATTATTGTACGCTGCTGTTTTATGACACCTATAAACAAGTGTAAGCTACATCCTCTATACACTACTACGATAGTAGTATGAAGGGGACACTTCAAGCATAATATATCCTTTATATATAGGCCCTACTTTTAGCTTATGAGAATGTCGATAAATTTAACACATGCTATACAAAGCTTACTTTAATTAGAGTGAAAAGTAATTTTAATTAATTCCAGTCATCAGTTGCAATGAAATCTGACAGAACAAGGAGCTAGGATCTGCAACTGATGCTGACAACTATTATGGGGGTGATAATCATGACGACGGCAGTGATGGAATAAGATCATGAGACATTGTTGTTGTTGCTGATGTTTTTGAAGGTGTGATGGAAGCAGAGCAGTGGCACAAACTTTGCAGCTGGTAGCGAAGTTCTTATGAACTGCGAACTTTAGAGGTAATACTATAGTACCTGAGCCGTCCATTATATTTAGATTAGTACCAGCATTAAAACAGATGGCTTTTTATTATGCCTTGCAGATTGTAGTGTCAACGAGATATGGTTTAATGTCGTGCTTGACCAATGTAAGAATTCTCTGTGCTAGCTGTAAGAACTGAAGGAGAACATTTTTAAGCCACTTTATATCCTTGGGGGTCTTATTGTAGTTGTGTAACTTACACCTTGTGTAACCTACTTGGAATTGAACCCCGGTCTCGAAACTCCTCGTTTTGAATCGACAGTATTTGAGCATCATCGGATAAGCTTCACAAGAATGCGTCTTCAGTCACATAGGATGCGGATAGAAACGGGTAGATGGGCGAGACAGCCAAGGTAAAATAGGTTATGTCCTTGTGGGGACATTCAAACTGAGAAACACGTTATACAGACATGCCCCCTAACATCTAATATTAGAAACCGCTACGACAATGTAAACTTTGCTGATTTAACTCACTTCTTTGAGCACCCTAATTGTTATATAATATGTTATGAAATTTTGCAACTTTTATGCTGATGTACCTTGTATGCATTTTTAATGCATATGTGTTTTTAATGCTATAACCTTGAGTAGGAAATGTACGTAAAGTGACATTTGGACTAAAATGACTAATGTATCTGTTGAGGCATTTACCTCGTTCCTCGTGTATACACGTAACTTGTTTTAGTCAATAAACTACGTACATACATACATATTACTTCAGTGGTTTAAGTTTTCCTTTTACGTTTAAATTTTCCGTTTTTCTATATGCTTACACTCAAACACAGACACGTTTTCTTGTCTTTCAAAACAACATTCTGAAACTACAAAAGGAAAATGAAACCGCTCTGTCCGCTGGCTATGCAGGGCTGTAATAATTAAACCTCAAATTAGCCAACGCAGGTACGTCAAGTTATCCGGCGAGGCTTGCCAGGCATCATAAAAAAAGATGAAAGAAAGACAAAAATGCCCGAGGGTAGTAGGACGATGTTTATAGTTTATTGCATCCATTAACTGTCACAATTAGCTGAATCCTAGGGATACAAAATACAGTACGGGTAAAGTAAGGTAGGGTCCTACAGAAATATTCTGAGGTTTAAGCACAGCGTGGATTTTACACAATAATGTGTTAATTTCGCGTACACTTGTTCTCTATGTTCTTTACTGCACAAATTTACTAAACGCGTTAAGTAACCTAACTAGTCTCAAATTGCATTAATTACCGGAAGGGGGGGTCAGGTCTTGAGCAGTTATACGCCTGCCTCCTGAGCCGTATCGCATCGCAAATATGAAATGAAAGAATCCGAAATACTGCGCAATACGGTTAACAAGTCCCATAACAATTGGCGGATCAATCCGCAAGAGAAAACAGCCCAGAACAGAATCATGTTTATCGTGCGTTAAAAAAGGTCGAACATACAGTTTTTTTATCAGGCGGGGCAAACTATTTCTTGCAAAGCTGACCTCAGGCAATTTGTAGTTATATGTTTCGCACAGCGCGAGCTGTTTAAGCCTCGTTTATCTGATCATTGGTCTTCCGGCAGTGAATTTATTTACTTTGTGAAGATGCGCGCGGATAACAAGTCCGAACGTTGCGCAGCACAGAGAGCAGACAGTGACTGAGGAACCAAAATTTTGTTTTTTCTATATTTTAGGTCTACATAAAGGACTTATTCTACAGGCCTAAAGTTTTAATGTTTTGTTTGTTTTTATTTTAATATTAATTATTACTTTAATGAACACAGAACAGGTAACCGTTTGTTGTGGTTTTTTGTCAAAATATCTTCAAAAAAGCCAAACATTGTTGAACTGTTTACAATTACTTTCTAGTATATGTGGATAATAATTGTAAGATAGAAAATGTTTATCTGGTACCGGATAATGATAGGGTACGTTCAAAATCATACGGCAGAATCGATCGTTGAACATTCATTGAAGAATTATTACGGTGTACTTTTTAAAAAAGACACGGTTTATGTGGTAGTTGAAAGCGACGTGTTTCACGTGGCATACATTCTCTAACACCAGACTCAACCCTTTACAATCAAAACAACCTGCGCAGTGTTTTCCCAAGATGGGACTCTATTTCTCTAAGCAGTTTTCGTGACCTCTGCAATGCATTTGCAACTTGACCTCTTCTTTGTGTATTAGAAATGTCGAGACTTATGTTATGATTACATAAATACCGTGTTTTACTTCAATTTGCTTGTCCGATAATTTATATTTCTAAGTGGAGTCCCTGCTGAGAAGGTTTACGGTGTGAAGTCAATTTTCACTTTCCGGATCATGCGCGCGTGTTTTTAGGACAAACTTTCAGTGCAGGATGGTAGTTATAGCGGTTAGTGTGACTTCCTATATAAGTGTTCAAATTCCAAGCCGTATTTAACTCGCATCAGTAGCAACATATTGATAGGAATTTTTAAACAACAAAATAATATTCCGCCAATCACAGTTTACAAACAAAATCGAATTGTTAAATAAAATTCTGAATACGTCGTCATTGAACTTAAAACCCAATTGCGCTCGACATGCAGAAAACAAGGTTCCAAAGTTTTCCAAAAATAAAATTTTGAAGGTAACAGATTAAACCAAATCTAATAGGAACCCGCCAGCACTTGCCAGATTCACCCAACCCTGGCCAACATCTCGGAAAAGTGACCTTTGGAACTATTTGGGAGTCTCAGAGGTGCTTAATAATAATAATAACTTTAGAAAATGAAGTGGGAACGGACTGTCATGCGGGCTGGCTCAGTATTATTTCATTTTTCACGATTTTTCACTATCGGTCACGGAGCATTAAGTGCCTAAAGGGTTCTCGCCCATGGTCTTTGCGACATCCTGGTTCATCCCTCTTGTTCTGTATACAAGACTACAGCGAATGTTAGAGTTTTGTTGATCATATGAGAGCAAATCTGGTTTTGACAGTACTTGAATTTTATGTTAAAGTGATAAGTCTCAAAATACGCTTTTAAATATCACAGGTTTCCGCAATATTCTTTTGCATGCCTTGCCAGTACATAACATATGCTGCTGTTCACACCACAGTATAATATAAGTAATGAAACAATATAGACAAGTAAGTATGCGTGCTAAAATAATTATACAAAACCATTCAACTAACGTTGATGCAATTTTTGAGAGTATTTTAGTATTGTGTGTAATAATTCTATTTGCATAAGTACATAAAGATTACTCTTACATAAAAACATTTGTGGTCCTGTTTAAAACCTATTTCTTAGGCCTGGTTCCTATGAACGTACTTTGCAGCATTTTCGCGTCCAGCTCTATTTGGTAAGCTTGTAGCCACAGATGTAGCAAGCCAAGTTCGAAGACTAGATAATTTATGAACATAAACACCACTGTATAGCCAGTGTTTATCTTATTTCAGTTACCTTACTGTATACGCAACAAAATTCCATAGTAAACCTTGCGGTGTAGAGTTCACGTTGGGCAAATACTGTTTACAATGAGGCTATATTGACAGAACAAATTTCTCAACATCGCCCGAATTATTGCGAATATTTCGATCTTCGTGAGTGAGTGAAATTTCAGTGTAGCCGCGTTCTAATTTTAGGCAAAAAAGTTGCGATGAAGATAAGACAATCTCCACAAACATGTCGTTGCGGTTAAGAAAGCAGAGTTTGGGCAAAACCAATTAAGTATATATATATATATATATATATATTGCAATAAATGCAACAATACTCTTCACTAGGAGTCCATTACTGCCTCTAAAAATGACATTCTAAACATAATAATTTTCTAGTATAAACACAATAATACTTCGTGATACCCATTGTAAGCAGCTCCTTTTATTAAGTTTTTGTACAGCGTTTGTCAAGTGGCTAGTGTCAAGTGACAGAGTATATTTTGTCCAATTCGATTCAGTTCAATTTCAATTTTTTGTCTCTTTCGAGCTAGTAACATTAAACAGTATAATTTAACAAAGAGTACAAAGTATAAAAAAATAGTCTAAAGATTGGGTGGCGAATAAACCATATTTTAGTCTATCCATTTCTATAAATTTAACTAATTATGCAAAAAATATAAGTAAACTGAAGAAAGAAATTATACAAAAATCTAAAGAACATAACAATTATTACTTATTTAATCAATCAATAGTACATACAAAAGCAGTAAGTAAAACTAAACGAATTGTACTAATGAACTGAACTAAATGAAATGAACTTGCCCACCACGTGACAAGCTCGTGTGCTCATTGCTATAATATTACATGTATTACATTTTATTACTATGCTATTACGTTTTTCTTGTAGGATAGGTAATTCTCCTGACCAGGACATATGTGTAAGCCTATACCCTGCTTGATGCGATTACAAACAATGTAATACAATATATATTCAAATTAATACACTTGTTCTTAAATATTTTTTAAAAAACAATAGCCAAATTATGCCTAAACCTGGTTGTACAGGAAACCTAATAGGAAATGATGAATTAAACTTTAAAGCAATGACGTAACATAAACTTACCTATACAAGTTCTACCATTGTCGTCTAATTTGTAACCAAGGTAACACTTGCAGTAGTACGAACCAATGGTATTGCAGCATCCCTGAGAACAACCGCCATTGTTCATCACGCATTCATTCACATCTGAAAATATTATTTTGTTCATCTCATGTTGTTCGCCATATTACTACATATTGCTTATTAAATTTTGCAGTTACTCACTTGTGAAGTAACTCTATGATGAGGTTTGTTTCGCTGTGATGCTGTTCTCGTTCTCGTGGATGTTCTCGTAATAAGCTTTTATTAATGAAAATACGAAAAATCGGATAAACGGAAGCGAGTAGCCCAATGTTGTGCATCCCGAATTCGTTTGCGGTAAGAATGTGTCCCATGTTAAATCACAACGTGGGGATCCGCATAACATTTCAATGGAAAGCACTTAGAATGTTATAGTGACTGCGAATTCCCTGCTTCAGGAAAACACCGAAATAATAAAATTATTTTGACAAGAAGCTAATTGGCCTCACTTTTGACATGATCTCAGCAGTCCCGCTTCATAGCTCTTCCCTGAGCTTTTCCCAGCGGAGGCACATGCATCACAGAAAATGTTTTGGCCTTTTTCAAGACAATAATGTCATCTCATTGTACGTAGAGCTTTTTTAATATTATTGTTCATGATAACAGAATGTTCATTGCAAAATTTAGGAAATAAGGGAATATATTTGGTGGTAAGTAGTTATAGTAACACTAACACTCAAAATTAAAGCACTATACCGCAGCCTGGGTATTTCGTATGGCCCACTGGCATTGCTCACCGGATACAAAGCAGCCATTCATGTTTGGGTGCCACCGATCATTTGCGAAATGTTTTTTCTAACTTTTGTCGAAATTTTTCAAAATTTTGTTAAAAGCCTCCTGTTTTCTTACTCACAGCTCGCCTAGTTTAATCCTTGGCTGGATGTTTTCTTTGGCTAGAAAAGCACTCCTAACCAAATTTACTCATCAAGAATTTTTGAGAAGCACAATGGCCGCTTCCTCGACTTGTAAACATACTAGGCCTCGCTTTCAGCCTTCAGGCGCGTTGTTATAGTTACAGGAAAATAGCAATTTGCAATTTATGAAGTACAAAAGCTAAAATCTAAAGATCTAGCAAGTGAGAAAGTCTCGCATCCACATGCAATCAAGCAAACTTTTTATCTGATTATTAATACTGTAATAGACAAAATGTTTAATCAGTGTAACACTTGACTGTACGGAGCTCGTTTACAGTATTGTACAGAAATTACGCATTTTAATGAGTTTAATAACGTTTATGATTTTATAATAATTAATGTTAATCTGTGAATTATAGGGCGGCGTATTTACAACAATTCAGTGGAAGCACAGGGGGAAAGACTTGATTGTTTAAGCTAAACTGCGATCTTTACACAAGATAACGATGAGTATAGATAATGTTGCGAACAGTTAAAACTCAACTGCGTCACAAGAACGACTGGTCATCACTGAACTCGTTCTGGGATTAGAAGGCAAAGTGGAAAGATGAATCACTCACAAGGGAATAGCCATATTGTAATCATTGATTATGTGGACAACATTTATGGTCGTTCCACAATACTGCCTTCAAAGATAACTATCTCAACCACGCACCCACCCACCCATTAACAGAAGAAAGAGATCCAAAATGCCTGCGTAAGTGTAGAAGTAGTTATTAAAACTAGTACATCCATTCATTTATTTCTTTGTCCATTCTTTCGCTCATTCAGTCACTCTTTAATTATCTTCAGAGAACTATACTTACAAAGGCAACAGAACATAAGTTTGAAGAAATACGATTTGATCCAAGCAGTGCAAGAGTTACACAAATGTTTGGCAGTCACACAGACACGGACAGAGAAAAGTAATATGGCTAAAGTTTCAACAATAATGGGTGATTATAATAAGGGCGGTGGATTGTTCACTAAAGCTACCGCTTAGAGAAAACATTCAAAACAGACAAAAATTAATGATGACGACAACAGTGACACCTACAACAATAATGACAACAAAATAACAACATTAAGATCAGCAATTGGATTATAAAAAGCGACAACATATGAATACATTTTTAGCCACTCTATGGACTTTGCAAGGCTGTATATATGCCAGGAATTTGCACCGAACTTGTTTAAACAAGGCTGACGTTCCTTGTCGCTTAAGGCAACAGTAAAGTGCTTGACTGGTCAAGTTAAAAGCCAATTTTGTCAATTAAAAGTTTCTTGCTGGGCCCACCCCAACCATAATGAGCCGAAAATTAAAGAAAATTAGAACAAGTGGGTGAATAGAGCGAGCGACAAAGAGAGATGAGACACACTCACAATGACTGAAAGAGAGAGATGGCAAGAGAGCCACAGAGAGTGTAAAGGGGAGATGAGGAGAGAGAGAGAACGAGGGAGAAAGAGAGAGAGAGAGAGAGAGAGAGAGAGAGAGAGAGGGGGGGAGAAAGAGAGAGAGAGACAGACAGACAGACAGACAGACAGACAGACAGACAGACAGACAGACAGACAGACAGACAGACAGATAGACAGACAGACAGACAGACAGACAGACAGACAGACAGGCATATTGCGAGAACATACCGTATTGGCAACGTGGTCCTTGAAATCCTGCTGTACAATCACACAAACGCTTATTTTGGTCTTTACTGCAGGTGCCTCCATTAAAACAAATGCCTGGTCCACAAGCCGCTGTAAAAATACAATAAAAGTACATTTTTATAAGCGAACCAGATAAATATTAATTATGGCGCCGTAGCGTTAAAAACAGCGTAATTACATGGTTCGGGGTTTAACAGCTTAATTACAAATTACAGCTACTGTGCAATAGGTTAGCGTATCCTTCAAAGCACGGCATCACAGATGGGTAAAACTTTTGACTTTCAATTATGGTAGCTTATGAATTTAAAAATAAAAATAGTAAGTTAATAGGTCAGTCAATCAGTCATACGTCCAGCCTAGTCAGCCAACTAAGCACCATGCTGAGTCGGTCTTTGCTGGAACCCATTAGTACAGCAGAGATGCATTGTGATGCTGAATCAATGAATTTTAATGAACATGGATGATGGATTCATGTATACGAGGTACTCAGGTTATCTAGTTCATTGAAAAAATGTGATCATTTACATGTTTTTAAATATTTACTGAAGATCAAGAAACAATCGATGCAGAAACACACACACGAGAAAGTCTGCTATATTACCATGTGCACTTCATACTGAATTACATGAAGTCAGTCTATTTA
>JAQGDQ010000368.1:170000-231516 GCA_030141605.1 Tubiluchus corallicola
AAGGATTTTTAGACATAACATAATCTTTCGCATGTATGTTGTTTTTTCTCAAATTAGCAGCATCTTCATTTCGAGGTCAAAATATAGTTATTATAGGCAGTATGACGCAAATCGTGTTAAAGCGTTGAAACTCAGTTTGATCGAATTATAAATTCTCTTAAACAAAAACAACAAGACCGATTGAAAGCTTATAGTAAAATGAGCATTCGTTTTAATGGCACGTCACTTGTGCTTGAATAAAATAAATGATCATTTTTAGACTCGTAGACTCAGCTCAGTAAAGCCATTGTGCTCAGCAGTTTTACACACTAAACGGAAAATAATTACTTTAATTAGATGCTTTCAAATTGTAAATAGGCTTAGATACGCGTCTTCGTCTTGCTTCTGTAAGCTTTTGCTTGTTTCTTTAGTTTTTATAATAATTGTTGTAATTTTAGTCGGTGACAATAGTTCCTGTGAACTAATGTTTTATGTACCTCAATATCAACTTTAAATAAAATACTTATTTGCTTGCTTTCTTGCTTGCTTACTTACTTACTTACTTACTTTCTTACTTACTTACTTACTCACTCACTCACTCACTCACTCACTCACTCACTCACTCACTCACTCACTCACTCACTGACTGACTGACTGACTGACTGACTGACTGACTGACAGACTTACTTACTTACTTACTTACTTACTTACTCACTTACTTAATTATTTACTTACTTTCTTACTTAATTACTTACTTGTTTACTTACTAGTTTACTTACTTACGTAAAATCTTACTTACGTAAAATCTTACTTACTTACTTACTTACTTACTTACTTACTTACTTACTTACTTACTTACTTACTTACTTACTTACTTACTTACTTACTTACTTACTTAACTGCTTGCTTGCTTGCTTACTTACTTACAGACTTACTTACTTACAGATTTAATTTCTTACTTACTCACTTTCTTACTTACTAAAATGAACTTAATGAAGAAACGGCGATTATAATACCAAATGTGGAAAATGGCAGTGACATTGGTTCCATATCACCATATGCACAATAAAAATCGGTTTCTTTATAGTTCGAGACTTTTTCAAATTGTACGTACAATGAGGATCCACAGCATGGGAAAGATTACGTGGCACTATTACCCACAATTCATTACGTCGATAGATGCGCGACAGTGATTGATTTATTTCTAAAATCAATCAATTTAAGCAGATAAGCTAAACCGAGTTCACTCTTTTAGGTTAATTCAATTTATCTGCCTCGCTGAAATGGAATAGAAATTGTTCATGTCTGGACATGGGGTTTACAAAAAATAAAATCACTCATTCTTTATATTTAACTTGTGTCTCGATTTTTGTCATTTAGAAAAATCTTGTATTGTGATCACGATACTTTATTGGAGATCTTTAATGCGTGAAATGTGAAATGATGGCTTCGTTTTTTTTCGATAAAAATCGTGTGCTATTTGAAATGCCATTGGAAAGTTTGGAGATAAACGCAGATTTTTTTTTGGTAGTTGGCTCGATAAACATCGTAAGTGTGTCAACGAACGATTTTATCACGTTTTAAATATTTTACGCATTAAGTTCGAGATCAAGTACGAGGGCAATCCATTATTCTAATAACTAAATTAAAAAACTTAAATAATTAAATAAAATAACATACTTAAAAACATTTGTATTTCGTATTATCTTCTCCGATTATCATTTGAAATGAAATTATGTTAAATTGTCGTCATTCAGTATCATGCAACGGGCAGCAAAAATCTGACGATGTTTTTATTTTATGAGGGTTAATGTAAGGCCACTTTCGTATATACCACGAGGTAAGGGTGAACAGGATACAAGTGCATTTAAAACACACTGTGACTAAATAATTATTTTTAACACAAAAACGGTTTAAAAGACGAAAAAGCAATAACAGCACAGTTCCAGGAACCGGTCCAGCGTTACAGAACATGTTGTATGACCTCGAAAGTTGACATTTAAAAAACAGGAACTGCGATCAAGTCAAACTCAAGCACATAATCTGCGCTTATTACTAGGCCTTATTATTACACACGCTCCCTGCACAGTAATATAACACAGTTCGTTATGTGATAGGAACACGCCATTATTCTATCCCATAATGCAGCACAAGAAACAAAACGAATGTGCGAATTTTCTGGAAAACGTCATACTTTAATATAGGAGGCCCGTGTGGCCAATCAGTGAATGAAAAAATTTTGGGAGAGAGGATACTCAAATCAGGGAAGGCGTTTTGTCTCTTGTACTAAACGTTACGGGATAGAATTATAATCAAACTTCACCTTACAGGTAAGGCTTGTTTAATTTACAAATTATGCGCAAATCTGTTTATGGATAGTACTTGTCATACAATATATACGTAGCCTACTAACAAAAATCTCAAGAAAATCCTCTCCCAATGTTCATCTGGAAGATAATTGTTGACGATATTTAAAGAACGTTCCAAAAAGGGGCATTAGATATTCTTGTCCTATTTACAGGTAGGCGTAATACCAATATTAGCTGCTAGGGCTAGGCATTATACGTTCACGTATATACAGTAATGATGTAGAACGCCCTACGCAGTATGTAAAAGAGATCCATAGCTGCAGAACTTTTACCCATTTAAATTTTTAGAACTATACCCCTGCACGAATAAACGTGACCTCGGAGCTCAGGATAAACTTATCTCCAACCACATACAGCTTTTATGCGTCTTACAAAAACTAAAATCACAAAAACCCCAACTGAACGAACAGCTGAAGAATATGTAATAATGTACGTGCATGAAGGAGAGAGAGGTGTAAAAAAACAGATTCTGTACTTAGACAAAGTTATATAAAACTTGTTTATATTGTATAACAGCGGAAGTAACGAAGTAGATAATAAGACCTGGCTTACTCGATATTAATGAACATGTTAATAAAATATCATTGGTGATATTATTGGTGAAACTTGTTCTGTAATCGTGGACGTTCATCATGTTCTACGCATGCATATGTAGTAGGGCGTTGTGAAAAAAACTTTTTTACCCAATCTTTTTACAACTTTTGGTGATTTGATGAGATACTAACATTGGTGAATTCCTAAAAGAGGAACACGTGTCTCCACTCATCTTAAGATTTCGGAATTATTTTCATCTATGTAGACAATTATGTAGTCTGTAACGCGCACAAAATTTTGAAGCAACAAACTTTACTCACTTCTTAGGACAGTACACAGTAACGTTACGACAGTCACAAGCAGTGCAAAGCAGTGAATTAACTGAAAACTTTTCACTGACAGCTGTTAAGATGAATTATGAGAGTGGCTATGTGGCCCGGAATCTTGTAACAGATCTAAAATTTCTTACTTTGTTAAGTTAAAACTTCTCTAGAAACAGGAAGACAACCGTCCACTGTTTATTCTAGGGCACTGGAATGCTCACTACAATGATTAAGAATTTCATTCTTAAATCGCTAAGGTAAACAGCACATGAGAAGAAATAACCACATCTCCGTAATGTTTAGATTATACCTACATACAGCTAGAAGCAGTTCACTTCTATCACTGACTTTACAGAATAATATCCCACTACTTTCTGTTTCCTATAATCCATGAATATATCAAACTGTCTAGCACACATACAATATCATAGCAGTACTATACGTTTTATACATGCAAAGACAAGCTCACTATAATATGGAAATACTTCGTAATTTAATGCCCATTTCTTCCTTTCCCATTTTTTTGTTTGACAGCATGACTGTTGTTGACTCTATATTTTTTACTAAATGTTTTTACATTTGTGTCCACTGTTCGTCTTTTCCCTTGTATCTAGACGCATTCGCGAAGTAATTTTACATGCATGCATGCATACATACATACATACATACATACATACATACATACATACATACATACATACATACATACATACATACATACATACATACATACATACATACATACATACATACATACATACATACATACATACATACATACATACATACATACATACATCATACATACATACATACATACATACATACATACATACATACATACATACATACATACATACATACATACATACATACATACATACATACATACATACATACATACATACATACATACTTTATATATATATAGTCGGTTTTACAAGAACCACAAAAAATATTTGCACAAGTCTAGTCTTCAATAAATACATTAAAATACAGGTTATAAAACTAAAATGCAAAAATAAGAAATTGAGTGATACTTTAAAATGAAATGTTGACACACAAGTATAGTTAAAATTAACTAAACATCAAAAAACTTAGTTAATAAAAAAGATTCTCAAATGCACGGACCACATTATAGTTAAAAAAGCAGAGGGAAAGTTAAAAAAGTCAAAATAAAAATGCATAATGTAAAACTACAATGCAGTAGAGATTTTTGATTTGCAAATACTAGAGCTTCAGAAAAAATTAATAAAATCAAGCCATATAAATTTAAAAATTTTGCTTTGGTAGCAAAAGTCGCAGCGACAGCCATTTGGTTGCCATTTGTCATTTTGCTAATTTCGAATAAGCCTAATACTCATCATATCAGATTTAGTTAAATTTTGTAAAGCTGTGACCACGTAAGGCTCCATGCGTAGCCAAATAAGGGCCGTAGGGCTGCAGCCCTATTGCAAAACCACTGCAGCACAAGATGTTCAAGACGAAGAAGTGTCTGTGTCTATGCACACTCAATACTTTCACACGCAGACATTTTCTATTTACACAAAACTACAGTGCTTTTTGTAAGCTCGTGTTGATTTGTCACTTAGTTATCAATGGAAAATTCTGCTGTACGCAAACAAATAAAATAACCCACACAGTGAGCGGCTTGTCTGCGGTATACCTCATTATGCTTGGGCTTGACTTGTTTCAGTGTGGTTAAAGTTTGAACTTTACCTGCTGGTAAATCCAGCATAAACGTTAGTACAGATACTTAACGCGTTTAAGTGAACAGCTGCACTCTATAAGGACTCTTATAGATAGACACTTGAAATTACAAGGTACACAAGAAAGTTACCCCTACGAGAGCAGTAAAACTTTCAAACTCTTTGTAATAATAATAATAATAATAATAATAATAATAATAATAATAATAATAATAATAATAATAATAATAATAATAATAATAATAATAATAATAATAATAATAATAATAATAATAATAATAATAATAATAATAATAATAATAATAATAATAATAATAATAATAATAATAATAATAATAATAATAATAATAATAATAATAATAATAATAATAATAATAATAATAATAATAATAATAATAATAATAATAATAATAATAATAATAATAATAATAATAATAATAATAATAATAATAATAATAATAATAATAATAATAATAATAATAATAATAATAATAATAATAATAATATAATAATATAATAATAATAATAATAATAATAAAATAATAATAATAATAATAATAATAATAATAATAATAATAATAATAATAATAATAATAATAATAATAATAATAATAATAATAATAATAATAATAATAATAATAATAATAATAATAATAATAATAATAATAATAATATTTGTTTAAAGTCACCTATTAGATAAACAATTAACATAAGCTCAAAGCGGCTTTGCCGGCTGTAAATAATACTACAACTGCATAACATAGATTGTTATTACCCAGCTTTTACCCTAAATACCACGCGCCAAGTAGGGTAACAGCAAGTACCATTTTAAAGTTATCTGGTGTTACCCGGCTGCAGTATCGAACTCAAGACCTTCCAGACAGAAAGGCGGACACGTTATCACTAATACTATACTGACTGGTATATATACGAACAGTAAATCAAAACTGTTTTGTAACGGAACTTTGACTAAATAAAGCAAACAGGTTACAAACTTAAAATCTTTTTATGGTATGATTCTTGCAAACTATTACTGCAACGTTTTGTTTTTCAAGAGTGACTATAACGCACTAATATCACTCTGCAAAAGGAACTACTATATACAGGTTCAACATATCAACTATTTTATCGTACACCATGATTTTAGTGAATCATTTGGTTGTAAAATGACTTACTACGGTACTTCAGGCGAACTCGAGCCGTAAAGCTGAAAGTCCATGATAGAAAGTTGTCAAGAGGTACAGCCTACAGCAGAGGAATCTTTAAGGTCATCTAGGACCAAGAAGACCTTCTTAGTTTAATAAATGCTTTTGGTCCTAGCGAGCCGCAATGGTCCTTACTGGTGTCAACGTGCATTTTAATTGCAAAATCATATTAAAATTGACGCCTGAATTACAGGGCATTTTGAATCCATAAAATTAATCGCTTAAAACGCGCCGTATTGTTTATGGTTACTAAGCGAGACGAAAACTTTATAATGTCAATAAACATCGCCACCCAGAAGTAATATTTATATATTTAAAACATTAGAAAAACAGCATGCATTAACATCAATATCATTGTGGCGACAAGATGGCACCCAGTGTGAAACATTGTGTCTAGACAGAATTTGTGTACCAGAGTTTATCAGCATCCAATCTGAAAGTAGTGCCAGTGTCCCAAATGAACTCTCAACTTCCGTTTGCTAGGGCTGTCCTGGACCCATGTCATTATGACCAACGTGTCTAGACTACCAAACTCTTAACCAGAGCCTACTTAAATCACCCCTAAGTAGCCTGAACGCTGAAGTAAAAACACTTTATTGGAGTCTAGTCTCTATCATTAACATAAATGCAAGTCTAAGTTTTATGCAATTCGCAGAAAGTCACTAAAATACCATCAACACGTCCAGAATCCAAGAGACTGAAATGTTAAACGCAGTTTTGTTTTCCTTCAGTGATTTGAAGATATAACGGAAAACTCATTGTTTTGTATTTAACCTCGAGTTAAACCTGGATTTCGAAAACACCCACTTTATTCGCACATCATTTGTTCACACTGCAATATTATTGCCAACACACACACACACACACACACACACACACACACACACACACACACACACACACACACACACACACACACACACACACACACACACACACACACACACACACACACACACACACACACACACACACACACACACACACACACACAAACACACACACACACACACACACACACACATATATATTATAATATTGTCCTACTGTAACGTAACAGCAGTGTACTGTAACAGTACTGCTATAATAATGTAGTATTACAGCACTACTGTAAGAGAGTCAGTGTGTTGTACAAATTTCAAATTTACGCGTGAGCTCTCAAACCTGTACAACATATAATATATAATATATACATATTATAGATATTTATCTATCCTTACACTTTATATTTGTAGATGACATTATAAGACTATAGGCATTTGCCCCCAAAATTTATTCTGCGATCCAAAATCCAACTGAAGAAGTACTTCAAGCATTAGAAAGGGCACACATTCATACTCTCATATAAAACACAAAAAACTTTTAGTCCATAAATCAGACTGAAACTGGTCATGGTATCATAAAACGATTTCCGAGTCTGTGAAATCACAGCGGGTACTTCATATTATCCGGACATTAAGAGAGGTTCCATCATTTTATGCGTGCCTATAAAATCTAAAAAACCGGCGGTAAAATGTCAACCCTTTGAACAATGATCGTCGATAAATTTGATATGTAAAAATGTCTTTCCCTCTCATGCATGACAACAGAATGCTACGGTGTTCAAAATTTGTACCCCCCCCCCCCAAAAAAAAATTGTATAAAATTAAATTAATCACTCATCACTTTTTGTTGTTGCTAAAGGTAGAAATTGATAACCAAATTGCAATCCGGTGTACGCAATTTCATACAGCAATAATATAAACTGCCAGCTATGCCAGTGCCTATACTGCCAGAGTTGCCAAATGTAGGCACATTGCCAACCATCAGCAAAACACGCTAGGCAATGTTACCGAAGATCATCACTTAAAGGAAAACATGATGATTTGTCATATCCTACCCCATTTTGAAGTACGGTAAAAAGTACGCATTTTAACAACAGTAATACCTGCTATAGATGCTTGCAACACCCTATATTGTAATATAATTACAAGCGAACTGCAATGAGTGGGTATTACAAAGTTGAATTTCTGTAGATATGTTACTAATATCCTGTTGTCTTTGTAAGCTGCATACTTTTATGAGAAATAAACTACTACTACTACTACTACTACTACTACTACTACTACTACTACTACTACTACTACTACTACTACTACTACTACTACTACTACTACTACTACTAATAATAATAATAATAATAATAATAATAATAACAACAACAACAACAACAACAACAACAACAACAATAATAATAATAATAATAATAATAATAATAATAATAGTAATAGTAATAATAATAATACAAAAGCATTTCTGATAATTAAATAATAGTTAAAAATCTTAGTTAACGGCGGGCGAGCCCAACTAATGATGCAATCACAAATGAATATAATTTTTAACAGCAAAAACATTCCATGAGCGTGTTGCGAAAGCGAAGATTGAAGTACAGCACTACTGTAAGAGATTCAGTGTGCTGTACTAAAACTCGACAAGTTTTAAGATAAAAAATCAAATTTCAAATTTACCGCTGTGCTTACGCGTAAGCTCTCAGACGTGTGCACTACGTCACAAACGAACACATCTGAACTGAAAGGTGCAGCGCCTGTTTTTGTGCAACGCTTTTCCGAAATGCAGGCGCTAGTGCCCATTTAACTAACGAATGGAGAAAAGCATGTAACAGTGAAGAACTAGTGGCGCGAACGCGAAGTACGTTTGTGTACTAATAATTTTTTCACGTAAGTCATTCTTGAAAAAAGTATGTTTCCTTTCAATAAATTAAAGAGTAGATTGTTTTGACCTACAGTTTAAGATTAGGTTTGGCTTTCCTTTAAATGCAATAACTGCATCATAATGTGTCAGCAGTGTTTTGCTTCTAAATCTTGACAATTGCAGCGGAATCTTCCAAATCTGATTGACGTTACACACAATAAAAATGTAACGCAACGAAAATAACTCTTCGACAAATCTGTTTTCGCTTAAAACGTGTAACGGGATGAGCTATAAATGTCTCTGATTACAATCTCAAAGATGGTGTTAATCAAACTTCTCGCATTCTTGCCCGGAGTTGTCAGCCAAAAAACGCGCGCGTCGTAACGAGCTACTAGTAATAATACAGACGCGACGGATATCAGAGACCTTGAATGTTTGACTTAAAGCTATTAATTAATGTAGAGTAAGCAGACCTTATCTTTGTGAGTCTATCTCACATGCTGTGAAAGAGCGAATGAACCGTCATACTAATATATGAGAACGGCAAATACAGGCAAAGACTGGAAACCTGGCACGCGCTTATACTTGTCATGCTAGCGCCGGTGTAGGGATTTATATTAGTTGATTATGCCAGGCTGCAGAAACGATTTTACATATAACACAAACATTACAACAGTGACAGCGACAGCGATGGTGACAATAACAATAACGATGATGATGACGACGACGACAACGAGGATGATGATGGAGATAAAATGGCGATTGTGACAATGACAAAGATTAAGCCTACTACGCGAATGCGTATATCAAAAAAATATTGTTTCAATGCCTAATTGTTGGAGCCAACGCCTACGCTTGTCTACGCAGAACTCAACTGCAATTTTAAATTTAGACAGATATACCTGAAATTTTATTGTAAGAGGTCTCACTAACTGGTCAGCAACCTATTATGCCAACAGCTGCTGGTCAGTTTATAGCCGCATGAGTGACCATTCGTGCTACCTTCGTCATAATACTGTGGCAGACAAAAGACGTTTGTTGACTTCTACTGATCAGTTCTACTGACATGCCGGGGAAACTCGGATGGTAGCCATTAGCGACGGTTATATTACTGGTAACCCGTGACACGTGTTTTAATCTTATAACTGCTTCGGGGTAATAATATAATCTGTAGGCTATATTTACACTTGAAAAACCACGCTAACTTTTCAAAGTTACACAATTGTTGAATCGCTAAAAATTAATATTTTTCGAAAAAAAAGCACGAAAGATATTTCTGATTCGTTTCCCCATCTGTTTTTCAAAAAATATTTGAACTTATTGGGTGATTAACGATTGAAGGGACTTCATTTTGTTGCAGCAGATTTGGAGGACAAGCTTCTGACTTGGCAAGACAAGGTTAGCTTGTCTGCCCAAAACTATGCAAAGACTAGGAAATTATGTAGGACAAAGATACTGGACATAATGGTAGTGCGTTGTCGTAACAGCAGTTAGCCAAGTCAAGCAAATTAACGAAATTCTTCATGTTCTGACGTCTAGTCATTAATTACGTTTACGTAAGCATTGTCCAGTATCATGTCCGGTCGAAATCCGAACAGCAAATTACTGAGTAATATTAGTAATCATTGAAGCTAATTGCACAGTAGGACATTGTTCATTCTTTAATTGTAATATCACAAAAATGCATAAGACAAAAATCTAACATAAATGTTTACTGGTAAGCTTTTTGTTTTCCAAGTAAATTGTAAGCCTGTTTATGTCATCGATCCTGGCGCATCATCACCATTAGCATAAATTCATTATCACTGTCATCACCACCACCAGCATTAATATCACCATCGTTGTCGTCATTATCATCATCATCATCATCATCATCAATATCGTCATTATCGTTTTCTTGCATATGTCTGCTTCGCTCCATTTAACGTATTTTTTGTTGTTGTTTATGTCATTAATTTAGTCCTATCTATGTTGAGTATAGCACATAAGTAAACTTGTTCTGCTACGCTCATAGCAATGCAATGCATTGTTAACTTGTAATTGTATAATTTGTATTTTTGTATTGTGCTAAATGGATGAATAAATAAATCTAAATCTAAGTTCATTTTTGTGTATAAAGTAAGTTTTGTACAAAAACAAACATGTACCATAGTACAGAGGATTTACAAGTCTTACCGTAATAATTTAACTTTACGTTGAACAAAGTCAAATAAGAAACTTTTGAACAAACCGACAAAGCGGTAGCAAATCTATTAAAACTGTTCGTCTGTGAAAAATTTGAAAATAAAGTGAACGTTGCAATACAGTTGTCTGAACAAACATGGTTGTTAATGATTTGTTTGTATTTAATGCAAGACCGATATGGTGGTGCAAAAATAACAATTGAAGGTAATCAAATAGGAAAACCTAAATCCTTCTTAGGTCACGTTGTTATGCGCAAGGCAACTTCAAGAAGTTACATCAAAAATTTTAATTTATAAAGTAGTTTGCTAAAATTTCACTTGATAAGTTAAATATTTATAGGCGCTATAAGACTTGCAAAACTAAAATAAAATATTTATTCAAGAAATACTTATTCATTTGTAAGAATTGCCAAGATGATTCAAGAAATTATTAAAGCATAGAAAACTATTACACATACATACATACATATAATTCAAAGGTAGTTGCCATTTAGTACATTTTACCTACATGTTGTTTTGACAGCCACTGATTTGAAAAAGTACCAGATTCAAAAACATTAGTAGGTTCTACGGTCTGCTTGAAAATCTGAATCTCTGAAAAAGTGTCTCCATCAGGTGCAAGACTTGGTTTCTTATGTCAGGAGTGACATTATTTTTCACTGGTCAACGATAACGGCTGTAAATTTTATGATAAACCCACTAGCTGTCCTTTTGTGTCTGATATTTCCCTGCTTTGATAACAATTACGCTAATGACCTTTCACAATAAAGTGCAGCTGTCATTGAACTCACACATTTCAGCTAGGTGGGCAAATTCAAACGACACGTGATTTCTTTCAAGTAATTCAAAACTAGAAGCGGTAAGGTGTTACAAGAGAGATGACCATAATGTGGGCTCCCAACTACTTGTGAGGTTAACAGGTTCTATCTGTCTGTTGCTTCAATAAAAGCTCATAAATCCTAAAAGTAAACAAAGTACTGTATGTGGTCAAATTTCTCACGTTTACGAATATTTACTTCAACCCTGTTTGTTTACTAAATCAGAGGCGGCTTATATTAGCTGCGGCAGGTAAACAGGACTTGGTAACCGAAGGTTCAATTCAAAATGGTAACAAGGCGAAATAGGGCCAATATTAGAAATGCAAGTCTAATTAAGTAGGCCCGAAGAACCAAAAGCTACGACTTTGCAGGAAGAATTTGCATATATATATATATTTGTGTGTGTGTGTGTGTGTGTGTGTGTGTGTGTGTGTGTGTGCGTGTGTGTGTGTTGTGTGCGTGCGTGCGTGCGTGTGTGTGTTTGTATATATATAATATATATGTGAATCTGTAAACTGTATTAGTAACTCCAGTTGATGGATTAGTAAATCAATAAAATGCGAAATAAATTAGAATTTAAGAGGATTTGAGAAATGAAAACCCCAAATCTTACCCGCTCCGGGCAGCTATGCCAATCACTAAAATATTGAATATAGGTCTATTCAATAATATATATATATATATATATATTAATGGACGTCCTATACTTACATAGTATATTGTATGTACGTAGTATATAGGATACACCCTATTAATTTTCAATACATCAGTAATTTCTTTTTTAGTTCTCCCTCCCTCCTCATTTTTCTACCTATTGCTGTTCTCCTTCCATCCCTTTTCTCCCCGTCTTATTGGAATGAACAAATCAGTGAACAAGAAATGAACATGCTAAAAAATGAATACACGGATGAACGTATAAGAGAACTGAGTCGCCGTTTGGTGAGTACGCGACTGAATAAATGAATGAATGTCAGCATGAACAAATAAATGAGGTAAACAATTCTAAAATTATTGACCAAATATGACTGTAAATATGGCATTGCGACTGACGAAGTCAGCAGATGCAATTAATGGAACGATTGCATTTATTTTCACGTCAAATTGTTGTGATTTTGCAAATCTGTGCTGAAAAAGCTTTCTCAATACAGTATAGACGCGATTCAATAGTTTACATTTTCTTTCTTTAAAAGAGCTTTTTCAAAGCAGATTTTCAAACCTTTTTAATCGGCTATAAACAAAAATTAAAACGTTCAGGCAGTTCCATCAATGACTGTGTTTGTGTGGATTTTGAAAAGCGCCAATTTCCACAAGCATCCCTTTCAGTTCAGCCAAACTGTGTGCTATCCTTGATGTAATTTGTCATCTTCAAATGACAGTGGAAGGCAAAACGAGAGAGATTATACAGCCCTTCTCCCCTAAAGGCGTTTTCCTTTTAGTCATACAGTAATAGTATCATTACATGGGTTCTTAGCTTTATACTCATACATCATTCGGCGTAGCAGTTATGATATAAAGAATTTAAATGTGCATTAAAAAGCAGTATTAAAGTCTACATTTTAAAATGCTGTTAAGAGTTGCTGTCCGAACTAATTTTTGTGAAGGAATCAACCACAAATGTTTATATGGTTGAGATTGTTCTGTAAGCGCAGAATTTAACACCTACTAGTAAAAAGGTCTCTAAAGCCTGATGGCCGGCAGATGTGGAGTATTTCAAAAATTTATTAAATTTACAGGCATTTATCTAGAGATTTAAAAACATCACAGAGTCCGAGAAAGATATTCGTAATACAGCCAACGCGTTTCAGTAATTTATGTGCGTGCATGAACTTACAAGAAAACACAATTGACAAAATCAGAAAATAATTGTAAAGTGTTTTAAGTGGACATTATCTGAAATGCAAATATTGACTGTAGTAATTACAGGCGGTCTCTTCAATTTTAGAAAATTATCTGCAACCTCAAGTCAACATAATGAGCTTAACAAAGTTCGTTAATGCCTCCTTCATGCCGCCATTTGATTTTGCAAAATTGACGGAAACACCGAAAAAAGAAGGGGAAAGGTGGAGGAGTGACCGATTTAATGCACAAATAATTCTGTATTTTTTATTTATTTGACATTTATACGTATATTAAAATTGTATAAATGAAGAATCAGCAGGCGCATGCGCACTTACGCTGATCCTATAAAATATAAGATGCACAAAAATGAAATTTCTAAAAACAATACACTAAAATTGAATATCTCTCATTAAAAAACTCCTAATAAAATGTACCTAAATATGAATTATATACTATGTACAACACGTTTTATACAATAGTTCATTATCACTGATGAATCTGTGAATCTGTAAACTGTATTAGTAACTCCAGTTGGCGGATTAGTAAATCAGTAAAATGTGAAATAAATTAGAATTTAAGAGGATTTGAGAAATGAATACCCCAAATCTTATTCGTTCCGGGCAGCTATGCCAATCACTACACTATTTTGAATATAGGTCTATTCAACATTTTTACACAATCAAACACATCTATGAGAAAAACTGTGGATTTCTACTTACGATAGAGACATCCAGATTCTGAATTTAATTGTGCCCAGCCATTACAGCATCTGTATGCCACTGCATAGCGTGGTTTCATTACTTCTCTATAAGTTTTATAATAGTGGGTCCTGTAAACATAAGTAAATATGCAATGGTGAATTAGCTAGCAATATTGCCAGTAAAGGCGTTCTATGAATTACTAAAATTATATGCTGTTTCTAATCGATAAACTAAGCATACGTAACAATGGATGAGCATGGCATGGAATTCGAAGAACAGAATAGAACATAATAGAATATAATACAACATAACAGAACAGAACGGAATTGGAGGAAAGTGTAGGGAAGGGGAGAGGAGAGAATGGAATAGAAGAGAAATGAAGAGAATAGAATAGAATGGAACGACATGGAATAGAACAGAACAGAACGGAAAGGAACAGAATGCAATGGCTTGATATGGAATGGAACAGAACAGAAAAGAGCATACTAGTGTAAGGATCAGAGAGGAGGAGCCACATGAGAGCAAAGCATGTTATCAAGAGAGGAGGGAAAGGAGAAGTGAGAAAAACAGAAGAAAGAGGAGAGGACAGGGACAGAGAAAAGTGACAAGGAGAAGGTAGTGTGGCGATATGGCATCATAAATCTACTTATAATGTAATTAACTAATCAGCATGAAAAGCTGCAGGTTCACACTAAATATCCATATTTCAAGCTATATTTCAGCTTCAGATATAAGCCCATATAAATGCCGTATAAAGTTAACTAAGAATAAAAATCATTACAAATAGATTCTACCTCAGTAACTGTGCTTACAAGACTGAGGAATAAACGATTTGAAACTTGCAAAGTTAAATTTCTTACCTCTTTTCATACCCCACGCACCAGTTGTTATAGTGATCTCCACAATTTGGCTTCCAAACTTTGACTAACTGAGTGTACGGCTTTTTACATGGTTCTCTAACTGCTACTAGTTGCACGTCTTGATAAGGACAAACATTTGCCCTATAGTAAACATAATTCAATACACAATGTTAATTTTGTTATTGTTCGTGGTTTCACAGAGATGCCTTTTATGTGCATTATGCAAATTCATGCATATTGGCTTACATAAACTTTTGAATAGTCAATTAAAAACAAGATCAGGAAGGATAGCAAACTTTGGTGTTTTCGCTCAAGTCTTTACCTAACATTTTTATTATAATATAAAGTTCTGTAAATCTGTATTTAGCGTAAAAGGTTCTATTTTTAACCACAAAAGTCAGCTCAACATTCATTTAACGTTTTATGACTCCGTCATGGAGACAAGCCTGAAATTAATTTAATCTCAGCCTGTTTAAACTGCTTGCTTTAATTGAACCGACTACGCTTCAAAATATATTATGATGCAATTCTTTAATTCTGGAATAATTTGTGAAAGTCAGTGGAGCGAACAAGTCGTAATTGTCGTGTAGTACAATTACAATGTAAAGTTTAACGAATTTCTTTTATTTGTGTGGGAAAAGATTAGCAAAATCTAGTAGCGCAATTGAAAAGCACAAAATTAATAATCTTAGATAGGCTCTATATACTTGATCAAAATGAACCAAAATTTAGAATGATGTTCCACAAATATCCAGACACTTTCATTTTACCATTAGAAAGGTTTAGGTACATACATAGGTCTAGTTCTGTTTTGCGTGTGGAAGTGGCTAATTGGTTTGGTGGCTAGAAATATACTGACTGGGTGATGGATTGACTAACTGACTAACTGGGTGCATGAAAATGTAAGTGATTCACAATCTAGCCAATTTAAATGACCGACTGGCTGAATGGTTGGCCAATCTTCTAATTTTGAGAATGGGGAATACCAGGGTACTCTACCTTGCATCTACCTTTAATTCTTACTCTACTGTGCTTGGTTGCACTTCCAGAATGTGTGATGAGTAAGTAGTCAGCCTTCATTATCATAACAAAAGACCCTGCTGTTTTCATTATTCACTTGATCGCTTGGATGTAACAAAGTAAGCTGACTCAAGAAGAGAGGCTATCTTTATCAAATTTGCCTAAAACAATACTTTGCGAGGGGTGGACTTCTGAGGGTAAAATGTGAACTATTAACTTGTTTTCTGGCTTATAGGTTACTGAAATAGCTTCAGTTACCTGTGACTGCCTTTATTCGTCATTGGGTCAGTTAATAGATGATAATACCTGAGGTTAGGCTCTTTTTGTGTTTACATTTTACAAATTTTTCAACAGCCTACACACGAACTATCACGTTTTCCTTATTTCTTGCAATGAATACCCAAATGACTGCCCTGCATAGCACGACTTTAAATTTAGTACAGATTGATGGTAACGCGTTCCTGCTTCAAATGATTTCCTCTTTTCTTCTTTTTTCTTGAGTAAATATGATTTCAAGAATTGAGGAATTATGGGTTTATCAGACATCAGATAATTAAAAATCTTGCAAATTTTGTTAATGGACTGACGATGCAGTGACCACCAAACATTTTTGTATGTACCACAGGTAACAAGTTGCTTTGATAATGTGCCCAAGATAATTACAGTGTATGCTACTGGGCCAGATGAAGTGAAGTAATGCTAAGAGCACAAACGTAGCCGCTAATTACGTTGCTATTCAATGGACAGAGCTTAAAGCATGTGGGGATTAACCTGAGGGCAACTTCTGCCACTCCTGTGTATGGACAAATGCGGACATACCCGTGTGCATCCTGATTAGACAGTACATGGTATTCATGCGCTTCAATGCACGGGGGAGCCTCTTTTATAACAGAAGGTATATATATACACACTTGCAGTGAGAGTTCAATACAATGTGGACACTAAACGCAAAAAAACGCACAACTGATAATACATACACACGTGCGCTTTATGTAACAGCGATAACCAATACTTACATGCCATTAACTAGAGTTCTATTCGTTAATATACATTGTCCAGTATGTACAATTGACATTAATAACACTAGATATCCCACACAGTGACACATATACGTAATATATCCGTGTACCATTGTCGTTTCTTTAAAGCGCACTTCACTTATTGTGCGATGCGGAGGCGCAGAATACGAGGAAGACAAATCTTTTTTACACTCACAGAGCTCTGTCGCTCGTTCTATTCGACGGTCATTCCATGCAGATGTCAAAACACTTAATCATGGTTCGTAGCAACACAATTTGACGGTGACGCCTTTACGGAGTCGTAGAAATTCTGCGAGTATTAATTACACGTTCATATTAAAATTTCCCTGTTTGCTATAAGGTAAATGAAACGCAGGCCAGCCGTACCTCATGCACACATCATAAAACTGTAGGTGAAGAAAAACTCAGCAGTTCTTCCATGTGCTAAATAAGTAATTTTCACACACGCACCGCACCATGCACCAAAATTTTTTTCGTTGATTTATTTACTTTTTTATATATAAATTTTGACTTGATTACTTTTTGATCTGGTCTGCACAATAATTACATACCAAACACAGTATATGCACTGGCACCGGCTGCGCAGTATCGTGTGACCAGCGTGTGCTGCTCAACTGATACAGGTTCCTGGATGGTCTACTTAAACCGCATGCGCAGATTAGTTCACCAAGAGGAGATGTAAATATACGATTATAGTCAAAATAGTGGAGTCTGACAGTTATTATTCCTGGTATGAATAAACATTTAATTTGAACTAGATCAAGTTAGTAAAATAATCAGTAAGCTAAATGCGTTGTGTTTTTTGTTACCCGTGCGACCGACAGGACGTTTACTCACGTGTGTGTGTCTACCTGTGTCAGAAAGAATGAAGCCATTATCACAAACTTGGTTATTGTTAAAGGGCAGGGATAGGATGGGGAAGGCAATGAATGCAGAAACCCATTTGCCTTTTAGTTCAAATGTCAGTAGACAAGGTGACAAGATAAAAAATGTTAAATGCAAAGCGGAATGAATGTGTAATAACCAAACTAGGCACCGTGATAGATCTGGACCGGTGCTTCTATTGATAACTAAATGTCTCGTGAAACGTTAGGTATGTAACAATGTATGTAAACTTAACTATGTAATTTATATTTTGTTGTTTCCATGAACTGTTCTTTTCAACAGTTAAAATAATACAACCAAATATTTTGTTTGATTCTAATTTGCATGAGATTGTATAACGTAAGTAATTATTTTTTGTTTTTCAGTGTATTACATATGTTACTGCAACTTTTGTTGATTATTGACACAATGACACATAAGATTTTGCCACTTTGATATTTTGATGCATGGTTATTATCACTATTATTATTATTTTATTTTGTCATTTCGATGCACTGTTTTCCTCAAGTTAAATAAGTTTCGCACAAAACTGCAACTAGTGTCACATAATTAACCATAGCAATTAATGCTGCATAAATAGGGGTGACCTCTTGGTCTTTCGCCACCCTTTCTCCTTTCTCAATTATCATTGCAGTATTATTCTCATATAAATATTATATATTGATATGTCGTGTAAAAAAGACGAATAAATTGAATTGAATTGAATTGTAATGTATGCAACAACGTACATACCTGGTATATCAGGACATTTTAGAAATGAACTAAAACTAAATGAGAAAACAAACATCCCGGATTTGTCCTGGGGCATCTTATTTACAAGCACGTGCTTTTGCCAACTGACCACCTAGGACTCACTGATAGCTAGCCTGTCATATTTTCTGTGGGCAAATGTTTTTCCGCAAAACTTCTGATCATACTTAGCACTAAATGCATTGGAAACGATGCTTGCCTTAAAGGCTTACGATTTAAATTGCCTTTTAACAAAACTTCGGTGACAACGGGTAAAAGCACCTGATTTGCAGTTAGCCCAGGTATAAATATGAAAACTTTTATTTCCAACACAAACTGTGAGTGAGTTTTTTTTAATATTACCGAAAAGAAATATAAGTTTAATAAAGATATTATTTTAATTAAGATTTTCCAGACTTTTTAAGCTTTTTATGATGATTACAGTTTAGCTGGATTTCATGCACAGTAAAACACAGTAGGTACATGTAAAACGTAAAATGGATAATGTTATTTATAATTGTAAATCATCTTACTGGTTAATTTTAAGTGTTTGTTGATTTGCTGAAAAGCAATTGTGGTACTTTTCTGAACGTCCTCAGACTTCAGGGATAAGATTTGGTCACGTGGGAATACACGCATGTTGTGTTTGACGAATGCCACATAGCCAACCTTCAAACAGTGGTGGTTTCTGCAGAGAGAATAGTTTTGAACCAATTGGCAGTTATGCAGTGAATTGCTTCTCAGCCGATTTTAATACTAGGTAAAATCCGTGCTGACAAGCATTGTTATATTGTGTTGTGATCTTGACCTCTTATCTGCCGACCTTGACCTCCAATCCGCTGACCTTGACGAAACTCGAGGTGCTCGTGCTGACAAGCACTACCATATTTGTTGTGATCTTGAACTCTGCTGACCTTGATTTCTGATCTGTTGGCCGTGACCTCTAATCTGACGAGCTTGACCTCTCATCAGCCAAACTTTAGAACTAGGTAAAACTCGGGAACCCAAGTACTATTATATTCGCTGTGACCTTGAACTTTTATGTGCCGATCTTGATCTTTAATCAGCTAACCTTGCCTTCTAGTTTGACCTCCAATTGACCTCTCAGCTGTCAACCTTAACAGGATAACAACTAGTTCTGGTGACTGGCGTACATATATATTCGTAATCACTGCTCTGTCATATTTGGCTACATTTTAGTTACTCTTTTTTGAGATGTGTAAAAGATCCGAAAGTTACCCAGTTTGCACAAAGTCCAATGGAAATTACAGGTTCGAGGTATCTAAAGTCCATTTAAAAATTTCCCTGAAAGCTGAGTGCTCATTAGCTTGTATAAAAATAATAAGTGTAGGTATCTTATAAACCTCTAATGAGATATTTCTGATCTTCTCGTCGTAAACACAGGTATATTCTTCAAAATTACTAGGCTGTTTCATCATTGAACAAATCTTAAATTCTGCTTTCTTCTTCGTAACTGCTGCCTCTATTTTCTCTGCCTTAAATGGTCCGTTGCCTTTGGCATCCACTCATTTCAGAATCATATATATATATAAATATATTTATATATAAATAAACAACCAGAACTATACATATATATATAATAATGGTAGTATACATTATAAAATGTGAAATATATTTTATACCATGATATTAACCCGTAAGACACACTACAACGTATTTCGACAATTATTTCTGCAGACTAGACGAATTTTCAGAAAAGTGGAATTCTGGGGGCGTTTTTTAAGTAGCCAGCTTAGCAAGTCTTGTCTCTTGGCCGATAGATCGTAGCCAAATTCACAAGAGAGGTTATACTAATCACCTTTAAACAACGTCCCTAAAACTTTATAGAAGCATCACTTGCTATTTTCTTCTAGTTTTTCATGTTTGTTTCATGAAAATTAATGTCGAATGGAAGTTTTGTCTCAACAAAGTTATTTCTGGATTAGGCTTCAGCAACATGTTTTTCATTCCATACTAAACGATGAAAATTATTTTCAAGTGGCAATTACAACAACAGCTCTGTCTTTGTAACTATGATGTTAGGATATTAGTTTATTATGCTTCCCTTCCTTGTCGCCAGATGTCACCACCACGTACTGCTGCTTCCACATTACTGCCTTGGTGCTGTAATACACTAAAATAGTAATTGAACTAACAGAAGTCGATGCACGTTTAAGGTTTTATAATTAAATTAAGGATATAGTTGGTTGAACGATAGAAGTTGCTTACAGTTACGTGAAAAAGATGAAAATCTACCTATTAACGCCGACGCCGTTAAACAGACTAAAGTTTCGCTTATGTTTATATAAAGAATTGTGATATATAGTGTTTCACTTACTTGAGCTACAGGCTTTTTTATTGGTCAGCTTTGCTCAACGCGTGTCTGTCACGTGACAGATTTGCTATTGTGTCTCCTTAATCATCAGTAAGAATGTGAAAAGTTAGTTCAATGTAAGGACCGTTTTAATCTTTGCGTCAACTTTTTTATACTACCAAAATCTGGCATAGATATTTCACAATCCCCTTTAGGAGTTGAAGCAGAAAAGTGACGCACAAGTGAAACATTTATGCAACAAGAGTTGATAGTTTGGCACAGCGAGGTGGCGAGGAGGTGAAGCCTTTATACTACTGACAGCTAAGGTTCACAGTTCTCCACAGCCAGGCAAGAGTTTGTACAGAGACGTGGCATTGGGTGGTTACATTTATACTACTCGCAAAACTAAAAAATGCTTTGTATTTAAACCGGTTGAAACGCGCGACAAGAAATTTCTGAATTGAAATTTTTTAAGTATAACTGGAAAATTCTTAGCAGAACTCACCTTTCAATTCTCATCACTATTATTATTTTTGCCATTGGAGTCAACCAATGTAATTATGTCGTCAGTTATGTATTGTGCGTAAATATTCTTTTGCATTGCGAACTTCGCCATAGCTTGTTGAAGGACAGTAGTCCCCTAATTTTTAAACAGTAGTAAGCTTAAACATATCAAACATAACGATCAGAGTTTACAAGTGTGCGCAAAATAAATTGTTAACATTTCATTTAAGGGAACGCATCGCATCGATGGTTATTAACAATCAGTTTTTAAAAATGATTCAAAACTTTGCACCAAATTTTAGTTTTAATGTTACACAAGGGAACTGCATGTTTTAATTTTATTGCAAGTGGCCAATTTCAAACCACAAATACGATAGCAATAATACAGTTTGAAATTCCGCAAGCTGAAACCCAGCATTTAATGGCGTACTCAAATTCGATGGTCATTGCTAGACCGTCACCAGACTCATCCAATCTATGCCTGTAAGGTGAGCTACTGAATCAGCAGAAGTGGCTACTTCAACCTCACTCAGATGTGTGCACATCTTCTTCTACGAGGTAAACAACCAGAATCAGCACTGAAAATGAAATCGCCTAGGAGCGAGAATCAAAGCGGTTCACCTATCCAGCCACCGATGAGTCTAGGTATCATTTAGCTTCACCAATCATCAAGACAAGACAAAGACAAAAAGACAACGTTTATTTACCGTCGCATGTTTAAATAAACAACAGCACTAACGGTTATTTAGCAACTGACACTTAACGACAATGCAGGTAAGAACGCTACATACAAATAACAAAGAACATGTAGGGAATATGTCCTGGCGTTAGCACCAGTCACTAGACTCGAATTAAAGACTGCGTGGTTGCAGTCCGAAATCTAGACCACTCGGCCACCCTACCCAGGAGATTGCAGTATAATCTGAGCGCCACCCCTTCGATTCCAAGTATGAATTCTACATAAAGAGTCTAACACACTTATCATTTTAAAACTTTGTAATAAAACAAGCCTTTGCCGACACGTGTCTCTATTTCAAATGCAGCTTCGTGAAAAACGGTGTGCATTAAATTTCATTAGTTTTTCGTTTCAATGGTTACAATGTTACATCCTATTTCTCTGATGGAACAAACCACAGTTGTTGAATTTTGTAACAAATCTTGCTCGAAAAAACAAATGTGAAAAGTGGAAACGACGCACAGATTTGAACCGGAGACCTCGTTTAAGAGGCAAACGTCTGGCTATCATTCCCAGGTTTCTAGACCAGTCTTAATGCAATGGTCTGCGGTTCGCATCTACACTGTGGTCAGGACTTTTTCACATTTTCTTTTTTCGAACAAGTTTGGTTTTAGAATTCAACAATTGTTTGGTTTATTACATCAATAATAATAATTTTAAAAATTAAGATTACCAATAATTACTTACTTTAACACTCATTTTGAGATCGTCACAGTAACCCACAGGCTCAGTGAATCACCAAAGTCGGGAGGTTTTGCTAAGAATAGTTTTGCAACAGTTGAAATACACGTTAATGATTTTCCCGCATTAACAATATTATGTAGTCTCTGCTGGCATTGAGTTTACCTTAGTAATTACTTTTCTAATAGAGACACCTCCAAAAAACGAAATGAAATTTTAGTAACAGAAATCATACTTCAGAATTTATAAATACGCTATGTTTTGATCAAAACAACAAGAAAGCTCTGGGTACTTTAGAGATTTGTGACAAGTTGCAGCCATTTTCTTGTTTCTCTCAATTATCAATGAATAACGAATTAATTATTTCAACTTTGGTTGTTCACAACAACAAAAATAATAATAAGAGTGAAATTTGTGTTTCAAAGCCACTAATAAACAGCCATTGACGTAATGTATTGAATAACATAATCAGTAATAATAGACATTAAATCTTGCCTTTCTTTTCATTATCTCACTTTAAGTTACCTTACTTTTCCTTACTTTATCTTATTTTATTTTATCCTACCTTACTTTACCTTACCTTACCCTACTTTACCTTACCTTACCTTACCTTACCTTACCTTACCCTACCTTACCTTACCTTACATTACCTTACCTTATTCTACATTACCTTACCTTACCTTACATTACCTTACCTTATCTCCCCTTACCTTACCTTATCTTACTCTTCTCGTCTCGTCTCACCTTACCTCATCTCATCTGACCTCATTTCGTCTCATCTTTTCTTAATTTCATCTATCTCATTTCATCTCATCCTACTTTGTTTTATCTCGCCTTATCTTATCTTATATTCTTACATTATCTTACTTTATCTTGTCTTAATAATTATATTAAATAGTAATTTGTGAGTGTTATATATATATATAAAGACTTGATTTTTTATACTAAATTTGCGACTTGCAATTTATAAATTCATTCAATTTTGATTCTGATTTTAGAGCAAAGCTGGTTTGAAATAAAAAATAAGCATAACTATCGTTTTATAGCTCTACCGTCTAATGATTATTGCTTTAACGTGTAGAATTTTACTTTTGTATCTTACTATTCAATCCTTCGTCAATTGAACTTATGTACAAATGACACCTTTGGTTTTGCTTGCATTGTATTGTCATTTAAGAGCTAGTCATTAAGATCAACTAATTAGTCAAACGTTGGCCTAGTGGTGACCCATAAAACGGCTGTAAACAACAGAACTGTTGAGCGACTCAGTCGGCAATAGATAATGAAGTTTTTGTTTACTCGAAATTCCACCATTGTTTTTATCGCTCTGGCGCCTAGTTTTCAATCGTGACAGCTTATGTAAGAGACTATCATGCGCATCATGCGCAGGTGTAGAGTTTTGGTTACTGTCGTTCGGAATGTGATGAAACTGAGACATTTAGTGAAAGTTTTGATCGCGCTTGTAGTCTGGTGTGTCATTACAAAGTTTCACTTGATGTCACTTAATGCAACAGTCAGCTCTCACACTGATTATGGGGAAACGGATTGTGATAACCGGAGAGAAGAAAGAAGTGAAAGGTAACTTGCAACTTGCGCTTCTCTGATATCTGAGGTACACTAAATGTAGATTTAACAAACCGACGTTTCCTAAACCACGAACCACATAAACAAAAACATACGTGCATTACCTTATTAACAATTTGCACTATATTGTCATTCTTACCTTTGACTGGTTGCTTACCATTTTACTGATGCATTAGACTGAGAGACAGACAGACAGACTGAAAGAGTGATTGAATGAATGAGTAAGCGAGCGAACGAGCGAGTGAACGGATGAATAAGTAAATGACTGAATAAATGAATGAACGAATGAATGAGTGAGCGAGCGAACGAGCGAGTGAACGGATGAATAAGTAAATGAATGAATAAATGAATGAACGAATGAATAAACGGATGGATGAATGAATGAATGAATGAATGAATGGTTAATTGACTGACTCATTTGATTTGATTTGATTCATTTTGAACAAATAAAAACATACACTACAATTATATAATATTTTATTATGACTGACTGACGGGAAAAATCGTCATTATTTATCACAAAAAACAAATCGATAAAGAAAATGGTCTTTAAATTCTATAAATTGATTTGCAAACACATATATTTGTATAATGCCATGCATCGTTAAAGCCATGATACTGCCATGTAAAATAAATAATTCTATTTTAATAGAATTTTTTTTCAAATGTTAAATTTGAATATTTGGCAAAGCAACATTAGTATATATTAGAGTTCGTAGAGGCTTAATCTTGATAAACGTTTTATTTTTTAGGTTAGGCAGTGCAGTGAATGACTATCAGCCTCCATCTTATAATTTCTGTTTCTGCTACCTATCCTTTGTGTATCAGTAACTTCATAGTAGCATTAGCATTTTCATCTTCAATAGGTTTATCCAGCATATTAACTGAGAAACAAATTTACAACTATATAACAAACGGTAACATTAATAACACGTAGTATTAATAACACGACAGTAACAGTAACAGTAACAAATCAACCACATCACTTGCATGCATACTTCAGTGCCATTTTGCAGTTTCTAGCTACGTAAGCCTTTCTCCAGAACTACTTCTTTGTAGAATTCCCTGTTGCATCACTGCCTACCTAAAAAAGTACATTGACTAGGTTTATTAGCACAGTATTTTTACACGAGCAATTCTTCAACAAAGCGTGGAAAAGTAACGATGTTACGTGTAGCCCAATGTAGTAAGCAAACGTTTACATTCTAATTGAATCTGTTTAATTTCACTTTTAGTCAGTTTTGTTTTCCAACTTTCAATGTGAAATATTGGATTATTTCTGAACGTGGAAAACGGTTGTTTATTTGCTGCTAAGTTGTTGCTGATGCGTGAATCACGACCGTCTATTAAACCAACGTTTTTCAAAAATTGTATAACATTTTGACTGTCATCTAAGCCAGCAAAATCGAAAAGTTTTTTGGTGATTGGTTCGGTTTTCTTTATTAGCTGTTCATAAGTTAGTATTAACAGTTTTGACGTAGGAAATAAAGTTGTTCTCAAGCTGTTAACGTTTTCGACCATATCTGCACACATTTCTTTCACAGCTGTTGCGTTAAAGTTATTACTAAACTTCACCTCTTTCCTGGACGCTATGACAGCTCTCGGATCGCGAACCAGGTAAATGATTTTCGTCTCAACGGGTTCTTGGAAAAGCGGAAACAGATCGGCGACGTGTAAACGAACCGTTTTGACGACAACGAGTTTATGTTTGCTGCACAGTCTGTCTAGGGAAGTCTTCCCGAGTTTCGTAATTAAGGCACCACATGCCGCATCGACGTCGTCATCTCTCACGCCATCTAGCGTCCTGTTACATCCTGCTGCCAAGGACATTGCCTTGCTACGAGCTAGCAAAAGAACCCAGTTGCTCAGATTCTGATGCATCTTATTCATTGCAGCAATGTCGGTGAAATTACAGTTTATTATGCGTTTCAATCTCTCGACCCCTTTGTTGATTATGCTTGTGTTTTGGGGGTGTTTTCTCACCCTCCAAGGCATCACGTTCTCTTTCTGAAAGGGTGGTAACATCAGTAAGGGTTCAAATACGTACAGCACATCAGGATGGTTGTTGAATATGTCACCCAAAAGACTGGATCCACTTCTATGATGTGCTGAAATTAACCAACATACTTCAAAGTAATAACCTGGTTGTTTGCAAAAAATCAGAAATATGTATATTTGAGAAATTGAAAAGCTTTTATTGTGAAATAAAGCAAGAAACGTGATCCATAATGAAACCTTTACCAAGATATTGGCAAAATCGTCAGCTAGTTTTAAATTATGTTTCAAATACGCTGTAATGGCTTCACGATACACTTATCCCGGCTAACAGGACTCGCTTATTTGTTTCCTATTTCAAATTATAACAATTTAAACGAATTCTTTTCATATCAAAATAGCTTTAACACGTTTAAGTTGGAATTTTAAATACGTTTGATATTTAACAGGTACATAATTTAAGCGTTTTTATTTTAATATTTTCTTCATCTTCTGTGTGCTTAATGATAGCCGTCTAATAATGTATCTTTTAAATATAAACCGTAAAAATCAGTTACCCAATTTGTGTATGTGATGTAAATGTAACTTTTATCATGGTCAATAAACTAACTAACTAACTATATAGAGATTTGGGTTGATGGCCTGGAGTCGTTAGTAAAAAAGACTGTTTTTATTTATCTTATTTATTTCCTCCAAAAGAATAAGATGACGTGGTCGTGACGTCAGTGAACTACGATCCCAGGGTGCATCACTGTTTCTGAAAAACAATAATTGTTAAGCTTATTCCCGAATTATTTTTGTTAATCTGGTGGTTTGTGTACTACTGGTTCTTTGCATACCTTTCACATTAACAGAAACTGGAACAAATTCTTAGCATAGAATTAAATTAAAGTTACCAACAGGAGTTTTTTAGGCTTTTTTCAAAATTTAGACCTACGGTTATTTTTTCCGTCTTTCATTTTAACTAAAGTAAACAGCGAGTAAACATCGTAATTTTATAGACTCTGTGACCATTAATTTCAGCTTGATAAAAACGTAAACATTTAGTAAACAAACCACTGCATGTGTTATTCTATAGGTTTAGACCGAACCTAATCATGTTTCCAATTGCGCGAGATGAATAATTTCCGTCCATTAAGGTTGTAAATCTTAATGATTTGATGCTGTTGTGAATTATACCTACTTGCTATGATCAGAGCTGAGCGATCAGTTTTCACAAAATTTTCCAGTTTTGCAATATTAAATAGAGCTGGCAATATCATCAATCCACACAGAGTAACAGCTAAACAGACTGTCCATACGCTAGGACGTGACAGAGCACAGTGTAACATCATCTTTTTTACAGAGATACAGTAGGAGAAACTCTGCCCTATCTGAAATACACTGATAACTGACCTGACTCAGTAGGCCATTCTACCCTTATATGGGGTCGATGTCTTCAAATTCAGCAGCGCGTAAAAATATGCAGGGAACAAAAAAAATACACAAGAAACACGCCTGTCTACTTCAATGCCCACAACTTCGTACTATTTAAGGCCTTTAAATATGGCAGTTCAAGTATTCTCTAAAGGTACCACGTTAGGGTGTTGCCATTGTGGGTGTCTTTGCTGCCACAGGAGAACTTGTCAGTAATTCTACTTTGTTTCAATAAAAATATAATTTTGTTTCAATTTTTTCTGCAGTACAATAGGTAGTACCTCATTTATAATATGTAAATTGTTGCTGATATCATGCTAATTATTTTCTTATTTTGTGCTAAAATTTTATTTTTGTATAATCATGTTCTGTACTGGATGTGAAAGTAAATTGCAAACATGTTGACGTTTTTGCCTGTGTCAAAACCTGTGGTAAGATTCTGCTTCTGTGACAGGAGATGCTTTATGTGAGAGCTTTCGTTTTAATATGTTTTTCAAAACAGTTATTATCACGTATGCAAGTACTATCGTTATAATGTATGCAAGTACTATCGTTATCATGTATGCAAGTACTATCGTGCTTGACTTAAAAACAGTGAATTCAGAGCTTCCCTCTTTTTCACCAGTGGTCCGCATTACTGAAGGCTGTGAAGGGCATAATACTGCTTCCACCGAATTTGCCATGTTTGAGAACTTAGAAAAAATTTCATTTTAGTAAAATAGAAAGTGAAATTTTTGGTGACCATACACTAATTATTAACTAAGTCTTGTTTTTCTCTTCTTTGTAAGCAAGCACTCAACGTGGTCATACAGGTAATTTCTTCACAAGTTATTAGCTAGTTTCAAAGTGACATTTAAAATGTAAAACGTAAAGTTTTAATTTTTTAACAGGTCACCAATCTAAGTACTAATATGTAAATTGTTACTGATATAGTATTAATTGTTTTGTTACTTTGTGTTATAATTTTATTTTTGTGTATGTTCTGTACTGCTAATTGTATTGGATGTAAAAAATAAATCACAAATTTCAAATTGCTGAACAGTATTTGTTGTAGCCAATAATTAATTATCACTAAAGAATAGTGTTTTGCTAAACAGTAATATTTTTCTGAAAATAGTTTCTCTTCCTGTATTTTCGGTCTGTATACACAAATTAATCAATGACATTGTTGTTAAATATTAAATGTAATAGTAGGTCCTTTGCGCAACGGCTTTACAGCATACAAAACCAAATTATGTAAATTCCGGTTATTTTTGTGATGTCTGTTATTTGTTTGTTTTAAATTTGGGAAAATCATGTACACTGTAATGCATTCCAAAATGTGTCCGCGCGCTGAATAAAGATATGTCATAATCACTGGGACATGGTAGTCTAGTGGTCATCACGCTTGCCTTGTCTCTGGTTCAAATCCAGGCTGTATCAAAACTTTCGCGTTTTCTTTTTTTCAGCAAGTTTGGTTTCAACAATCGAAAATTCGCAAACTTAGAAATTAAGATTGTGAATAATTAGCATAAATCTTTAGTTTATTGGGATTATCTGCTATAACGTAAGACTCTTATAAGACTAATTATTGTACTATTGAGTCACATATTAACTCAGCTAGAAATGTCTACAAAACACATAAATCACGTATCCTGTTGCTCAGTATACATAGACCTATAAAACTTGAAAAAACGTCACCAGTCAGCTTTATTGTCATTTGAGCAGCCATTTTGCCGGTTATTTTACCAGTTCGAGTTATTTCGTTAACTCACTTAGTGATGCAGTCATCCACCTTGTCAGCTCATGATATGTTTACATGATTTCTCTAAAAAATTGATCTCACTTTAGTTATTTACCTTGTCAGTTCAAGAGATGTTTACATAATTTTTTACAAATATTTTAGGTCAAAATGTACACGAATCTTTAGATTTCCTGTTTTGTTCTGTTCATAGGTCGACGGAAATTCATACAATAAAAGTTGTTCACATAGCAACAGCTATCTGTGGTGAAGATCCTATAGTTAAGGTGAACGCATTGACTATGATAAAATCAGTTCTTACATTCACTACAGCCCCTGTACATGTATATGTGTTTGTTGATAGACCAATTTCCAGCAATTCGGTTTACGAGCAGGTACGGGTAATTCGTTATTTTTGATTAACAGCATAGCCTTGCATTTTAAGTAAAATTCTAACGCATAGACATTTTTGTTAATTCTTATCACTTTAGGGTTCTACTCAAATTTTATCTTAAAAATCGGGTTTTAAATAGCAGTAATATGGTTTCATCTCGATTAACTAATGTAGATATTCGATATTACTCATTCTACTTCCAACACTGGAACTTATTACTAACCACGTGACTTATTGTTTAAACTAACATGTGCTCTTTTGTACGCCTTTTATCTCTTGTATTTAGTTTTTTATTCTTCATCTATTGTTTGTTGTAAACAGTACTGATTTACTGATAACATTTACTGATTTAAATCTTAACTAAACAAGGTAAAATAAATTCCCGAGCTTCGGATTGGATCTTAGAAAAAAATCTGTTATACGTTATCTTCTTGATTCCGTAAATCCGTGATTCTTTCACTCACCCTATCCCTCGGACTTTGTAAGACAGAATGTCCTTGATCCAAAACAAAGAAGTGTAACAATTCTTCGATAACTAGTTAATTAATTAGAGCTGTTTAATCAATTTATTCTTTAAATTAACTAAATGAAAGAGCATGAAGAGTAGAAGTTGATCGTGGACGCAATTTTAGAAAATTTTCTTTTTAGTCTTAAAGTTTTTGTAAGCTTTAAGTTTACTTGTAGTAGGCCTAAATACGTTTGTTTCATGAACCTTGTGTTTGAAATAAAAACTTACTTATCTATTTGCTTAGTTACGTACTTACTTACTTGGCTGCTTGCTTGCTTGCCTGCCTGCCTGCCTGCCTACCTATCTACCTACCTACCTACCTACCTACCTACCTACCTACCTACTTACTTACCTACTTACTTTCTTATATTCTGATAAGCCCAGTGACTGATATTTCTGCGCAAGAATACGTGCATCTACATCAATGACGATATTGTCGAAAAGGAAAACAAAAAACCCACCAGGCGGATACACGCAGTACTACAGTGAAAGACTGCTACTTCATTATGCCCAAAGTCAAAGGATTCATGTATAAGTAGCTTTATTACGTTTTATCTGTAAGAAAAATCATAACAAGATATAGCAAACTAATTTGAGTTAAAAAAAGAAACAAAGCAATTAATAATAAAGTGAAACCGAGTAATAAGAAATGAACTTACATCATGGCTCTGCTACTTTTGATCAATAAATGGTTTAACTGAGTAAACAACAACGACTTTGTTAGCCAAGAACAGACTGCCACAGACACAGTAAACTTGCCCTGTCAGTAGAGCATGCCATAAAGAAGCCAAGTCAAGACCTACATGAATATAGCTTAAAAAGAGGTAGTGTAAAGGATGTGTTTAAAGAACATAAAACCAAACACGTATAATCTTTCACAACTACAATGCGGAACAAAATTCTATTTGTGTTTTGTTTACTATTTTTCTGCAGATTTGTGAAAAATCACTGCTGGCGTAACAGTTTATTTAAATAATAAAATGTCAGTCGTAAATGTGCATTTGTTACTCTTTCGCAACTGCACAACTGAACACACGTTGCAGGCACTGCTTTAATGATAAAAAGTATTACTGTACCTCTGTGTTTATTGATTAACGATTATTAATTATTATGACAGAACAAATTGTAACCGACAGGTCATAAATCACTTGCAAATTAAAGCACGAAAAATTAATATTAACAGGCCTGTTCATCCAAATTTGTTGTTATATTCATGTTTTATTTCACAATATGATTTAAGATCTGTCGGTTACAGCTAGAAAGGTGGAGAAAAATAAGAACATCTTTCACGTTCGATATACGAAGGGCTTCCTTACCTGTTTCTCATGCTGAAGAGTGGAGGCTGATGTACAAAAGATGTTCGACTCTTCGACTGTTTTTACCAGTACGTATGTTCCTATGATTTAATATTGTTAAAATTCGGCATAGAAATGATGCGTTTTGTAAATGTGTCAAACGTGTTTTTTCTTGTTAATGGTTTTTGCACTCATTTTTGATTTCACTTGTCAAGACTGTGCGACTAAAATTGAATGCAGACAGGTCCGATATCGAATTATGTTTTCATTTTCATAGTAAAATGTCGTTTTCACTTGACAACCTAGAAGATTCTCGATGAGGCCTTTCTGCACTAACTTACCCTGTGTGAGCCATTCTGTTCCTACATTGGTCTGTAAAAATGATAGTGAAATTTTGAGACTACTTTATAAAATTGTGTGTGAAATCCTAACAACATTTCACTATCATGAATTCGGTTGTTTTTTGCAGATCTCATTCTTTAAAGCCTGCCTTTTGATTATCAAACAATTTTTGTAATGGTCAGCAATCACGCGTGCTTTAAAACCATTTTCTTAGGCCTAATTTCACAAAAATAACTCATTTTATGCTTTGTGCCTTATTTAATATTGTGGATCTTATCTTGTTTTATTTTGCCTTACGTTAACTTACTTTACTTTACCTTATCTTGCCTTACCTTACCTTACTCTACCTTAATTAATTTTGTGGATCTTGTCTTGTCTTGCTTTGCTTTACCTTAACTTACTTTACCTTACCTTACCTTATCTTACGTTACCTTACCTTACTCTACCTTAATTAATTTTGTGGATCTTGTCTTGTCTTGCTTTGCTTTATCTTACCTTATTTTACCCTACTTCACCTTACTTTTCCCTACCTTAGCTTACCTTTCCTTTCCTTAACGTACTTCACCTTAACTTACCTTACCTTAACTTAACTTGCCTTGCCTTGCCTTACCTTGCCTTATCTTACCTTACCTTACCTTACCTTGTCTTACCTTACCTTACCTTGCCTTACCTTACCTTACATTGGCTATAATAAATGGTAATGGATTAGGGAAATAATATTTCTTTGTTCAAAGGGTTTATGAATAGGTTTTGCAATAGAATTTTAAATTTTAGGCTTTGTTAAATGAAGTAGACTCGTGCTTGTACTTGGACGCGGATGTTTTAGTATTAACAAAGGTTGATGAACTGTGGGAATATCTATACAAAATGAACACCTCTCAGGTAGCAGCTTTTGTTATGGACAGGGAACCAAGGGGATGGGTGTCGAAGAACGCAGTCCATCCCGTCTATGAAGAAATTGGTAATAAATCGTTACGCCATCTTCGACTCGGTTACGTATGTCTAGTAGAAATTTTAAAAAAGTTGAATTAATTGAATTGTTGGTGTTGTTGCTGCTGCTGTTGTTTTTGTTGTTGCTGTTGTTGTTGTTGTTGTTGCTGCTGTTGTTGTTGTTGCCATTGCCGCATTGTCAGAGTTGTGGTCGCGGTTGTCGTTGTATTCTTCATCAATCATCATTGTTGTTATTTAGTTGATGTTGATATGACATTGCCGTTGTAGTGATGGCGTTGGCTTTGATGTTATTGTTGTTTTTGCTGTAGGAGTGAACGCTTGTGTAATGCTTATGAATTTGACACGATTTCGTCAATTAAGCTGGGTGAATAGGATCACTGAAATATACGCCATGTACAAATCAACGTTGACCAAGGCTGACCAATGCATTCTAAATATTTATTTTGCTTCAAATACAGGTTTGTCATGAAATACTAACTACGCTTTATTATATAAATCGTTTAATTCTTTTTAACAAGAACAATATGCGTTTCATTAACAACTCACTGTATAATAAATTTTATTGAATTTTTTTACAAAAGTCTAACGCTTCTACCGCACAGTAGTCAGTAACGTTAGGAAGTGTGTCAAGAATGATTTCAAATTTGGAAAGAAACAAAAACATTATGATAAAACTATGAGTACGAAAACTATAACCATAGAGAAAAAACAAAAGTTGCAAACTACTATTAAAGATCAATTAAAGAACGAAAATGTTTAGACATCAAAACGTTCTGTCGAGCAAAATCTTGATTTTGGTTTAAAGGCAAGTTAGAATTTTTTACAATTAAGGTCAATTCAACTATGTGCCTTTTAGTGATGTTTCTATCTGGATATAAAATTTTTGTTCAAAATCAAAACTGTGTTTGATTTTTCTAATAAAATTTTATTAAAATTTACTACATAGTGGGTTGTTTAAGAAACATTTTATTTTGTTCGATTATTTATAGTGTCATGTATCTTGTTCATTGCAGAAATCAAAGAGCTGCAGGTTTTAATAATTAAGTGAAGTATTATAGAAACGGGAAATTACAATTTTGCTGTTAATTACTGCTGCGTAATTTGTTGAAATATCAAATAATAAATATTGTTTTAGAAAAGGTTCTTCTGCTTCCCTGCGACTGGAATTTTTCAATACACCACTGCCATCCTTTTGCAAAATGCGAGTCAGCAAGAGAACATGGAGTGTCTCTCTTGCATGGGTTTCAGAATCACTTCACTATGCCAGAAAACCGTTCAGCTTTCAAAAGTTTATTCAACGTATTTTTACAGGTATGAAACTAAGAACTTTTATTTATTCATATTAAGAATTTTGAATAACAAGTTAGGTAACTAAGACTGATAATAACAAAATATTGAAATTCTTTATTGCTATAAAATTTATACATCTTTGAACAAATTTGCATCGCAGGTGGGCATCTCGCGAGTAAAATAACGATTTTATTAAATTAATTTCACGAGAATTATTTCACTGCTCATAATAGTTCGTAGTAAGCTCGTTGGGTTACCAGCAATAATTTACTGTCATAATAGCAACATTCGATTGAAACATTTACATTATCGAATCTAGTATCTTTCTAGCATCGTTTGGGTGAAGACAGCAACAAGAACTTACTGAAGCGCCTGCAAAGGAATTTTCAGCGTTACAACAACACCTGGTCACGGAGATATTGCTCGCAAGAAACCGAGGCATTGATGAAAAAAATAAAAAATAATGTAACGTTATAGTTGATTTAAACTAAATATCAGTCGTTGTTTAAAAAACACGTCTTTTGTGTTCTTAATGATTTAACCGGCCAATTTCAATTGTGCGTGTATTTTTAAAAAAATTTAAAATTGCAATGTACAAACAAACTTACACGTACCTACATGACAATAGCATAAAAGAGAGTTTCGACGGAGAAAAAATAGCACAACAAACGCACAACAATTTGGACTTATTTTCGTTACAGAAAACTGGAAGTATTTCGGCACTTTGAATGCAAAACGAACTTGTTGCTGCAGGATTTCTAGATACGTATAAGTAAAGCTTCCGACATACAGCTTGTCATGTATCACCTTATGTAAAATAAACTAAGATTTCAAAAGGACTTGATAATCTCAATTATCTGAAACAAGACTACCTACCAAATCGAAAAAATGAGTTAAGTTAAATAACCACAATATAATATATTCAGAATGCATGAGGAAAAGTCTCAAGGCACTATCCTTGGCCCTTTGTTATATTCTATTATAATTACAGCATATACCCTCTATTATATACGCCATCGATTTCCCAAAGGCGCTGCAAAAATATACAAGAAATAAAATACACATTTCATTTACAAATCAAACCTGAATTTACCTTTCAAGTATTTTGCAACAGTTTTTGACGAAAACATATCAAAATTTTAATAATGTAATTAAACAACAAACTTAGTTTGGAAGATCACTTTAAACATATTCTTCGCAAAATTAACCAAAGAATATCATTCTACATGCAAATAAAGGATAGGTTAGCACAGATACTAAACTACATATATTTAAAATACCGATAAAGGCTCAATTAACATACGGCTGCCACCTGCTTACAAATATTCCTAAACCCTCATTGACAGATTAGATGAAATATAAAATGCATTAAACTAAAAAATATAAATATCTTACATAACATTCGGTCACTGTAAAGAGAGAAAAATGAAAAATACATGCTGTACTCGAATCAAAATTTTTTTATTATACCATATTTTTACGGTATATAGATGTATATAAACAGTTTAAATTTTGTCTTTAAAATGTGGTTTATTAATAGGGGTGAGCATCGAACAGTAAAAAACTCGAATACGATTCGAACCTAAAATTATAAATTCGAATAATTCACCATTTCAGCCACATGGCTTTCAGCTCAATTTAGCTGCAGTTTCTGTGCAAAATTTTTAACAAACTAATAGTGGTTTTACTCCAGAACAAAACCAAAATAGTATGCACGATCTTTGTAACACCACTTTTTACTAGTGGTTCGAAAACGTGTTCGAAAATTTGTCAAACTCAATTAGAATTCGAAATACTGTGGTTTGGTTCGATTCGAATTTGAAAGTCATAAATTCGATTCGAATTCGCTTTCGGTAGAGAATGCTCACCCCTATTTATTAAGTGTATTCGATTAACACCCAAATAAAAGAATCTACAATCTAAGTCTACAAATCAAACAATACATCATAAAACTCATATAGGCACAATTCTGTAAACAAAACAGCAATTAATTCATGGAATTCAGTCTCACTAGTAAAAACAAAAATCAATTCATTTTCATTAAATTAAGAAATTCATTTTAAAAACATTTAAAAAAAATAAAAATAGATGCTAATTCGCAAAATACCCGCGTATAAAAATAAAAATGTATATTTAATCCGTTGCCAATTTGGAAAATACAACAAACGCGTGAAATACAATTACGTTTGCTCTAATTAATTCTGTAAAAAATATTCAGTACTATAACTGCCAAGAGTGGCATGTGTCAGTGTAAATGTGTAGGCCTAAAAATGGTTTTTAGAGTTTATATTTTTTAGGTTTTTACGCTTTAATTTTTTGTTTTTTTTTGTTTAATTTTTTGTTTAATTTTTAAATTAGAAATTTAGAATTATAACGTTGTTGCCAGTCTGCCATTAATTGGTTATACACTGAATTTTTTATAGTATAGTAATTTAATGATTTTTGACCAATAGAGCCGATCAAACATCAAACATCCATACAAGAAATTTTTCATACAAATGAGAACAAACTTAGTTACAGCACATTGAATAGTGACATCATGAGATTGCATCATACAAGTTAGTTTGTCATCAATGTTTAAAAAGTAGTATAAAAAATAAAATTCTGGAATAGAACGTGTGATTGTATTTACAAGGAAGTTGCAGGCAGTGTGTTATGTTTAGAGCAAAATAGAATAAAATGGCATTCGTCACCGACTTCGTTACACTTGGCACATAGACGCTCATATTCTTTTTATGTATGATTTTTAACTTATTATTCTGCATTGGTATATAAATTCTGCAATAACTGTATTTAAGTAACAATTTGTTAAACATGATGTAGCATACAAAACTACATAATAATAGGTTTTTTACTATTATTCAGCTCTGAGGTTTAAATTTGGTTAAATGACAACGTCTTCTTTGTCTTTTCTCTTCTTTTTTTGATATTGTTCTTCCCAGCCCTTCCAAAACGAATAATTAGTAAAGGTGGTATTGTGACAAGGTTCTTCACAATTGGTATTTCCTAAAGAGCAACTTTTAGGAAAGTGTTTTACTCCTTGATAATCCAACTTCGGTGATTTGCTCACTAGATTCCACAGTTCCATGTTTGCTTGTTCAAAAGTGTGGTGGACAACCACAACGTCATGACACATATCAGGCCCATGAAATTTAAAATGGTCGTACCAACTCATTAAGATTCTCGCGTTGTCATCAATAATCGTTAAATTTGCCGTGCCATTAAGCCAAAATGCTGCCGAGCTGTACGCAATAATACAAACTTCGGCAATGCTATGGTTCTGTCCAGGTAAATGTGTTGTAGAGGCGCAAGCAGTTATCAACGTGACTAAGATACTAGAAGCCAGTATTGACACCGTGAGGCAATAATGTTGTGATCTTTGCCTGAATCTGATATAGAAGGTACTATTTTTGTGTTTTCTTTACAGTTTTCTTTACACGAGAACCTCTTCCTAAGTCATTTCTACTTACATTCTGACAAGTTAAATTTCACTCTTGTGAAGGTGTGATGACATAATTTATTTTATGTCTTGGTTAGTACAGACATAATTTGTACTAATTGTTTGTTCTGGCGTTATTTATAGTATTGAAAATGACAGTTACGGTCGAAACGACCGCCTGCCCTAATAAACAACATAACACGTAACAAATGAACCTATATATAACATTAGGAGGCCAAGCTTGGTTGCTTATATTGTGCACAAGTTCACTTGTTGCAGTTGCGACAATTTACATACTGGGTACAAATCGAGGTGGCTGCATTTTTAGGACATTGAAACAAACCCAAAAGCTATTCCTCTGTACACTGAACACAAGAAATTAATAAGCCAGGTATTCTTTACTGTAGTTATTTATAGTAAAGACCACAATAGGCACAGACTAGCTTTATGATTCTTACCATCGCAGGCTCGGTATGTCCACAACAGCTTGTCATTAGTCAAGAAGACAAGATCGGCTTTTACTCTGGGAACACACAGAAATGTGTCATCGTCGATTCTCAGGAAATACTGAAATTCAAATCTTTGCCAAGCCCAATGCATCATCCAAGCTAGCCGCCTACCAAAGTTGAATCCACCGGGTGTCTCAGCTAACACAGTGTCATTGTGTAACATGGCTTCAGTAATCAAAGGATTAAGCAATTCATCACTTAATCGGCGTCCGAACTGATCCTGTCCGTCAGTAAAGAACACGCAGATGACATCGTCAAAACTGTGACACCATTTCATCCACGTCAACCGGATTGCATCCCGTCGCTCCCTGCGAATAGGTGCACTTACGATGCCAACAAACAATAGTATTTCTTTCCTGTGTTTTTCTATAATATGGTATTCGGGGAAATTACTAGCTTTCAGTGCCATGATCCCTTTTTTAACAGTTGGCGTGCGTTTGTGATATGAACTCGCAAAATTGTAAATAAAGAGACAAGTACCGAAAATTAATATCAAACGTAGAAAAGTCCAGTTACGCAGGCGGGTAGCTTGCAATAGCTTGAATCGTTCCCAATTTTTCTTATTTAGTTGAATAACGTTGAACATCTTTAGCTCCTTCAGCGTGTTTATGTTAGTTAAAACTCAGTTATAATCAACATAGCCTTGCAAAATATTTTTGTACACTGGTCATACTCTTTTATCCAATGTGTCTTTTTCATAATCTTACTTTCCCATGTCACCATCTTGCTTTTTATTAAATCTCGTTCGACAGCTTGTCTTCATATTTCATGCTACCAAATTTTATCCTAAACGGGTAGATCATTCTATACCAATTAGACTCTACATTAGGAAAAAACTTGGGAAAACTCTAACAGAGTAACGCAAAACGCAAAAAACTTTGCAAAGCCCGCGCGAAAAAAATCACGGCTGAAGTGTTGATTATTAAATACACTCAGTTGTTTAAGCACATTTTACACAAACTGTTTTATTTCCGTTTACTTTTATTGAAATTGCACAAATCAACCTCCGGTTAAATTCGCACGAAAAATTTATTACAAATTACATAATTTTAATGTATATGCGTTCGGTTATTTCTCAGTAAAAAAGCAGAGTGGTAGCACGTGTGCACATACCAAAACACCAGTTCTTGTTTATAATTCTGTCTTGAGTTAAAAGAAAAGCGACTGTCTAAAACCTTCTACAGTCAGAACAAACGAGTTTGTAACTTTAGTGAGCAGTGACACTGATTACAGATCATTAGTGACGGGGCGATAATACCTTGCACCATGACACACTGTAAAAAATATTAGACTAATAGACTAACAGTGAACTTAGTTTGTGAGGTTAGAGCCCCAGTGCCTTACTCCATGTACGAACAAATTCAATAATTTGGTAATATTTTAACAATAGATAAGTCATTTGTTCGCTTTGCCAGAATAATCATTGAATCTTTAGACTACGAGGATAAGTTTATAAACTCGCTGCAGTCACATTCGAATAACGCCAAATCCTCACTTATGGGATCACACAACTGTTTAGTAACAGATCTAGGATCGTACGAAAAAATTGTTGATGGACAATCATAGATCTTTGTTTTTATTCCAAGTAACAAGATCAGTCACATTTAATTCACTGAACATGTTGCTTCATACTTTCCTATAAGACCATAACGGAATGGCACAGAGTTGTAGAATGTAATATAGTTCAATGCTTCCAATGTTCACATAGGTGCTGACCCTGTCAATATCTTTGTGCTTAATTTGTTTAATGCTACGTGTATTTATTTTTAAGTGGAAATGTAACTGTGGTAAGTAACATGCAATATTATTACATCCAGGGCCGGCTTATCCTAGGGCCTCTCATGCTTAGGAACAATCCAGCCATCCAACTACGGTTGTATTGAAATTATGGCTAAAGTATGCAATTCTCCACACACCAAAAATTAGTTCGTGAAGCGATTAGGTTTAAGAACAGGCTTAGGGTTTCGGTTTATTACATAATCTCTGCGCACACGATAACTTTTACTATGTATATAATTTTGTAGCCTAATATCTAATTTTATGTGATTTTTTTTTAGTTGTGGATTTTAACATTGTGTGCTATAGTTAAATTTTATTGCATGTGAGTATATATTTGTACATGGCTTTTAGCTGAAATAAACTGATAAATGAAATTAAAAATTAAATTTCGGTTAGGGTTGAGTTAGGATCAGAGTTTGGGTTAGAATGCTTAAATTGTGTTTGGAATTGTAAACTGCTTCCGAAATTATGTCCAATTTGGATTGCAAAAAATAGTAAAATAGTGATATTTCTTAAAGAATATTTTTATTGACAAACAAAAGATTGCTGTTCTAGTTTATTTAAGAAATTTACAATAAGTTTGCTTAAAGCTACGTAAAATCTCGTTAAAACACATTACGACTAAAAAATATTAAAGACGAGTGCTGGGTCTGAGCGGGCCCATGATTTCATTAGCCTTGGGGCCTTAAGAGGTCACAATCCGGTTCCGATTACAAGGCACATTTCATATGATCGGCGTAATTTAGTTAACTGCTTGGTTAACTAACTTGTAGCTATAATGTATAATATAATTATAATATAATAATAATGACAATGATAATGGTAACGATAGTGATAATTATAATGATAAAAATAATAATAATAATAATAATAACAACAATAGTAATAATAATAATAATAATAATAATAATAATAATAATAATAATAATAATAATAATAATAATAATTAATAATAATAATCTTTATTTAAAGTCGACTTTTTGGATGAACAATTAACATATGCTCCTAAGAGCTTTTAGGCTGACTGTAAATAACAACCTACAACTATGTAAGTATTGCTCCACTTTTACCCTAAATACCACCACGCGCCAGGCAGGGCAACAGCAGGTACCATTTTTAAAGCCTTTAGTAGGAATCGTCCGCTATATCGAGCTCACGACCTCCGAGGCGGAAAGCGGATATTATAGCGGTTACCGCTAGAGTAAACTGTCAAATCAATTCGTAGAATTTTATAAAACATGGTCAGGTCATCTTATAAACGTGTGATTTCTAAACCTTCAAGTTTTAAAATTTCGAGCGTACGATTGTATCTGTACTGTCCAAGAAGATTGGCCGAGTGCGCGGCGAGAGAATACTCTCTGATTACTTTCTTTAGGAAAGAATACTTTTTTCTAGTCTAACAGTTGAACCTATATAGGCCTCCGTGTATTTGACAGTAAAGAAAGGGTTCTAACGATATAACAGTGTATTCACCATTGTCACTAAGCCCATAAAAGTGAAAAATACTAGTGAAAAAGTAAAAAGTGAAATATATTAGTATGAATTATAATTATTAGTAATAAGAATAGTTATTGAATAAGTAAAACAATATGTTTGAAGTGTAGCAAAAAAATCAACTGTTTTTTAATGTTAGTAAAAATATGCAATAAATTATATTTTTTATTTCTTTAGGAAATCTGGAATTTTAAATTCTTTAAACCGCAAAGTTTGGTAATTTTATTTAAAACTTGGTTTTATTCAAAATACTTTGATATATTTTCATGGTAAAAACGTTTTGCTAGTACAGAGGAAAATAAATTTTCACGAATTTTTAAAAGGGGTTTAGATTTTGTCCATCCGTTGCATCCCCAAAGCATTAGTACATTTTATACCACCATAGTATTCCACACGTTGAGTAAATCTGAAAAGATACTGCCAAAACGCCTGGGTAACGTGGAAAGTGCATGCACTAGATATAGAGGTATAAGAACATCAGCTTTAACACAGCAAGTGCACGTTAAAACCGTGTGCGAGTTGTCCGAAAAACACATTTCGCTTCGCAGCCCTACATCTTATAAAAATGACCCATTTTTTGTAGGAGCTGGTGCCTCCCTTTCCAAAAGAGCTGTAAATTTCCCTCCAAAATCCCTACCAAGCGCTACGCTCATATCTACGCAGTGTTTCGGCAAAGACGACCATTTCGGTGGAGGTTTTTCACTCGTTTTTCTTCAATCAATACATCGTATAAAAAAACGCAAAAACGTCGTTTAATGAAAGTCCTTGGAAGGAAATTCATGGCTCTTTGGAAAGAGGGAAACCGGGCTACACGTGGTGTTTGGGCAGTAGGTAGTGATGACTGAGATATGGACAAGTGGTTAGGTATAAAGACATACGCGAACTTAACTTTGGTGACGTGCAGTAAAAAATCGGATACGTAGTTATGAGTGAGTATACAGTTTCGGCCTCAGCTGGGCAACGAAAAGTGAGGTCTTGAAAGGGACATAAGGCGATGAGTAAAGACACAAACTCAAAGTAGTGAGGAGTGGGCGTAATGATATCTCAATAACTATTTAATATGCGTATGCATAACAGGAGAGCAGTCTCTGCCATGTCATAACTCTCAAGACACGTTTGTAATAGTGTGTTCTGAATTATCAATTAAATATGTTATAAACTTTACCACATTGTTCAGACACATCTTGTATAGTCATCGTCGGGATCAAGGAGGTCAAGTCGCCACGTCACCGATAATACACGTGATTGAATAAAAGGTTTGAAAAGCTGGGTGAAAGGCGTTTTGTACAATGAAACAACGTCGGGCATACTTGCTTTCTCGTCGCCAGCACGTGAGCGGAAGGATCACCAAGTTGCTAACCAGCTAGCCAATCAGTGTCGAAATAAATCGCTGAATACAAATTCGCTAGCCAATCAGCGTTGAAATAAATGGCCTGCTATTTTGAACTACTTACACACAGCTGCAACTGGAGCGTAGTGAAGCAGAAATCGTTTTAGCGGATAAAAATACAGCGTTTTTTGTAGCTCTAAAACTAAATAAACATGGCCGACTCAATGCCCAGGATGGACTGGTCTGCGCCAAATTTAGCAGAAACCTTTAAGTTATTCAAACAAAGGTGTGAGACGTTTTTCACAATAAAAAACATTACCGCTAACGAACAGATAGTCCCTCATGTTTTACTCGCTGTTGGTGAAGAAGGACGAAAACGTTACAACTCTTGAGGTTTAAGTGACGACCAGCGGAATGATCCGACAACAATATGGAGGAGATTTCAAATACAGCTGGAACCTATAGAAAATTTCCGCGTAAGTAGATTAAAATTAAGACATTATAAGCAAAAAGAAGGCGAATCATTGGATGACTTTATAAACCGGTGCAAATTGTTGGCACTGAAATGCAACTTCGCTAATGAACATGAGATTAGTGAGCGTCTTATAGAGCAAATAATTGCAAGCACGCCCATACCCGAGTATCAGAAAGAACTGTTGAGTAAAGATAACACACTCACGTTGACTGATGCCATAAAAATAAGCAGAGTTTATGAAGCTTCAGTAATGAGCATGTTGCAGTTACAAGAACTAGGTACCGGTGCAGCAGTTTTGACGGCCGTGAGTAGTATTAAGTCACATAAAGTTTGTAAGAACTGTGGTGGTCACCACACATTTAAACCGCGCGACAAATGCACTGCATATGGTGATCAGTGCCGTGCATGTGGTAAAAGTAACCATTGGGCAAAATACTGCAGAAGTAAGCGCAGCTGGAGTCACAGAAAAACAGTGAGCGACAACCAACAATACAGTCGCAGATGTGGCCGTAGTCGCCAAAGATCATCTAGCAGATATAAAACTAAAACTGTTAGTGAACAATCAGCACAGCCTGAGGACAGTGTTCACAGTGTAACTGAACAGTTTGACACATTTTCATTTGATGTTATTCGCGTGTCCGACTTATGTGTAGAGCATGCTGCTACGGATGAAGCTTTTACAACACTTAGCATAAAAGTAACAAACCGTCCAGGCATACATAATCTCAAGTTGAAATTGGACACTGGCGCGCAAGGCAACACATTACCAATTAGACCATTCCATCAAATGCATCCTGAGCTATTGGATGCTGAAGGATATCCAAATACTAGTATACTGACCAGCCAACCATCAGTAAAACTAACTGCATACAATGGAACAGAAATTCCCTGCTATGGATTCTACCTGCTACGCAATTTACTGATTGGCAAGACACTGAATTTTACATTGTTGACGTTAGTGGTCCTGCTGTCATAGGTTTACCGTCATGTCAGAAACTAAACTAATTCACGCTACATTGTAATGTGAACTCTCCCCACAACAATTTGATAGAATTGGATATTTGCCAGGTGAGGTAAAACTAGTAGTGGATCCCAATATACAGCCACATATAAATCCACCTCGAAAAACACCTATAGCACTAAAGGATGCTATCAAGAAAGAACTCGATTATATGGAAGCAAACGACATTATCAAAAAGGTTACAAAACCTACAGACTGGGTTTCATGTCTTGCCTACAGTCGTAGAGGAAATGGCAGCATAAGGATTTGTATAAGGAAATGGCTGGATAAGGATATAAACAAAGCACTAAAGAGACCGCACCACAAGACACCTACGATTGAAGAGCTAACACACAGATTTGCAGGTGCTAGCAAACTAGACGCAAAAAATGGGTTTTGGTCAGTACGTTTGCACCCAGATTCACAGCTCACAACATTTCAATCACCTTTTGGCAGGTATGCCTTTAAGAGACTTCCATTTGGCTTGTCTGTGTCGTAAGATGTTTTCCAACACCACATGGATGCAATTCTTAGCCAGTGTGATCGTGCAACTGGTATTTCTGATGACGTTGCGGTATATGGTTCCACCCAAGAGGAACATGAGACAAATCTGCATCAGCTAATGAAAGTTGCTGCTAAAGGTGGTCTTGTTTTTAATTCAGAGAAGTGTGCAATAAAGCAATCTAGCATTTCCTTCTTTGGGATAGTGTTTTCAGTAGATGCTGTAAAGCCTGATCCCTGTAAGGTTGCTGATCTTTGTGCTATGCCTACCCCAACATCGAAAAAGGAGTTGCAAACAATTTTAGGCTTCATCACGTATCTTGCTCCATTTATAGATAATCTTTCAGACAAAGCTGCAATTGCTGCGATTTGCTAAAGCAAGATAGTGAATATGTATGGCAAGTGCACCACGAAAAGTGTTTTGAACAGCTTAAAAAACTTGTAACATCAGAAGGTGCACTTCAGTATTTAGGAGCTACTATTTTTCAAGATGGAAAACCCATTGCTTACGCTTCAAAGAGTCTCACGGAAACTGAGTCTCGCTATGCTTGCATAGAAAGAGAACTGCTAGCCATTTTATTTGGTGTGCAAAGATTTCGCACATATTTGTACGCAGTTTGAGTAGTGAGAACTTAGGGCTCACATGTATGTTGTGATGAGGAGTAAGGTCGCAGTCTCGGACTCAGTTTTGGCAATGTGGAGAGAAAGAGAGACAGAGAGAAAAAAGAGAGATAGATACAGAGAGAGAAAGGAACGAGGAGGGCCAGGAGAGGGAGAGGAGAGAGCGAGAATTTCATGCATAGTTTTTTATAATTTTTCAAATTAATGAATAGACTGAAGCGAATTAGTATGCAGATGCTTGTGGGAACAATTAAGTACAGTCTTTTGTCATTGTGTCTTCTTAGTGTTAGTAATTTTTCTGCCTTTTTACTTTTTCAAGATTATGAAGTTTTGAAACTACAGATATTGGAAAAAGATGCATAGTCTTCAACTGAAGTTTCAACAAGAGGTTGCAAGACTACAGTCGTTAGTGGAACAACAAGAAATAAATATTTTAAGAGTTGCAGATAAGATAACAGAAAATGTGGATATCAGTTCAGATTACGAACTAGGTCAAAGTGTGGTTGGTTGCAGCAGTTCATCCTCCCAGTGGAACAATCCACATGATCAGCAACAAATTCTTCCAGTTTCAACATTCAAACAATGTTCTGGTTCATTGCCATCCAACCAGCAGAAGAGATCTGGACCTAATGACGCAATTCAGTCACCAGCAGTTGCTAAGGAGTTTGGAGTCGATACTCTGTTTTTCCCTAATATGAAATTTGTGACACCAGAAGGCGTTAATATTGATTATTATAGAAGCTACAAGGTTGGTTATCTGGCAAAAGATTATGAAACGTGTATCAGGAAAGACGAGGAAGAGAAGGAAAGTTCCACATTAGACATATTTTTTCAATTTGCAGAATCATGTATCAAGAACCTCCAAGGTAATGTTTGCAACTTGCATTAGCAAACGCAAAGTGAATGGTTATCACCCGCAATGCCTATTTCAGCTAGCCTGTTAGAAATAAACACAAGCACATCTTTTGCCCAAAGGTTTAGGATTACAGATGTGTGTAATGATACAACTAAGTTGGCTCGTGCTGGGTTGTGTGACTACATGTGGCATATGGCAGGTCAGTGTCATCTCTCACATCAGTATGAACTCAAAGCTGAATATAACAAAAGTGAAGATCAAGATCGTAAAAGCACAATTGAGTTAGATGGCAATTCAATAGTCAATCACGCTTTGAATGTTGATTACTGAAAGAATCCACAACTACGACAGAATCTATCAGGATGATTATCTGGCAAAAAATTATGATACGTGTATCAGGAAAGATGAGGAAGAACAGGAAGAGACCACATCATATGTCTTTTTTCCATTTGCAGAATCAATATTTAGAGCTGCTAATGTTTGCCAAAATACAAAGAAGAAGGTTATTGCTGGGTTGCACAAGACAGATCAATGTCGTCTCTCACATAAGTACGAGCTCAAAGCAGAATGTAACAAAAGTGAAGATCAAGATTGTGAAAACACAATTGAGTTAGATGGCAGTTCAATAGTCAATCAAGGTTTGAATGTTGATTACTGTAGAATCCACAACTACTACAGAATCTATCGGGATGATTATCTGGCAAATGATACGTGTATCAGGAAAGAAGAACAGGAAAATACCACATCAGATGTCTTTTTTCCATTTGCAGAATCGATATTTAGAGCTGGCAATGTTTGCCAAAATACAAAGAAGAAAGTTGCTGCTGAGTTGCGCAAGACAGATCAGTGTTGTCTCTCACATCAGTACGAGCTCAAACCAAAATGTAACAAAAGTGAAAATCAAGATTGTAAAAGCACAAGTGAATTAGAAGGCACCTCATTACCAGAAGTTGACCTGCCACCTCTTTTAGCAATGAGAGAAGAAATGTTTTCACTTTGTAGCCAGCTGAAACAGCTGAAAAGTGATATGAGCAATCTTCAGAAAAGATTTGAATTTCTTGAAAAATGATATAAAAATGGTCATTGAAAGCGGTAAGTGAGAAGAAAGTGTATGACCACAAGAGGTCAGAACTGACTTACAACAACACATATCAACAACTAAGAAAAGATCAAAATTAGAAAATTCTCACTATGCAGAAAATGAATAAGAAACGATAATGCCTTAAAAAGTACAATTATCTGTAACGAAAACAAATGCTTCTGTGCCAAAAATAGAGTTTATGTTAAAAACTTCAGATATGAGTGAGCAAGCAATAATACCTGCTGCACAAAGGTCAAATGTTGGGCATGTTCTAAAGTTTCTGCTGATGGGGAATTTTTTACATAAAGTCTCACATTGATGCACACAACATATTAGAATGTTATTACAGTTCAGAAAAAATGAGATTAATAAAGAATTTGTAAGGCCCAATTCACAGTGAGAATTGGCGGCAAAATTCCTTGGGGACAAATTCCTTTCGGCATTCCTCGTGAAAGTGGCACACATTGTTTTCAATAGCGTGTTTTACAGTGACACCTCATGAGGAATTTTCCTCGTGCCATTCCTCCATGAGACCTGGGATAAGGTTTTCACGAGAAGAAACAATATAACTTTTCACCAAAGTCATCTGATTACAATCAGCCAGAGGACGGCTGCAATCAGAAGTGAAGCCAATTTTACTATCAGGAAGCAATGGGCCATTAGTGACTTGTTTAATTACTTAAGTCATGGGTAGAATAGCTTGACTTCTCTCAGGAGGCAGGCGATAATGAAAAGAACTCGTATGAAAACTAGCATCAACAGATGGATGAGGTACTACATCCTGAGTTTGATCCGGATTAGTGGCAGAACTGGTGAAGCAACAGGGCAACACTGTTGAGATGGTATAATAATAAGATCAGGATTCAGGAGGGATTTGTTGCCATTCACATGACTGAGAGATAAAGTGCTTTCAGAACGTTCAAGGCTTACTCAACTACACCTACTTATGTAGAAAAGGAAATGTTAGTCTAGTTATGCAGAAGTAATCTGTATTTACTCTTTACCTGCAGGCAACCACAGGTCCTAATCTAGAGACAAGACAAGAGGCCTTGGTTAGTGGAAGTGTACCAAAACAGTTCAGACATTAAAATATTACTAGTTCTACAGCAGTACTACCAAGAATTTAACTGACATTACAGTTAAAGACAAATCAAATGACAACTTGACATTACACTGTATCAATTCTTCGTGATAAGCAATTAGGTTCTAGTCAAAATACGTGTCCGTTGAGCTATTTCATGGCATTAGTCAGATGATTACAAATATCACGTTCACAGGTGCCACATGATTCAGGAGTACCTTTTATTGTGATTTCAATCAGGCCAAATCTATTGGATATTTTATTAATGACAATGTCACAAGCGTATTTGGTGCGTAACATAATGATGGTTTTACCTTGTTTATCAATAACTCTGCCAACATCACGAGCATCAATTGTTAAAACCTTTGGAATTAGCATATGACTTGAAGTAGAAGACTCACTATACTTGATAGGCAATGACTCTAGAAATTACCTGCGACTATGTGTGGCAGACTTCGTAATTGCTGATGTGGTGCACTCATGCTCAAGGATAGTTGAATCAGGAGTTACAAGGATGTTTTTACGCCATTTCATTAAGGGACTTCAGCCAATGTTTATTTTGTAAATTGAAGGATAGGACGAGTAACAGTGTGTTGGCGTTGGCCTAATCGTCTCACAAGAACTGGTTCAGTGTCATCACATCCAATGGCAGAAAGAATCAGTTGGCATTTATAGTTATCGTATTTTATTATTTCCGATGGAACAGTTTCAGTTGACTCACTGACAAGCTTGATAATAATGTTTTGGGATCTTCTTTTCTGTTCATTAGGCTCATTAACAAGAAGCTCAATTTTGTCTGACAACTTTACAATGTCTTGTTGTAAAGCCGAAACACAACTATTGACAATTAGAGCTTTGTCAACTTTTGTAGACAATGCAGCAAGCTCAGCTGATGAAACTTTTGCAGAAATTTCAGTCTCAAGGGACAAGAACTTGGCTTCAAAATGATTGGAAATTTCTTCAAGTTTGTCATCTAAGGATTTCTCTGCTACAACAGCTTTAATAGCTTTGGGGAAATAGTCAGGACAAAACCATGGATTTGAGGGCCCTAGTGTTTGATGAGACATTCTTCAGACATTCCAAGACATAGTTGACAGAACCATAATTCACACCGATCACAGGCCCTAGAGTGAGTGTTTTCAGTTACAGATGTACCACAGAGCTGATAATAGGACAATTCATCATCTGGATTATTTTCCAATGAAACAAATTCTGATTCATCACTGTCAGCAGATGGAGATATTAAAACATCATTAGACAGAAATTTAACTTATTGACTATGCAGACGAGCTATGAGTGAGTGTGGTTTTGCTGACTCACTAGTTCTAGTCAATTTAGCAGATGAGCCAAGATTATTCTTAGAGTTCAGTGAACTACTTTGGACAGTAGACGAACTTGCAGGATTGGCTACAACATTACTATTCTGGGTGGTTTTCTTGTTGCCGTTACTTGGCAGTTTTGTTTTGCTACTCTTTGAATTTTTCAAATTTGCTCCGATTATAGAAATAATAATGCTAAAATCAAGCTTGCTGTATTAGCATAATAGTATAGTATAAGTTCTGTATAATCTAGTAATTAATATACAAAACAGAGCAAACATGTAAAACACCACAGATAGCTGAAACTATTCTAGGCTTACTCAACTACACCTACTTGTGTAGAAAAGGAAATGTTAGTCTAGTTATACAGAACTAATCTGTATTTAGTCTTTACCTGCAGGCAACCACAGGTCCTAATCTAGAGACAAGACAAGAAGCCTTGGTTAGTGGAAGTGTACCAAAACAGTTGAGACATTAAAATCTTACTAGTTCTACAGCGGTACTACCAAGAATTTAACTGACACTACAGTTAAAGACAAATCAAATGACAACTTGACATTACGCTATATCAATTCTTCGTGATAAGCAATTAGGCTCTAGTCAAAATACATGTCCATTATTACTTGAACATTAAAGGTGTTACAAAACCACAAAGCAGTTTTCAGCCATCGAAAGCAACAGGGTTTAATTGGGGAGACATCATCACACAATAAAATGAGATATGAAGAAGCAAATAAACTACAACAGACTCAAACTGTGAGCGTGATGTTTACGAAAACAAGCGAACATGCATAAAACAGTACTGCCCTCTACTGAGAACAATAACCTGGTCAATGATTTGTAGGGCAGACTATAAAAAATTAATTTATTATCATCTGTTAATGAACTCAAATGATGAAAGAATGGCAGAACGAGTTCTAAAAGTGCAAATAAATAATAACTTTAATAAATGTAGGTATTCAGAAATCAAACACATCATGAATAAATGGAATATTGATATAAATACAGTGGATATAAATGTAATAACCAAAACTAGATGGAAAAAGTATGTAAAGAATGAAATTTATTTATTTATAGAAAGAGAGCTTAAAACTAAAATAGAAACTATGACAACATTAAGAATTTTAAAAAACAGAACTTTCCAAAGACAAATGTATGTGGAAAAATGTAGGTTAGACGAAATGAATGATATTATGTCAATTAGACTTAATATGATAGATGTTAAAGCAAATTTCAAAAATCTGTATAAAGGGGATCTTAAATGTTCTTTATGCCAGGTAGCAGTGGATACTACTGAGCATCTTTTTGAATGTAAAGTATGTCAACAAGTTGGGCCTATCTGTGCAAGATATAAGGGAATGGAACATAAATAAATTACTACTGACTAGGATGTATGTTAACGAGCTGTTGAAACTAAAAATATAATTAAAGACGGGTGAACAGTAAAAGCAAATTGACGTAAAAGATATTTGGTGTGATTTGTAAAACAAGTTGATTGTGTTGTTGATCTCGCAAACAGACACTTTTTGTTGATGTCTGTTTGCTAGCCACTGGTGGTGAAGACGACCTAGCGTATCCCCGGTAATAACCCGCTATTCGGACCAACAAGACACCGAACTACATTTGCGTCCCACCATTAGCAGATTTGCAAAAATTCTGAGCAACGGACGAAAAAGATTATTCAAAAACACCACAAGGGCAATTGATTTAATGAGAAATTTAAAACATTTTCATAATCCTGGATACATAATGATATCGAATTGAAACTTGATTGTGTCGTACAACAAAAAAATTTCAAGCTATTTATGGTAAAATTATCAAAATTTTCACGACACGAAAAAATCCACATGTGCCATGGAACACGACCGCATCACGCAGCTTGTGACAGGTTAGAAATTTATTCTAAGTGAAAAATATTGAGCCGGCAAAAACACACTGAAAAAACTTTAAAAGCACAAGTCGTAAAACAGTTGATGAAGAATTTGTGAACTATTCTGAATTCCATCAACGAATCTTTTTTCGAATCTTCTACAAAAATATTGTTACCCGCGGCCATCTCGTCACACTGTCTATAACTGTACTGTAGTCGTTACTCAATTCCGTATTATATAATACAACTTGTTTCAACCTCGATATTTGTCAGGACCGTGTTAATGAAAGAGCATGTCAAACACCTCTAGACAGCCCATTCAAAAACTACGCTGAATAGCAAACACCAACAAACTCTAATTCGTCATAACACTAATTGTATTAATTTTCAAAACATCAGCAAAACAAGCAGACGGACACACCGAACTACGTCTCCCTCTCTTTTGGCAAGAACAAAAATCTTTTTCCTGCTTACAAGAGCATATCTATGGACAATGCCCGCGCTACAATATTTCAAAGTGTAAAAAGAGGTCCATATTCTTTGATATTATGTCCTCGGTACAATATACGCTAATGAATAATTTGCTAATAGACGCATTGCAAATTTTTCTCATTTGAAAGGAGACTTTTTATTAGAAACTTAATTCTTTCTAATAATAATTAATTGTTTCTAATAATATAACTGCGGTAATTTTATAGAAAGTTCTTACCATTACTTCTTCGAAAGCATAAAATATGATAGATCTGGAACAGTATTGTTAGACAAACCACTTGACCACCAAATTGTGCCATGTGAATCTTTACGAAATTATGATGCTGTAGTATTATACAAAAACATATTCGAAAATGTTTATTAAATCAACCTTTTGCTTTACAATACAATAGAATTTACTGTTTGATGATTAACCAGCCAACTTACTTTGTAGATGTACTTTTATTATTACTATGTTGTGTTTATACTGTTCATGTATGTAAGTTTAATCATCATCTGTTGGTTGTAATAGAGTCAATTATTTTGTCAGAGCAAGTGTTACATTAGTTTTTACATTAGTATTTTATATTCGTATATTAGCCCATCATCCTGTCATTAGCACTTTGCACTCAGCACTTGCACGGCTGAGATACCTGTATCAGACGCAGTCTGTTTTGTAATTCCACTATTAATAAACACAGTTCAACTAAGCATATTTTTAATGCTGCTCTTATCATGCTTTTGCCATATTTCTCTGTTTGTAGATAATACTGGTTGCTTTTCACAATTTATTGGTTGCAGGTTGAATGAGAATGTAAAGAAAAAAGTGGACCTTCTCTCAGCAGAGCCTTTGACGGCCATTAAGCTTCAAGAACTAAAATCCGTATATTCCCGTATTCAACATTTTACTTAATTTTTAAATGCATTACTATTACTAAGTTTTTTAATAATAAACCATTCTGATAATAAATCTTAATGCCTGTCTGTTTCTGTATTTATATAAGTCAGTTTGGAGGAATCTAAAAAAATAAAAAAATGTTGAATTTCCTGGGACGAAATCCAGGCTCTTCACATGAAATCTATGAATGAAATTAAAAACTTGACCTAGGGTTACAAATACTTGTAACTGTATTGTGTTAATGTAACTGTATTGCCAAGTAAAGTATTGATTATGTGATTCTCGATGGGGAGGACCCTGGTGCCTAAAATACATCATGAACACGAGCAGTTGCATAGCAATTGCTCAAAAACAGAAGAAACTGTGGTGAGCAACTCAACAATAACTCAGTGAACAAGAATCAGGAATGAACATGCAAGGCATGTGACTAGCATGAACAAAACATTAATCAAACAATGAACGTAGAATAAACATTACTGAATTTATTAGCAGTTTTTCAAGATATCTCGGGAACAGTTTGATGAACCGACCTTGATTAGAGCAACAAGTAGGCTAAGGGCGAGGCCTGACATCAACGGAAGTGTTACAGTCAGTCGTTCACCATATGAGATCGGGCTGTTTGTCTCAATCAATTATAATTTTTTAATAGCAAAATTAATTAATGATGTAAGTAAGTAAGAGAGAAAAACGTAATGCCCTTTAGAGACTCAAAGATTATAATATTTATTCAATAGCATTTGCCCTAGCGGGTCTCATCAGCTGAATAAAAGTGCTGGTAACCTGAAAGCGTTAGGTTACGACTCTTGTGTTATTCATTCAGATGATGATGCCCGCTAGAGCGAACGCTACTGAATAAATACTGTAGCGCAGGCGCTTGGGCGGCCCACTCTATACAACCTCTACCTTTATTCCAAAGTATGGCATGGTTACCAAACTAGTGTTAAATGTCACCCCTAAAGGTACCAGTAGTTCAAATCTTAGTCTTCTAATTACTCCATCTACATTCATAACCGTAATATTACCAGTTGGTTTGACTGTGAAGTATCATATTGTTCCGTGGTTCGACCCGGTAGATAACCTCACCGCCCACCATCGGTGATGCGAGGAAGTGCTGCATAATGGCACCCAAGAAAATTGAAGACATAAACAACGAAACCAGAGCTTAGAGATGAAAAAGGACGACTGAGAAAGACAAAAAACCTAATGACAATGCTCGAAATCTGACAGGATCAACGACACTGCAGACAGGAGATGTGCAAAACACAGATAACTGACGATGTCACGTGTTCGTTTTTTTCTACAGGAAACCAATCGCAGGTAATGTTATGAGCTTCCTAGTAGTGGAAATCAGTAAGTTGGTTTACCTGGTTAATATGAATAAGTGTGATGCACATTGACCTGTTCAACTTAATATTATACTCAGGTATAACAAACACAGTAGTACAGTGATGCAGTGCTTTTTGACTTGGCATGTTGGATCACAGTGTTCTATGTGGGACATTTACTTTTTGTTGGGATTCATAGCTGAGCATACACTTTTGCGCGAGTGACATGTGGCCGCCTGGGCTCGATACTCGCCAAAACTGGTATCATCCATAGACATCCGAATGTTTTAGTGTTTGAGGCACCTATGCCAAATCAGATACTTGGAGGAACATCCTTGATGATGAGCGAGCACTCCATGTAAAAAACACATTTTGTATTTGTAATTTTTTTTGGTTTGTTTGGCCTCCATCATGTATTTGACATTTGACTTCTATCATGCATTTACCCATCATCGTACACATACCTGTCGTTCACTTGCTGCACTTTATTCACATCTTTCAGTCTTAAATACAGAAGCCCAGTCCTTGCATTTTCGTGTAGGTGTCACTGACATAATAGTAATCATTATCGTTACCCAAATTTTAAATTAAGTCAACGATAACACTCTAGCTACAGTATTGTTCGAAATTTAGGCAACCTGTGTGTTGTTATTTAAAAACTGCATTTCATCCACCCCTAGGTGTTAGGACTTAAGAAGGAATTTGAACTTACTTCTGTAGTGATGATTTCGCCTGGCTAGCAACAATAATGCTTTCTCTCAGAGTCCAAAAGAATGTAGAAGATATAATTTAAACAACTAAGTGTGTTAAGCCTCTTTTAATCTTTTTGATTGCAATAGCAAGATTATAGAATCAACAATTCCACAATATTGCTTATTCAGTGCAATAATTCAGGTGGAGTTCATTTCCTTCTTTGAGATATCCACGAATTTTACTTACTTGTACACAAACATTTAATTTCTGTAATTACATTGAAATCAGTCATAAACATAATCAGTAATTATAATTTAAATTTTTAAATAATTTGAGCAGCAATTACTTGTTATTAGGAGCGAGAATTCTTTAACAGAAAGCGAATTTGAATCGAATCGAATTTTTGACATTCTAACTCAAATCAAAGCAAATCAAGATTTCGAAACCGAATTCAGTTTTAATAATTTTCGAATAAATTTTTGAATCATAAATTAAAAGGGAACCTTGTAATTGTTTGATTTTGTTTTGTAATAAAATACTCGGACGTTTGATGCTCATCCCTACTAGTTATACCAGAGCTACGTTATCATTTACAAACACGAAATATGTATAACTTTACCGAATTTTTGCACCCCTGGTTAGTGGTGCGAAAAACAACGGTGCGCTTTTTGTGTAGTATTTGAGGAGGTAACCGTTTTAACAAATATGTCATCGTCCATCGAAGTAGGTGGTGAAACTAAAATTTCTGTGCTGTATGAGTTATTAATTCACTCGGAATGGACACTCGATAATAAGGATTTGGTAATTTTAAACATGGTTTATGTTAACTTTGAATGGCAGCTTGTCAACGGTGTTGACGCATTTGTTATATGTAGACGTCAAACTTGTGTCGCAGTTCAGTGTCACACAGAATTACCGTATTTTCCCGTGTATAAGAGACCCCTTCAATTTTTAGGCAAAAATTCTGGAAAAAAGTTTTTTCAGACGGACATTTTTAGAGGGTAGAGTACAACTTTTTTCAACTCAGTGCGGTACTGAAAACAAAATAAAACCAGTTAATGTGTTGTAGAAAAAGAGTACTGGTATATATTAAAGTGCGTACCTGCAAACCTGTAACAGGAAAAGAGAAAACTAAGGAGATAATGCCTGTGTCACGATGCTTGTATTGCTTACAACCGCTTCATAGTCGAACGCGACACGCAAAACAGTTGTAGAGCACTTATTTCTTTAAAATCATTAGTGTCACAATTTATGCATCTTATTGAAAAGACTTACTCCCATGTATAAGAGACCCCCTATTTTTAAAGTGAAAATTCTGAGCAAAAAAGGGTCTCTTATACACGGGAAAATACGGTATGTGGCAGTTGAGCAAGTTATGCATGGTCAGTTGGTCGGTGACAATTAGTTCAATCATTAGATTTTTCTTGGTCTGAAATAACATAATCGCGGATCGAAGTTCGAACATTGCCAAATACGCCAACTGAAAGTGAAAATGATCCATCTTGCAAATTGCAAGCCATTGCGGGCAAGCCAATAGTGCAGAATATGTTCGCAGCATCAGTTCACATAATTATGTTGTTTTTAATTAAATTTACATAAGCATAATCATTCTAAGTTGGTTAACACTGTTCTTATTCGTCGTACATAACTAAATTCACTAACATATTGACAATTGTTTATAATTAGAATTAGAGTTTATTGCTCACTCGTTTTACAGAAAGTTAATTAGTTAATGAAATACAGTAATATTAAACTAAATAGAAAAGTCCAATAAACCATGAAGATATCATTTTAGGATTGCAGTGTATAGGTGAAAAACTGTTAAATTAACATAAGTTACTATTTAAGTTAATGTAAGTAAGTAATGGTTCTCTTTTCATTGATAATGTCTTCTACATATTGTGTTCTCTATTGGCCATTATGCGATTGAACATTTTTGGATATGTCATCAGTGTCTGACAGTTTATTGTGCACTGTAGATCCATTCTTGTCGATACCATATACGCTCATATCTTGGTTTGCCGGACCTCGTTTTTATGGATATCAGAAGAATCGGACAAAATCTGGACCGTTAAACAGTCATGTATACTACGAACACAGTTCATTGTTTCGCAAGCTGCCCACTAGTTGGAGGGCCATCACTTTGTTTGCAGCATACATCAGTGTAACCAAGCAGCCTGTAACAATACTTGTGTAGCTTGTATGTCGAGTCAATATGAAGTCAATTATACAGAATTACTGAGTCAATTGCTGACAGTTTTTACATACTATTGCATAGTAGTGGAACATACTAGACAGTTTTCAGACAATTAGCCAATTGATTCTCCAATACCATGAGTCTAATACACGGCATCTACTGTATAAGCGTAGTATCGGCAAATATGGGCAATCAGCAAATTTGGACCGACGTCGCCGCGCTTTTGTCCAGCAAACCAAAATATGAGTGTATTACGCTGATTCAGTATCCTATCAATGTCAGTATTCTGCAGTATGAAAATTTTTTAGTCGAAAACATTATTTGATGATTTCTTTTGCTAACTTTGCTAACTTTTTTCTTTTGTAATTCTGTTTCAATACAGAACTATAGTGAATGTAAATGTTGGAAATACGACAAATGAAAACCCAATTATTCAAGGAAATTTGCTACCCTCCTCTGGTTATTATAAAGAAAACTATGACGAACTATGGTTCCAAACATGTTTATTTTAAAATGAACCTTAAAACATTTTGGTCGAGAATTAATTTTTTTTGCCTCAGGTAAAACAATCAGTTGGTCTAGCAGCTTCGTCGACACCTTCCACTTGGTCTGTTATTCATCGACTCGGCTCCCCCTTGAGGTAAGTCACAACACAACTTTGCATTCATGTGGCAGTTTTCTTAATCTTAAAATATGGCTTTGTGTTGTTAGTCACAAAAAATCTTTTTATACACAAGTATCTAATAACTCACTATAGTCAATATAATGCAATTGAAAATCAATATGGTCAATATAATTGCAACTGAAAATTAATTGATAACAAACTTGTTGGTTTGGTGCAACAGTCTTGTCATGCCCAAGTGTTAAAATTGACACCCTCAGAGTCATTCTTGCTTATTATGCACTTAGAGTTACCAGATTAACTGGTTACCAGATAATGGATTGCTTTATTTTGAAGCTCTTTTTAAGCAAAAATTATTGGCTTTTGTTAAGCTTCTTTAATTTTTTTAAATATAAACTAATAAAATATGAATATGATGTACGATAGTTAATAATTACATTTAAAAACTGCAAAATGTGTTTTGCAGGCATTTTCTTACATTTAGGATCTATGACTGACAGTTAAAATGTACCTAATGGAAATAAGACTCGTTACCTGATGTTAATTTATCTACTTGGACAATAACCATAGTGTTATGTCATTGCGAATTTTAATAATAGCATGTCTTAAATCTTAATGGTTTATATTCAATATGGTTACAGAAGCTGTACTCTTACACAGCTTACCCCAATGACGTCTTATAATTATAATTCTTAAGTGCTTTACAAATGCAATGTTAGAAGCAGCGGTTTTAGTTTTAGGATCTGGTTCGGGAATGTGGGATCCCTAGTTTTTAATATATATACTACATATTACTATGTATACTATTAATATACTATATATAATATATTATATATACACACCCTGTATATATAAATGACTTAACATGCTATAACCTTTTCATTGCATTTCATCACCTCATCGGTTTTTTAATTTTTTTAAATAATTTTTAGCTTTTTTCTTCTATTCTACTTACATTACTTACTTACACCCTAATTTTACCCTCATGCCATCTCTTTTTATTTTGCATCTCTTTTATCCTGCCTCTAACACATAAGAACACACCATGCTTTGCAGCTGGGCTTTCCAAGTCTCAGTTTTTAGCTCAGCTGCAAGCAGTTACATCATTTGTTCACTAATAATTGACTGCTTACTTGACAAGTAATTGTAGTAATTTTTGTTTTCTGTTTGTATAATTGTATGTAGTATATCTTATTATGTAATTGTAACGATGTTTTGTCTAATAAACAAAAATAAAAAAATAAAATAAGCTTGTTGTTGTGGTTGTTGATGGTGGATGCCACATTTTTCTTTAAAAGCTTTACCTTTGTGCTCAGGTCATAATGGAGACTAATATTTCACTTCCCCAGTACGGCTCTCGAATACAATAATACGCACTATAAATTCATCAGTCCTAATCTTTCTAATGGATCTGACCATTTAGGTCACCTGTTACCGTTGTCATGGAATCTGTTTCTTCGTAAAAATTCACATTCCTATTTTTTGTCTCATAGTGAGTAAATGAGAAAGTTTTGAGGCTTACTTAATGCTGGGAATTTTATTTATAAAGCGGAAAGTCATACCAAAAGTACCGGATATGTATAACATGTGACGCTAGGTGTATTATTTCTGATTACGTAATTTTTTGCAGGTCAGTGATAGGGCTGAGTTTGCCAACTGGACTTGTTTCTCTCATTAATAATCAGCTTTCTTGGAAGTTTACAGTGTCGAACAAACGAAGGCTTATTGCAGTATTGCAGGAAAGTTCTATTGAAATACGCACTGCTAAGGATGATTACACTAATCCGCTCGCTAAATGGCACGGTAAACGATAGAAAACTGTGATTGTTTAGAAAAAATTTATTCAGGCAAAGGGTTTCATAGAACATGTGTTTGCAAATTTGACAAACACACTATAACCGTAAACCATTAAACCATAATATTTTTATCCTAGCTGCAAATCCTTATAATGTCATACATAGTTTAAAAATGGGATTCAAGTTACACTTTTTAATCATTTGGTACGGATTCAGATGAGAGTAAGCACTTCGGGGAGCTACTTTGTGCTTCCAAATCAGTGTCACTTTCACTTTGGTCAGGGCTTACTTGCCACATCCCATAATTACAACTGTTCGTTTGTTATGACTATTAATTTATTTTGACCAGTTTGTAATATTTAGTGTTACTTTCTGCTTCACCTATGCATTTCAATGGAAAGAGTTGTTCTTTTTGCAGTTGCAAGAGATTTACACCCTCAATGGAGGCAGTTAATGTGGAGTCCCGATGGCTCGCTCTTAGCTTATGCTGAGAGCACAGGCATTGTCCATGTTTATGATTTATCTGGAACAGAATTGTTCAATGTTAATGAGGTAAATAAATTATTACTTTTTTTGCAAAAACTGCTAACTTGTGGTCGAAGTTTTAGGTAACTTCAAAGCACAGCCGAGAGTGGCCGAATAAGTAATTCGTAACCAAGAATAAGTCAAATTTAAGCAAATCTATTATCACCATTGTTTTGGTAGCAAACAAAAATGCGAGTTAATGAATAAGTTCATGACTTTGCAAAACTTGTGGATGCAAATTTTGGAAATGAAAGTGCAATCAGTTCATTCAGTAATCTTTTAACAGATTCACTTTTTGTGTGTCTTTTAAAGGAAAACCGGATGATTGTGTAAACATTAGTTCAGAATAAAGAATGCTCTAAAATATTGAAAACTACAATAGGCTTTTTTAAATCAAAGCTTAAATTAAATAATAATTACCTCGCATACTCAAATTTCGTTAAACTTCCAAAGCTATGAGTGGCTCAGCGAATCTACTAAGATTGGTAGCAGCGCCTTTTTGTCACATTCGCGTGGCCGACAAATAGAAGGCGGTGCCGTGATAACCATGATCATGAACTGCAGTGTTAGTTTCTGATGTCATATGAATAGAGCCCATTTTCGTGACATCGTGCGTTTATACAGTAACACTTAAGCAAATGTGCTTGACGCACAAGGGAGATGCCTACAATTGCACAAACTGTGGTTAGTTTCTGACATAAGCAATAGCTGTGTTCAGTTGCTGTTAATTAACTTTCTAAGCTAATTGTCCAAATATAAGGAATGATTGCTAACTTTTATAGGCAAGAAAATGTGTATTTTGGACAGTAAATTAATATGAGATTGAGTGTAAACAATTGTCCGGTCTTCCTTTAAACACTGATAGCTACAAAACTTGATTCTTGCTAGGCAAGCGAAACTTTTGTTGTTTGCGTTATTGGTTTCTCTGTTATTTATGTTTGTTAGTTAAATGGCTGTAGTTGATTGTAATGCGTTAGTAGTGAAATGAGTGCAGCTAAAATTAATTAATATAAACAAAA
>JAQGDQ010000451.1:0-150000 GCA_030141605.1 Tubiluchus corallicola
GGGTGAAGCAACAAATTGCAATTTTGTGACCATAGAGAGTAGAAAGTGGACTTAAAATATCAATTACCTTGTTTCATGCATAATTTAAAATACCCAACTATCAAGGATACATGATACCTAATTGTCTCAAAAATGCCTAAGTACTGGCCGCTCCTATGCAAAAGTATATAAAAACTGTCTGCAATTGATTCAAATAACTCCGCACAATTGATTCTATATTTTTATACATAGAGATATACACTTGGTTACACTGATGTACGTGATGTAAACAAAGTGACGGCCTGCCAACTAGCGGGCAGCTTGTGAAATAATGTACTGGGTCAGTAAAAAGTTTCTCAACGAATTTTCGCGATTTACAAAAATGGCACTATTGGTCTTCCGAAAACTCGGAATTCCGCGTATCCGCGGAAAATTCTCATCCCTGGAACTATATCCGATGCTTTTTCAATGAATAAGCAATAACTTTCAGTTCAACTGATCACTAATAACGATCACAGTGAAAGCTAGCCTAGTACCTGTGAGTAATCAACTCCAGAAAATTCTTAGATTTCAGTTCAACAAATGCATTGTCTATGTGTTCCACTCTAGACAAGATCACCTCTAAGCAAAGCTGACGAAACACAGCATGAAGACCTGGCAGCATGAATAGCATCTTATTCATAAACCTACAAAAAAGAGCATTTAAAACTTACTTGAGAGATCACTTTATAAAAACATTAAACATAATTTCAAAGTTTAAACTGAAATTTTGCAACACTGATGCAAAATGGCTGCTAGCTCTAAAAACAGACAACGTATAAAGTATGCCAAATTTACACTGATAATACTATCTCTATGGCGCATCAAAGATGTCAGCGCACCCAAACAGAATAATTGTAAACTTTAAAGAAATATGCTGAAATCATATTGAGATACTATGGTACCTGAGGTTATAAACAGAATTGTGGTCTTTATGACAGTGAAACTTAAACTTGCTGCAAAACAAGTGAGGGAAAAACAAAAAAGTCTAAGAACTTACGTGTCCGCAAAGTGCTGATAATGAAAAGTAGTCTAAGAACTTACCTGTCTGCAAAGCGCTGATAATGAAAAGTAGTCTAAGAACTTACCTGTCTGCAAAGCGCGGATAATGAAAAATAGTCTAAGAACTTACCTGTCTGCAAAGCGCTGATAATGAACAGTAGTCTAAGAACTTACCTGTCTGCAAAGCACTGATAATGAACAGTAATCTAAGAACTTACCTGTCTGCAAAGCGCTGATAATGAACAGTAATCTAAGAACTTACCTGTCTGCAAAGTGCGGATAATGAACAGTAATCTACTTACCTGTCTGCAAAGCGCTGATAATGAACAGTAGTCTAAGAACTTACCTGTCTGCAAAGCGCTGATAATGAACAGTAGTCTAAGAACTTACGTGTCTGCAAAGCGCTGATAATGAACAGTAATCTAAGAACTTACCTGTCCGCAAAGCGCTGATAATGAACAGTAGTCTAAGAACTTACGTGTCTTCAAAGCACTGATAATGAACAGTAATCTACTTACCTGTCTGCAAAGCACTGATAATGAACAGTAGTCTAAGAACTTACCTGTCCGCAAAGCACTGATAATGAACAGTAGTCTAAGAACTTACGTGTCTTCAAAGCGCTGATAATGAACAGTAATCTACTTACCTGTCCGCAAAGCGCTGATAATGAACAGTAGTCTAAGAACTTACCTGTCCGCAAAGCACTGATAATGAACAGTAGTCTAAGAACTTACCTGTCCGCAAAGCGCTGATAATGAACAGTAGTCTAAGAACTTACCTGTCTGCAAAGCGCTGATAATGAACAGTAGTCTGAGAACTTACCTGTCTGCAAAGCACTGATAATGAACAGTAGTCTAAGAACTTACCTGTCCGCAAAGCGCGGATAATGAATAGTAGTCTAAGAACTTACCTGTCTGCAAAGCGCGGATAATGAACAGTTATCTTCTGCAGGCTGATAATAAACGCTCCCTTATCCGTTACCTGCATCACTGATAGTTGATCCGTTACAGCATCATGGAAAGCTCCTTTCGTTACCTTTTCCTAGTAATCATAGGTAAAGAGTTACACATGGTAAAGAGTTAATCACAGGTAAAGAATTACACATTGATGAAAGTGCTGAACAAAAAAACTTGAAATTGGTACACAGGCCCGACAATGCACGTTTCGTGCAAACCATTAAAAAGTGAAAATCAAAATCACAATCTATATAACACTGTGACAGAACACAGACACAAAAGCATCTATGATTTGTCTTCAATAACTTCTGACAGGCAAATGTGCAAAAAAAACTAAACAAATACATTTCAAAAATCTTACAATCGCATAAAAGTATTTTTAAAAGGTTGAGAAGTCTTGCTCTTAATGAGAAAAGAATGCGCACAACATTTCATCGTTATTATTCAAACTTATTATGATAACTAAAACTACCGAGATAATTGAGAAATTTCATTCATCGGATGCTGAGCATCAGTACCATCTCTGACAGCAGACGAGCAAAAAAATCTGCCTTCATATACTAGAACTGCTGGTAGTAGTAGTAATAGTTTATTGACTATAATTCTACATAATTCGAGATTAATAAACTTTAACAATGGATAACCAGAAAAATAACTATAGTCCAAAAAGACATTACCAAAATGTCACATCGAGAAAATACAGTGCACACAGTTATACAAAATGACAATATGGCAAATCTTAGAAGTCACTGAAATTGATCTCATGAACCACGCTTTGTGAAGGCAGGAAAAAACTATATGAGGTTTCTAGTTTTCGTTTCCTTTGTTAATTTCCTATCATTTTGCAGCTAAGCAAAGTGATGTGAAAATGATACCAGGTCCATTAAACGACTTAACATCTCAAATTAATTTAATATTACAAATTTATTAATTGATCACGAACCTTTTCAGCAAGATAATTCAGCACCATTCCGATCACCTCAGCTGCAGGTGCATACACGCCCTTATACTTCACTACAAGATTCTTTACAATGGCTTGAAGAAAACGCGTTCTGTCTATCCCCGGAGTGTAGCTGTACGGAGGCAGACGATTTGCCATGACGATCCCGAGCAGCTGAACGCCCACGCCATGGTTATCCTTTGCACGTGAGGCGTCCTCTATCAGATGATTATAAATTATACTGCAAAATGAGAAAGTGATCATTCTAGGGAAAATCTCACAAGCACCACAGAGTGAAAAATGATAGTATATTGCTAGCTAGGGAATAAAACCTATACTAAGCAGGTTTCTTTAAGTTAAGTGCAAACTGTAGAGGTACTTTTAGCAGCCTGCTTAGCCCAGCAGCATTGACATTTCCTGCTATAAAAGTGGAGGAACTAACTCAGCAGGCTGTCCAATACAAAATCGACGAAGTTCTTAAAGAAATGAATAGTGACACCATTCCTGTCGAGAAATCAAAATGAATTGTACCCCCGTCCATTTATAACTCTCAGAAATTTCTATGTAAAGGGCCGGATCTATGGAAAGTTTGCAAAATGTTGAAATAAATGTAAGTACAATACTATTAGCATTAAAAAACAAGAAAACCACAGATGTCAGTTCACTAAAACGCACGAGACAGAAAAAACTAGCAGATCAAACAAACCGAGTTGGTACATCGATGCAGTCTCTCCAGCACTCCACAACAGTTTTGATGATCTCTATGTTGCTACGAAACACAGATTTGCTTGGATGGTCGGCACTCTGCATCAGAAACTCAACTAGCCTGGTGGCCAATGAACGTTCAGTCAAGCTGCCCTTCAACACACAAGTACAAAAAAGACATAATAGAAAAAGCTTGTAAATTTTATGGACTCTCTCCTCTCTCTCTCTCTTTCTCTCTCATATATATATATATATATGCTTTATATATTTTCACATCATATATATATATATATATATATATATATATATATACTTATAATATATATATATATATATATATATATATATATATATATATATATATATATATATATATATATATATATATATATATATATATATATATATATATATATATATATATATATATATATATATATATATATATATATATATATATATATATATATATATATATATATATATATATATATATATATATATATATATATATATATATATATATATATATATATATATATATATATATATATATATATATATATATATATAAATAATATACATATATATATATATAAGTGAAGAGTGAAAATGTTTTGAAATGACCATTATGGATGCTAATGTACCTCCAGCAGTTGTCTGACTATAGTTGAATCAACAAAAACTGTATGTGTGTCACAGTGATTCAATTGGAAGTTACCAGCTTTTCCAGCTTTTACTGTTTCTAACTGTTACAAAAAACAATAACAGATCTAACGACAAATTTTAAGACTTACTCCCGGAACGGCCACTGTTGCCCAGCCGAGTATCGTCACTATTAAATCCACCGTGAAATAATGCAAGCCATCGCCGCCGCAGTTGCCATTTACGATGAGTTGCATTAGAGGTACAAGCCACGATTTAGCGTAGGGACGAAATACCTACAGCACAACATATTCATTAATCCCTAAGTAAATTATTGTTTACACTAACAAATTTTCAAAATTTTTTCTGTACTCTGCCAAACCATCCACAGCAAGTAGGCCGCCGCCGCTGCCGCTGCTGCCACTGAGTACCACATTCCAGCTTCAAAATGTGCCAAATTGTATAGGACTTCAGAATGCGAAGCATTGTGTTACTTGCTTACTGAATTTTCTCTACCCACTGCCTGGCACTGGATGTCATTTACCATTGCTATGGAATATGTTTTACGATTAAAAATTTAGAATATCGGTAACCCTATTCTGACATCACAATACAAAGACTGGCTACAAACTTGTTACAACAATGAGAATAAAACCAGCATCACTGTTTAACAGATGGTTTTTATAGGGTTACTTCACAAGTGGGTAACCCAAAAACATGACTAAATTACAGTGATCTAATCACAGACAACGCAGCGGTCACGGCAGCTAACATTGTACCTCTTCCGTATTTATTATTAGCTTGGCAACGAAGAGCCGGACATTAAGATGAGACGTTGCATCAGTAAACCTCTTATGAAGGCTGTCCATCCAAGCTGGCATGTTGTTGCTTGAGCCCTGTTTAAATAAAATAAAATAAAACAATTACTTTCACGGGCAAAGGATGGCATTAGTCAATTTGAATACAGTTCAACTAGAGCAGTGGTTCCCAACCTTCTGTTGACGGTGACCCCTTTCCAGTACCCTGCATCATATCGCGACCCCACGAAGAACATAAGTTATACTATTAAGGTTCGTTCGCACTTATTAATTTTAACTTACTAGTCAACAAATTATTGAACAATGAGTGATTGTTTCATTAATTAATCAATGTGATGGTCGTGCCTGTTTCTCAGCGCGACAATCATGTTTGATTTTATTTCAAACTGACGGGCGATGTACACTGTACAGAACGTGCATTTTCATTTTCCCAGTAAAAAAGCACTGGTATACCGCATTTAGAGCGGGAAAACACATTTTCACTTTCTAGAACAAAATGACGTAATGAAAGACTGAGGAAACAAGACCTATTTACGTACTTTTTATGGAAACAGAATTTTTTTAAAATAGTTTTTGGATTAGCTCACTATCCCACGAAAAGTGCTCTGCGACCCCATAACTGGGGCCGCAACCCCAAAGATGGGAACCATTGAACTAGAGTTAAGTTGTGCCAGTGACTGAAATTAGCAAAAAGTGACTTCAGTTTACACAATTACAAATCACATTTCTGATGTTTAATACAGACAACTTTTAAAGCACAAGTTTATTCTTAAAATTTATTTATAGACGACAAAGCAAACAAAATATACATTTATTATTGCATCAACATTAACCCAGCTATTGTGACTGTAAACTCAATTCAGACACAGCTAAAAAAACCGTTTCAACCTCTTCACTAATTTAAGTCCTGACACACATTCAACTTTAGCTGGTCCACAGTCAAGATCAGTGAGCTGTGACAACAATTCACACAGTAACAAGATGTATAACTGTTGCTGAATTATGAAGAAGCTAAACCCTCGTGAACAAGCTGAACCCTCATGAATAAGCTGTACCATCATGAACAAGCTAAACCATCATGAACAAGCTGAAACGCCATGAACAAGCTAAACCATCATGAACAAGCTGAAACGCCATGAACAAGCTAAACCATCATGAACAAGTTGAACCATCATGAACAAGCTGAAACCTCATGAACAAGCTGAACCATCCTGAACAAGCTGAACCATCATGAATAAGCTGTACCATCATGAACAAGCTAAACCATCATGAACAAGCTAAACCATCACGAACAAGCTAAACCATCCTGAACAAACTGAACCATCATGAACAAGCTGAAACCTCATGAACAAGCTGAACCATCCTGAACAAGCTGAACCATCATGAACAAGCTGTGCCATCATGAACAAGCTAAACCATCATGAACAAGCTAAACCATCATGAACAAGCTGAAACCTCATGAACAAGCTAAACTATCATGAACAAGCTAAACCACCATGAAGAAGCTAAACCATCATGAACAAGCTGAAACTTCATGAACAAGCTAAACCACCATGAAGAAGCTAAACCATCATGAACAAGCTGAAACTTCATGAACAAGCTAAACCACCATGAAGAAGCTAAACCATCATGAACAAGCTGAAACCTCATGAACAAGCTGAACCATCCTGAACAAGCTGAACCATCATGAATAAGCTGTGCCATCATGAACAAGCTAAACCATCATGAACAAGCTAAACCATCATGAACAAGCTGAAACCTCATGAACAAGCTAAACCATCATGAACAAGCTAAACCATCCTGAACAAGCTGAACCATCATGAACAAGATGAACTATCATGAAGAAGCTGAACCCTCATGAACAAGCTGAACCCTCATGAACAAGCTGAACTATCATGAACAAGCTAAACCATCATGAACAAATTGAACCCTCAGAATTAATAACGACTTTCCAGTAAGTGCAGCTTGAGGTGGAATTGTCTTAACTCTGTTCTTTTAAAATAAAGTTGCAGTTGAATGGTATAAAATCTGTGATCATTTTTCCAACTATTTTAATTCAGAGTTAATCGGTCCAAAATTGAAAGATGGTAATTTTCAATAAATGACTACATATCCAATTGCGCAGAACACAAAAGACATTATGCCAATGAATTAAAATGTAAGAAATGAATATTGTAAAAAAAGGAATAATGGCAGATTCAATTAAAACCAAAGCAGTGAAAATATTTCAATTTATGTGCAAATTACAGACAGCCTAAAATCTTATACCTTAGTAGCTGCAGCTTCCATTCCAATGTTATTGTGTTTCATGTGTCGCAGCAACATGATAAGACTAAGCATGCACTCATGCTCGTTGAGTTCATCCATCTCCATTTCAACGTAATCGCCATGTTCCTTCTATATTGACAAAATCTCGTTAAAAAATGTCCGTTTTAAATTTCATTAAAAAATCTAAAAGTTTCACAAAAAAACTTTACTGTGAGTCTAATACAGTGTTCCCTCACTTATTGCGTGTGTTCTCTTCCAGGACCCCCCACGATAAGTGAATTTCCGCGAAGTAGGGACGCTGTACTTATTTTAGTAGTTATACATTATTTTAAGTCTTTATAAACCCTCACCACACTCTTATACATAACCCTTTCCCATTCCCTTAATAACTTTTCTGATACTGTACATGTACCTTTTAAAAAACTTTACTTAAATGTTCATAAAAATGTTTTAAACTCTTAAACCTAGATACACAATTTTAAAACTTTGATATGGAGTACCGCAAAAACCTGCGAAACCGCAAAAATACCGTGATAAATATTTTACATTAATTTTTTTTGAAAACCCGCGAAACAGCGGGTCCGCGACAAACAAACCGCGAAGTAGCGAGGGAACACTGTACATGGCGTTTACTGTATGAGCTTAGTATCGGTAAATATGGACAATCGGCAAATTCGGACAATGCCTCCCCACTTTTGTCCGGCAAACTGACATATAAGTGTAATAATTTTTGACCAACTTAGATTTATGCATTTAAAATGAAAACTTTTTTAAAACTTCTTAAAGGTGACCATCTTTTCAAAGTTTGCATTGTATCTAAAAACCTGTCTTATATATATAATCACTTTGTGTACCGGCAAATCAGACAGTTTCAGTGTTATACAACAGTGGTACCCACCTGCGCATGTTCCATAGAGTTGCTTGTCCTCTCTTGTTTCCTAGCAACAGTCTCACCTCTGTAAGTCGACTGAGATGCGCTGCTGCTAAAATCATACCTATAATATCATAAAGAAAAGTTTTGTTGCAAAAAATGAAAAAACTGATACCTCTCTAGACGAAAGCTCATTCTCTACCTGACATATGAAAAATAGCAACTTACAAAGTTACTATAATATGAGCCTCGAATTTTATCCCCAACAAAAACAATATGAGAAAAAGAAAAATGCTAATTAACTAATAACAGCAAATAATAAAGTAGTTACATTTCTAACATACTAGACCCAGGAGCATTCCATATAAATGTTTCATGGTGAATTTCAGCTTTTCAAACAAGTTAATTCAGCTTAGGGTTTAGTAAAATACACCTTGTGAGCAAACAACCCAACTTACATAAGTCAAAGCACAGCTCACAGGCAAGCAAGAAGCCAAATTTTCACCCACTGCGTAGCCTGCCAAACTCATGCATGGTGGCCCAGAAAAACGTTTTACAGTCCAGTAACACACTCAAAGCTAATTTATTTACTTATAATAAAAAATAATACAAAACCTCCCTTTTACAGGGCAAGAGTGCACTAATTCATACAAAAGATACGCTACATATTGAAGCCCAATATACATGTAAATTCAATATATATACACACACACATCCATGCATGCATGCATACACGCACGCACGCACACACACACACACAGTCAGACACACAGATAGAAACACAGACTCACAGACAGACACACAAACAAACAAACAATCAAACGTACGTACGTACGTACATACATACATACATACATACATATTAAAGCTAATACACGAACTGTGAAGCTTATCGTCACTGAAAGTACTCACCACTGTATTTCTATAACTACCACTGTACCACTTATGGAACTAATGTACTTAGGAAAACTACAACTTTTAAGGCTATAACGATGTGGAACGAAATACCATTGAATTTTAAACAATCAAATCGATATCAATTCAAAAAAGTCACACAATATAATCTATTATCAGAATATTTATGATCTCCTCAACTTTGTGTTATAAATGAACTTGTTATGCGTGTGTTATATCAGAATTAAAACATACACGTAAGCTCACAACTATTCCGTCTATTATAAAATGTTTATTACTAAATATCTATGTTTAACTGTTATTTGCTGTATTTGTTCAAACATTGTTATTTGATGCTTATTATTTCTTAAAACAATTGTTTATGCTTAGTATAAGATGCTAGTCCAAATCTAGTATGTAAGGAATTATTCAAACTATGTTATCGTGTAATAATTGCTCTGGAGGGACGACTAGATAGCTCCTTCGTCTCTTCACAATGTTATCTAATTTATATTAGAAGAGAACGGTGGTGGTAGTGAATCCAACTGATTAATTTTTCACGATCAGCAGCTCTTTGTAAAACTTCCCAAGTTTTGGGAACACTCCTAGTTCCAGTTCCCATTTCCTGGCAAGAAAAGGAACTAATCAGACTAGCTCCTCTAACTTTAGGAATGCAACTACACCCATTTTTCAGTTTCTTTGCACCAAAAGAAAGTAATTTAATTATGTTCATATTTACTTCACCTTTTCAGTCCATTATCCACGGAATTGTGTATCTTAAACGCCTTTTATTCTCAACGACAAAATTTTTTTACATTTTTCAGAGAGAGGAAAAAACTGTCACAAAAATTAATGTAAGTAGAACTTATAAAGAAAGGAGTTCTAATGTGATTTTAGTTGCAAGTTCCACTGTAAGAAACAGAATTCAAAATCATTGCTTTAATAACATTCTAAAAATAACATTTCAATTTGATGTAACAAACCAGCTACACTTCCAAATTTCTGGAAGTTGGTTCGTTTTTCCACGAACTAAGTTCACTACCAAACTCTGCTCTTTTCCACAATGAAACCTGAACTTGACGAGAAGCGCTTAGGCGGCAGTGATACCTTTGGGCGCTGACAGACTTCTTGTACTCGGTGAACAATAAACTTGTAACAATAACACCTGAACTTGACAAAAAACGTTTAGGTGGAAGTGATACCACCAAAGAGACCATTTCTGTATGTATTTTATAGTTGTTATGCGTTGTGAAGTAAACATTCTTATCTTCTTAACTTATCTTACTGTACTGGACCAAATTACTTAGAACCTTGCAATTGTCGAGAGCATTTTCATTTGCGGTAAGACAAGACAAGCAATTCCATCATGTACAATTTGTGTTTGTAAATTATGTTGTGCTCCACGCTTGTTACTTGTGCTTATTATAAGTATGACATCATCACAGCAACACCTTGCACTGACGAGTTTTACACAAAAAGCAAATTAATTACCTGCTAACATCAGCACTCAGGCTGCTATCAGCTAGATACTGCGATGCAAGGTAGTTCACAGACTCATCCTCGGGGAGTTCTGGCTCTTCTTCATCTCCTCCACCATCTCTCCGTCTGCTCTTCCTAACGTCCGATCTAATGGCGACGAAGCGTTTCTTTTTGGTAGCAAAATCCGTGTCTGATTCTTTGTCAAACTTATACCTGGCAACAACAGTGACAAAACTGACAATAAACGCAGCTAAAAGTCGATGCTACAAAGAAAGTTAACCCTTTTATTACGCCAGGCAGCACACTCCTTTTTGGTATTCTTGCAAGGGAGACCGGTAGACCGCCGCCCAAGCTCAACACTAAGCACAGTCATCCAGGTCTGTTTATTTCAGTACTACGGCCAGGCAAAAATATTGTAGAAAAGTTTAACATCCGTGGGATTGGAGTTGCTTTGCAAGAAGTAACGCTAACCAGCCAATCAGCATCTGAAGCCAGGTGCATTCCACAATACTGTACTGTATTGTACGTTCTCATGCAAACTTGCTTGTTGATAGTTAGTGAAATGTGTTTAGTCACTTGTTCTGCATTCTTATAAAATAATTGCGTATTATGGATTAGTAATATGACTTTTGTGAAAATTGGCTTCTAAATATAAGTATGTGCTCATTTGTGTGGGTGTGCGCGTGCATACATGCATTAGTGCATATATGTGTGTGCATGTGCATAAAAAAGTAATATACAATATTAGTATTTAATAACAAATGTACAAGACGCTATTTTAGTAACACACCACAAGACGTTATTGTCAAATGTGCAAAAGCCCATATGGCCCTGTTAAAAACATTGCTGTAAAGTTCTCGCCCCGAGACTGCCAGATGAGGTCCATGAAGACGAGCAGTCCTCTTCAGTGTGAACACGCTGCATTCTCTAGAAAAGAGTTTCACCTAATGCTACTGCTTAATTAAGACCAAAAATTAGTGACAGAGCTAATGTCTGTATATACTGGCTGAAGATTTCACTCAGCAGGAATAGTAGTTGATGACAAAAACCAACTGCGTCCAAACTTCCAAAAAATAACATTGAAAAGCAAGAAAGGAAAAACAAAAGATTACTAATTTTGGTCTAACACATGCCTACTTATAATGTACACATGTAACACAATCATGAGATCTGGTTTCAGCACTGAAAACAGCAGTACTCATGGTTGACAAGACAGGTAACAACACACAGACAGAGACATCTTAAATCTCATATGCACTACTTTTATACATGCCATTCACATTTGCCTGCAGAAAAGGAAAGCTAAAACGGGGGAGCTTCAAACAGACCCCATTAAGCCAACTACATGTGGCAACTATAGTATGGCACATACATTTTTATATATACGGACAAAACTTTACAGCATATTTATAATTTCCACATTTACAGTACTTTATAACATAGCAGCAATTTTTTTAAAGGAAGAGAGGATGATTTTTCATATAATACTCCATTTTCAAGTCCGATAAAAAGTATACATTTACACACAATTAATACTGCAAATTGATGATAATTAAATACTAAATTAAAATTTTAATTAATGGAGGGCGAGCGCAACTATTGATGACATCACAAACTAACATAATTTTCAACAGCAAAAATATTCCATGAGCGTGTTTGTAAAAGCGAAAATTGAGGTACAGTGCTACTGTAAAATATCCACTAGGCAAGTTTTAAGATAAAAATTAAAATTTCAAATTTACCGCTGCGCTCACGCTGTCGAATGTGTGTAGTTCGTCACAAACTAACACATCAGACCTGAAAGGTGCAGCACCTGTTTTTTGCGCAACATGTTTCTGAAATGTGTGGTAATAATTCTTTCACGTCATTTTTTGAAAAAATAGTACGTTTCCGTTCAATATGTTAAAGAGTAGATTATTTTGACCTGCAGTTTAGCTTTAAGCTGATTAGTATCAACAAGAATGCTCTGATTAATCTTGCAATTCGTTTCAAAAACCTGTCGGGTAAATTTTGCTGACCGGGTAAACAATCTATTGACTGGACAGTAATCTCTTATTGTCCTCACAAATTAAAATCTCAATTTCTGATTTGGAAATAAAGTATAACCTGTGCACGTGAGTGTGTGAGGGTGTGCATATGCGCATGTGCATGTGCATGCATGCATGGGTACGGGTGCATGGTGCGTGTGCATCTTTCTATGTACAGATTAAAAAACTTTGGGACCCAAATATAACAATGACAATTATGACCCTTTTTTACGCACTAACTTGTAAATTCTTAATGCATAATCTCAAAAAGTTTTAAAACAAACGATATGTAACTACTTGTGATGAAGCTTTATAACTTACAAAGTATTTTTAATCTGTTACCAAAAGCACATGCGCACACGCGTGCAAGCATGCCTGCACTTAGAACCTGTCCCAGACAATTCTCAAAATATTTAAGTGTAATCCACAAATAGATTATTTGGATTATTAAGGTATTTAATGTTTCATTAATTATATATTAATTAGTAATCTATACATTAAATTTTGTTCTTTTCAAAGCAGCAAAAACTCAAGGAAACAGAATGTACATATACAGTAAGCAGCCATGAACTCACTACACACAATGAAGTTTCATCAGCTGTAAAATTTTGTTAATTTACTGAACCTAACAGTTAAAAATTATCTAATTAAACACAGTAATTACGGAATAAATCATAAGTTTCTGATTTACTTTTTCTCCTTGTTGATGATATTATCCCATATGAATTGACCCTTAGCTGGCACTTCCTGCATGAGAAAAACATTGTAAAAATTTGCTTCAGTCTGCGTGCATGATACAGCGGCAATGCAAGCATTGTAAGCAGCACAGTGGTACTGACGACGCAACTCAATTAAAGACGTTTCTCCACGCACATCTTCCTTATAGGCATCCAGGAATAACCTATAACAAAAAAAATTATAAGTCTAGTTTTCCCTCGAGTTTCTTATCTGTGGAATTCTCTACCACAAAACTGTTTCCTGATAACCAAAACCTCATCTCCTTCAAGAGGAATGATAGCAGATAGTGAGTCCCATCAAAGGCAAAAGTTACAACGGTTCGACTTTTCATGAGTTGTACTCACATTCATCTTTCTAACTGAGACCCCTACCATGAAGGGCGCATGCATTGTCTGAGGTGATTTATATTAAAAATTATTGCTATAATTACTTAAAGATAATGAAAAAAGCATTCCACGATCTGTGTATCCAACATACCCAGTAAATACATGTATAACAAATATTTCAACCTGTATAAACACAGGATATGCTAATTCATGAAATCTCAAAAACTGTTCTTTACTATACACTGTTGCATGTTAACTAGCATTTGGTATTTGTGGTAGTATAATTAGAAAAATGGAAAGTAAATAGAACTAAATGCCAAACAAATTATATTTAGGTAACGTAAGAAGACAAACCGTGTAATTTAACTACATGAAATTTGAAAATGACATAGATATTTTTTGAACAGCTGCCTTGATGTGATTTTGGTGATGAGAAACTTGTCTAGCCTTTGGTCTCTTTGCGTTCATGTTGGAAGAGCCCCTTCTCTTTTTTGTCATTGTTGCAGTTGGTTTATGTTGACGTTCTGCGTCTGTGCTTTGTATTATGTGTTATGTCTGTAGTTATCACTTTAACATCAAAGATTGGGCAGTCAATGTACTATGTGTTATGTCTGTAGTTATCACTTTAACACCTAAGATTGGGCAGTCAATGTATTATGTGTTATGCCTGTACTTATCACTTTAACATCTAAGATTGGGCAGTCAATGTATTATGTGTTATGTCTATAGTTATCACTTTAACATCTAGATTTGGGCAGTCAATGTATTATGTGTTATGTCTGTAGTTATCACTTCAACATCTAGGTTTGGGCAGTCAATGTATTATGTGTTATGTCTGTAGTTATCACTTTAACATCTAAGTTTGGGCAGTCAATGTATTATGTGTCATGTGTGTAGTTATCACTTTCACATCTAAGGTTGGGCAGTCAATGTATTATGTGTTATGTCTGTAGTTATCACTTTCACATCTAGGATTGGGCAGTCAATGTATTATGTGTTATGTGTGTAGTTATCACTTTCACATCTAAGGTTGGGCAGTCAATGTATTATGTGTTATGTCTGTAGTTATCACTTTAACATCTAAGATTGGGCAGCCAATGTATTATGTGTCATGTGTATAGTTATCACTTTAACAGCTAAGGTTGGGCAGTCAATGTATTATGTGTTATGTGTGTAGTTATCACTTTAACAGCTAAGGTTGGACAGTCAATGTGCGTGGGTCCCGGCCGGGAGACTTTGAAGATAGTGAGAAGGGACCGAAATCTGAATCTTTCCCGGTGTCTCACCGGATGACCCTTTTCCTTTAGTGGTCATTTTGTACGCGTGTAGTTGTAGATTGCATGATTTGCAGTTGTTTGTCTCTTTTTGTTGTTTGTGTGATGGTGTTGACGTAATTTGAGTTTAATTAAGATAAACAGCATTTATAGCGTGTTAAAGCGTTCTAAGCAAAAAATATAAACCACGACGAAATTTCAAGAACATGAATGGACCACAACCTAAATTTTGTGACATATTCTAAAAATGTGGCTAAATTAGTGTAAGTATGACAATGATAATCAAACGATTTAACCACTCTGGTAAACAAAGGCCTTATCCGCTAGAATGGCAACACGGTATATTAATATTACTTGCGTATACAACTATCTTAAATTTGTGTTTATGTTTATTCATGTTGTACCATTGGGTTTATACATCAAGGTTTGGTGTAGTGTCTTTGGTTTAAATTGTTGAGTTTGACTTGTGTAATTGTGTTCTTGATAAAGTTGTATAGGTTTTTTTGTAGCGCTGTATATGTGTGTAATTGTATCTTTATAATCTGTGTGTGGATTGTCTGATTTGTAATTGTGATTACCCAATAAAATATCTTGAATATCAATACCTGCAAGCCGAGGATGTTAGGTTCTTGCTTCCCGCTTGCCGTGTCCGCATGAACACTTGGTTTAGCCTTGCGCTGTCGCCGTGGACTTCGTCTTTCGGTAGAGAAGAGAACATGACTCCTAACAGGGCAAAGTTGCCCATCTTTAGCACCAATTGCTTTTCGAATGCACTCTCTGGACTCTGTAATCATTGCACAACAACATTCTTACGGTTAAATTCTGAATAAAATCATATCACGGAAGGCCATCTCCGAATGATTATTGTGCAGGTTAAATAACAATGTTCAACTAATGCAGCTTATAGCACAAAAATGTGAGGTAACCAAACTGAATTTATTGCAAAAATCTGTTAATTTGGATTATTCTAACAACAGCGAACTGTTTTTCATCGCAAATAGGTTTACATCCCAAATAACAAATTTAATTACGGTACAAATGGGCACCATTGAGTACATGAAGAGTTAGAACATTCAAACCATCTACTGGGCAGACCACCACACTAGGATTGACTTCACTCTTAATATGCATGCCACCAGTAAAAGCAGCATGACAAGCTAAAAAGTCAATATTTAAAAAAAACAATATTTTAAAAAACAATAATTTACACAAACGAATGCATCATTACTGTCGAAGTTGGGAGTCAAGTGATACGTATTTTACATCTTAGCATCTGTCTGCCTGGCCTGCTTGCGTGAAAACAACCAAACTTAGCATCTTGCACTAGACGACTATGTCTTCAACTGCCTATTCCCGTTAGAATTAAAGTGGGTAAAAAGTGCAAAACTTTTGAAACAGCTGATGTTTTTACCTTCATAAACTCACCTTTGCAGCTACCCCCATTTCTTTGGCTATTTTTGTGGCTTTAATTTTTGTAGGCATTGTGAAAGGAACCCAAAACTGGGTTACAACATACACTCAATCTCTAAACAACATTTTTGTAGTGCTTACAATTTAACTACAAAAGTTGTAATGATTTGGTACATTATATACATTATACACACATACAGAGAGCAAAAACATAAACATCTATAGCTAAGGGTACTAGTATCACATTGTAGAAAAACTCAGTGTTTGCAGACTTGTTTCTCATGAATCCAACCTGTATTTCGTTCTTCAATAGCATTAACATACATTTAGATGGCCCCTTTAAACTGATTAACTCTAACTGCTTCGATAGCCTTTTGAGGTAAACCGTTCCACAAATCAAATATCCTATTGCTATAAAAATATTTTCTTAAATCCAGGTTTGTTCTTTTCTTGTACAGTTGTAACTACAGACGACTACATGATCACCCATGCAAGGTCACCAAAAACCTATTAAAATCAGTCCACTCTTAACATTATAAGCTGTGCATATTTTCTCAAATCCTTACAGTTTTGTTGGATTTTACAAGCCTCTTCTTAATCTCTCCTCTGCCTCCTCCTCCACCACCGCTTACGAACCAACAACCGCCCTGCATTTTATTTTTAGTTCTTTTCACAAATTTGTATAAGCACGCAGCAAATGGTTCCTTTTTATGTACTTAAAACAAACAAACTAAACAGGACATTGTAAAAGAAAACAAAGAACAACAAAGAAAACAAATGCACCTTAGTGAATTTCGCCTCTGCTGACGTAAAGATGGTCGTCAAGTGATCGGAGAAAAACTCAGAGACTGCTTGTTGTTTGCACAGCTGCAGTAGCGGCAAGCAGACCGTCTCCAACGCTGAACGTCGGCACTGAATCTGATGAGAGTCGTTCAAGAAGATGTTATATGGAACATCCACCGCCAGCTTCTGCTTGTCTGCTGGGAGCCTAGAGAGAAAGTTCTGTCATAAATAAATAACAAACACTCCGGTTATGGGTATCCAAGTGATTAAAACATTAGATGGCATTGATGTGTTCAACCACATGCAGTTCTAGTTTAAAGCTCATGACTGGCTACCTGAGTCAACTCAGAAAGCGTGTTTGCAGTGTGTTAGCCGCTGGTGGCGCCTCAACGCAGTCACATTAAGAGTTGTTAATAAATAAGACTCGTTAATAAACAATTATGGATAATCTCCTTCCTGCATCCACTTTGCCCATAAAACTGGAATTGATCCGAAACATCCGCAATTGCATTTTTTCTCACAGACATACGAACAAAATTAACCAAGGATAAAATATCGGGCAAATGGGAAAATACCGTCGCCTGGCGTAACTGACAACAGTTTTAAAGAAGACATCCAAAATGTCATAAATACATATGCACCATCGAAATGTAAGCAAAATCGAGTTGAAACCTTTTAATGAACCTCCGCAGAGATTTCTGGATCCCCTCCTCGTAAACGTGATCACTTTCCCGGCAAACGATCGTAATCAACAGTTCCAGCAACATAGTGCTGCCAGACAACTCCATAGCAGATAATATCTGTAACAAAAACAATATGGAAAAATATCAATATGTCATCAAACAATTGTAACAAACCATCATTGATTAGCACTATGCCCATTAAATGTCCTATATTCATTAAATCCAAAGCTTTGGAAGGAAATATGTAAGACACTGATCGACTAGGCATTTCACGATAGAAGGAAATTTGAAAGACAGGAGAGAGCCTGAATTTAAAGAAGGAACCTAATGTTAATTAGTTTACATTGTAGTTTATTTACATCTAAGATTAAATTATCTATTATCATTATTATAATTCTTTATTTAAAAAAATAAATATGTACAAGAAGGTGTCCCTCTATTTGCACCAAGATGACCCCCTACTTGCAGGGAGAGATTAAATAATACTGCTTAGAATTAATTAGCAAATCTATCCCATTTTCATTTTTCTATTTTGGCTAATAAAATGAGTTTTTTCTTTGGAATACCAAGTATGAAAAAATGTTATAGAATTCGGGAAATTTCTTCTGTTAACAAACTGAAAACCCATTGGCTATTATCAAACAATGTACACAACAGTTAAATAAAAATGATCAAAACTGTATAAAATAATATATAATTTCACCTTGTCTATGGCCTGTATGTAGTCACAGTAAAATGGACTTCCAAGCACAAGTTCAGAACTTCTGAGTGGAAAACTATCGGCCACTAGTTGATCTAAACATGACCTTAATTTAGCTAAGTGAAATGGTGGCAAGTCACAGAAAAACACCAGCAAATCCAATACAGAATTCTGCAAATAAGACGACAGTTCAACTTGTTTGTTACATTTACAAACGGTGTACGTGCAAAAGCAGCGAAACTTTTTACCTTTAGGCAAGGGGGCACTGAAGCAATGAGTAACATTACAGAACAATTTATTACACGAAATCACTGCTGAAACAATTATTAATCTATCATACCATTACAGCTTAACTGGGAAGCCTTGAGTGTCTTGTACAGCCTGCAATCTTGAAGGGTAGTTGGATGAGTGACTAGAAGAACTCAAGGTCCTCCAACACATCTTACAGATGTCTCACACATTTGTCACTAAAATACTGATCACTGAGCATTTGCACCTGAAAGATCATTTTCAGCAAGCTATGCTTCTCAGATAGTAAACCAAGGACCACAGTGTGGAGCATTTGCACCTGAAAGATCATTTTCAGCAAGCTATGCTTCTCAGATAGTAAACTGAGGACCACTGTGTCGAGCATTTGCATCTGAAAGATCATTTTCAGCAAGCTATGCTTCTCAGATAGTAAACCGAGGACCACCGTGTCGAGCATTTGCACCTGAAAGTTCATTTTCAGCAAGCTATGCTTCTCAGATAGTAAACCGAGGACCACCGTGTCGAGCATTTGCACCTGAAAGTTCATTTTCAGCAAGCTATGCTTCTCAGATAGTAAACCGAGGACCACCGTGTCGAGCATTTGCACCTGAAAGATCATTTTCAGCAAGCTAGGCTTCTCAGATAGTAAACCAAGGACCAATGTGTTGAGCATTTGCACCTGAAAGATCATTTTCAGCAAGCTATGCTTCTCAAATAGTAAACCAAGGACCACCGTGTCGAGCATTTGCACCTGAAAAATCATTTTCAGCAAGCTATGCTTCTCAGATAGTAAACCGAGGACCACCGTGTCGAGCATTTGCACCTGAAAGATCATTTTCAGCAAGCTATGCTTCTCAGATAGTAAACCAAGGACCACCGTGTCAAGCATTTGCACCTGAAAGATCATTTTCAGCAAGCTATGCTTCTCAGATAGTAAACCGAGGACCACCGTGTCAAGCATTTGCACCTGAAAGATCATTTTCAGCAAGCTATGCTTCTCACATAGTAAACCGAGGACCACTGTGTCAGCTAGAAGTGCCTTTCACACAAGCCAATTTCACAACTGGCCACCAGTCACAGTTTGACGAAAAACGGGCAAAAATTCTTTCCGTTGTACGAGTATGAATATTTTGTTAGTTTTGTGCTAAAACTGGGTAGTTCACATTGCTGTAGTTAACTATTTGTTTAAAACGTTATACAGATTAATTGTTTAGGCCTAAATGGGTTTCAAAACAAATTGCATTCACCCCCATATTCAGTTAAGTTATAATAAGTCAAAAGTACCGATGGCCCTATTTTTATTAATCATTTTCGGCTTTAGACAGGATCATCAATTTGTTACTAGCAGTGTGACAAGTGAGCTATACAAGCATATTTTGATTCAGCTTTGACACAGCTACAGGTGCAAAACTTATCACTTTTCTAATTAAGTCAAGTGCATCAGAATAAACAGGATAGTCACAATTATTAAATGATAATTAAATTGTGTATCGTGACATTTTCTATATTCGTTTGAACAAAAACAGAATGAAGATTCCGGGGAGAAGTTAAAGTTAAACGCATATGAATTAACTTTTGCATATTGTAGATTGCATTCACAAAAATCACTGTAGATCGACATTGTACAATGTTGTTTATTGTTTTTAAGTTAAAACAAACAAGGGCTTGCTTGAATAAATCTCTTCATGCTTTTCTATGATTTCTTTGATAGTCTAAGCAACTGACCACTTTATCTGTCCAGATATCTCCGGTGTGTTTGGTGGATTCAGGTCGGGCAAATTTTCTAAGTTATTTAGTTCAATCGAAAAAATTAATCCCAGAGTTTCAGGTCGCCATTCATATCATATCCTTAAACATCGCAGGCTGTACGAGGCACCAGACGCTGTCATACTAAATTTTGAATGCATGATAGATTTGTAATTGTTTCAGCAGTGCCTTAATGTAATAAATTGTTCTGTACTAATACTTGGTGCTTTGGTACCCTGGCTTTTCTTATGTACCACCCTGTATGACTTGTTGTTTTTGTACATCCTCCCTGGCTTTTCTTATGTACCATCCTGTATGACTTGTTGTTTTTGTACCTCCCCCTGGCTTTCCTGATGTACCACCCTGTATGACTTGTTGTTTTCGTACCTCCCCCTGGCTTTTCTTATGTACCACCCGGTATTACTTCTTCTTTTTGTACCTCCCGCTGGCTTTCCTGATGTACCACCCTGTATGACTTGTTGTTTTTGTACATCCCCCTGGTTTTTCTTATGTACCACCCTGTATTACTTCTTGTTTTTGTACCTCCCCCTGGCTTTCCTGATGTACCACCCTGTATGACTTGTTGTTTTTGTACATCCCCCTGGCTTTTCTTATGTACCACCCTGTATGACTTGTTGTTTTTGTACCTCCCCTGGCTTTCCTGATGTACCACCCTGTATTACTTCTTGTTTTTGTACCTCCCCCTGGCTTTCCTTGTGTACCACCCTGTACAATAGTTGCATTGTTAAAACGAAGCCAAAAGAAAGGCTTTCTATAAATCATAAAACTAATTAACTAAGTTTTTGCTACTATCCAAAGTGGCTTATTTCATTACACAAATGTGTAACTCCGGTCAGCCTACTGAAGATGCCAACATTTTACATTCAAAAACTTTCTAGTCAAAATCTGATTCATTTTTAACACGCCTAACTAGAGAGACTCGACTGCTTCGTTTAACACACATATCCTTACTACAAAAATGGCAACAGCAAAACGGTAATGCCACACACCTTGAAAGACAACGGAGCTTTGGTGTCTGTAAGTAGCGTCACATACGTGTCGAAAACCGGCTCGAAAAACGCATGCTTGCCATACCGAGAAACTGATGGATCGATAATTAGCAACTTTGACAACAGAATTAATACGGATTTCTTCTGATCCAGTCTAGAGGAATCCATCCAGAGGTTTTGCAGGAGTTTCCAATTAGCCAAAACGGTGTTGACTATATCAGTCCCGCATCTAGTGAGAAGAAAAGATAACATAAACGCAGAATTATCAGTCTCATTAATTAGATTATGACTCTGATTGCGGTTTGCTTCACAACAATTATTACCTGTTGCCGAAAATGAGTTGAAGAAAGAAAGGAGATGCTTAAAAATTGTAAATTAGTTGGGGTTTGAACCCCAGGCCTGGAATTAGTGCTCCCATGCTCTGCCAGTCCAACATGACCGAGCAGGTCCAAGATTTGCTCCTTCCGGTACACAATCCAACAGCGCCACCTGTATCACCGGTATGTACAACATAACAGTTAACACTTTCATGAAAAAGTCAGCAACCTAGGAAAAATCAGTTAAGCATTTCAACCGGACTGGCAGAACAAAATAGATGTCACGCTGATGTAGTGACCATCGGTCAGCTTAGTACGGATGTTTCAAATAACTTGCTACAGCGTCAATGTAACTAGAAACTTGAAAAATCGATTAAAAAAATAATGGCCTTGTTTGGTAATCGTTCCAAAAAGCAAAATTCCAAAGTGGACATCATATGCTTAAAATTGCTACTCATTAGTCAACCAATGATATTACAACTTCAAATGATGCTAAATAAGTTTTTCAAAGAATGGAGAGACAGCAAAGCATGCTGTCCTTGTACAGCACACTTGGTGCTCATTTTGTGACAAGTATCATTGAGTTAGGTGGAAAACCAGGAGCAACTGACACTGTACTATTTCAAAAGAACACTACAAATACTAACTCAATTCATGTAGTACCCCCCAGGTGACACTTTGCACTTTACAAACGTGCGATTAAAAAAGAACCATTGCTATGATGACGATATAAAGCAAAAAACTTGTCTTGCTAACATGTGATTACCATTTTCGAGCAAGTTTACTTTCTGAAGCACTTACAAGAATGAAAATACGTTAGGCTATTAGTTTGCACATCAAACGCTTCATGTTCTCGTACTCTGTATCCATACTACATGCAGTTCCAAAAACATGTTTAAGATGTTCGAAAAATTTGTTCATGAATGAAAACAAAAATCGCCTAACTAACTACTAACTTAGATTTACCAAGCTTACCTTTTGCGCAGCGGACGATCTCGAATAAGTTCGTCCAAGCAGTCCACCAGTGCACTCGTTACAACGGCTTCTTGTTGAGAAAACTTTGCAAAGATTGGATGCAGCAGAGTTTGAGCGTTCGCACAAATGTGCTGTACGATTTCAGCTTTGAACGTTACGTAAAAGAGAGAACCTCCTTGAACTGATGGCCTCTGTTTGAAGAGATATTCTACAAGACTGACGTCTTGTGGCATTGTAGTGAAATACAACTTCAGCATTTTGCCTCCTAGCTGTCTAGCGGTTGGTGTGAGCGATTTATGTTTTTCATCTGTGCACGCTGCAAATTTGTAAAAAAAGAAGCTGTTTAGAATTCTGATAGCAATAATGACATACAGTTTTTAAGCTTGTATGTCATTCAGTTAGCCAGCACTACGAGAGTCTACAGAAAAACAGGACAGTATAAACTAAACTACAGACTCCAACATGAAGCAACACTGATTCCAGGAAATGTCTTGACAGATCGCTATGTGCAATTTTACTCACTGCACCAGGTAAAACACTGCACGTACAGGGTAGGGTAAGCAGGTAAACCCATTTGTTACTGCTATTAGTTTGAGGTATATGCTAATTAGATGGGTTAATCAACAACATTAGGAAGCTTAGGTCACTATTAGTACCGCTACCAAACATTGCTTCCCGATTAATTCCACCAACTAGAAATTGCTGGAAGTCACAAAAACATTGCCTTTAGCCCTCGGTCATGGTCACTCAAACACTGGCAATGGGGCGTAATCACACACCACGCGTAAATGATACTGTACCACTTCCCTACCTCATATCTTTGGCTGCTCTGTGGTATTAGAGAAGGCTATGTACGTTTACACGTAAAAAAATTGTAAGGAAATCATCAGAAGGAATGTTTTTATTTAGTCAGTTACATCATTTCACTTAAAATTGGCCTCCAAGGCCTAATATAGGACATTTTTCCATGGCAATGGAAAGTTTCTAAGCTAAGCAAACAATATATTTCCGCGCTAGAAAAATATTTAGCATTTAATTACTTTTTTCATTTTTGCCGATATCAAATACTGAGAAAGTCAGTATAATGGTAATACTGGGGCTGAGGTGAAAACTGAGTTGTAATTAATATTATAGTGAAAGTTAAGTGAGGCGCAAGAGATCAACTGACGTTTGCTCATAGCAGACAGATAATAATTTAAACACAGTAGCGGACACTTCGTGGCAAAATGATATACCGTATATACTTATGTACAAGTCGATGTGCATTTTAAGACCAAAAATTGCATCATTGTATATTACCTGTGTACAAGTCGACCCTAAAATATTAAGATCTTCCAGAGTAAATGATGTCAACAATGGCCGAGTAATAAATCAATGTTTTCCATATGTTTGCATATGTAGATCTAAGCCTAGTAAAAAAACAGTAAACGAATGTATGCCTACGTCAGAACTCTGGCTTTAGTAAACACTATTAATTTTACAAGGATGCAATTAAATCTTGTGGTTCATCACCTTCCCATTTGAAGAAAAAAATAATTTACTAAAATTAATACTGCTGCATAGTTGTGCTGGTAATCGATATTTTGCCAATAAAACATGCATATACAAGGCCAGTGCAAAACTTCCCGCGGCAGCCGATAGGCGGCAGCACCTGTACAACATTGGCAGTTTCCATGTTCTGATCGTGTGCTCTGTCGCTAGTTCATTTACTGGTAATAAATAAATTTTAACTTAATTTCACGTACATTAAAATAAATTACAGTAATATTTGTTAATTTTGTGAAGTAATGTCAAGATGCGAACGTTCTCTGATGTGAAGTATCACAGTATGAGTGTTCATTCAGTCTAGCGTATAATGAAGGATTATTTCTTTACATATTCGTATTGTAGACGACTCTTTAGCGACATCTCCCAAAAACATATCGTAAGTATAAGTCGACCCCAAAAGTTTCACCTTAAAATCGCCTCCCAAAAATGCAACTTGTACATAAGTATATACGGTAATTAAATAAAGATGCGTGTGGTACTTGTGCACCCCATTTCTGGTGGAGAAGGGTTAAACAAACAACATGTCAGTAAAGCTCATTCGTACTAACAACACACATTACCGTTTAAGTATAAAACTGCATAATAATTAACCACACCTTGATATACAATAGCGAGTAACCGTGTCGCCATGGCCGCAGCATCTTCAGTTACCAGGCTCAGCAAGCCGGACGATTGCAACTGTCCGTATCCCGTAACTAAGTGACACAACGAGACAGAGTCCTGAGCAGTATTTACTAATGAAATCCCGGACAAATCTCTGAAAAATAATGAAGATGATGATAATATTAGTATTTCTTTGCACAGCCTGGTGCTGAGTAATCATCATTCAATCGGTTGAATAAACTCAACAACTTTTTCAATTCTGGACTATAGACAACATACTGACTAAACCTAGTATAATTTGAAATACAGACATTGAAAAGTCACACGAATGGACGTACAAACCCAGGTATTGACAGACTTAGACTGCTGACACCTATACATATGAGGTCACTCACCAGATCACCGTAACTGTAGTACTTTTTAGTAATTAATAATGCCTGCTGCAAAAGCATAAATTTGAACTAAAGAAATGAATTTTTGAATTGAATTGAAAAGAAGTACCGTATTTATTCGAGTATAACGCGCAAACTTTTCTACCTAAAAAAGAACTCAAAGTTTGGGTGCGCGTTATGAACGAGGGCTGGGGTGACACGCTTAGATGTATCAATATATTTTTTGTGCAATGACTCATTAGTCGAAGATATCGCTGACCACAATCGCAAAACATTGAATGCAGCCACATCTCTCGACCCACAAAATGCCTATGGTCTATTTTTAGTAACAGTATCCAAAGCACTTGCGTGGACAATCTAAAATAAATAATTCTCAATGGCTCGTGCGCAACACTCACTGCAGAGGCGAGGCGTAGCTAAGGAAATAATCAATAATATTTGCGTCATCAGCAGACTTTATCAGAAGGTGTCACTCCCAAGAATTCTTATTATCTGCTGTGATGTATGGTAGTTATTTCCTCGCCTCGCCCACACTGCAACATGAGTTAAGCATTGCATGTTTTGCACAATTACCAATATGATGACAATTACACTGATGATAAATTGACTCAAGAAGAATGGAAACAACTCTTTGGTGTATCTGATGATGAATCGGACTTTGAAGGATTTTAAATAAATATTGTAAATTTTATTTCGGTATTGTGTTCATAGTTTACTTTACATTGTCAATAAATGATTTTTATCATGGCCGCACGTGTTCAACAACGTTTGTCACTTTTACAATGCTTGGTCAGAGCCGAGAAAAAGTGAAACAAATTTTTAATCGAAAATTAGGGGTGCGCGTTATACTCGAATAAATACGGTAGTTAATATCCTGTTTTGATTATTACGCTTACCTGATTGAAAGCACCTTTTTATTTTTTACCTACAGTTAAACACATTGCAAGCTGCAATACAGGACTCAGTGTCAAGGCTTGCTCAACATAGATGCTTATGGGATATAAAACAGAACATATTATGTTTTGGATAAGCAAGTGGTGCCTCCTTGCATTTGTTTTTTGCAAAATTAAGCTGTTGATAGACGGGTGAGCTAGGACAGGAAATAGTCCATTGGCCTCATTTTGGAGACAGGAAAGAAACAAAGTCATTCTCAATCAGTACGTTGTGTCGTTTAATAATAAAATTTTGTCAGTCGAGTTCTCTTTAGCAAAAATTAGTAAGATGCGGCAAAGATGTAAGTTTAATTTCTTCATATTTCATAATATTATTATACATTTTCATTGTAGCAATTAATTATCTTTTTTTACATTGGATTTGCAGAAACTGTTTTTGTTTGCTTCAGATAAAACGAAGTCGAGTCTCACATAATACGTCAGTCAGTCAGTCAGTCAGTCAAGTATGTCATGATGTGATGTGATTTTGGAATGAGACGATGATTGTCCTTTTTGGACAATAAAAAATCATAAATTACATCTAAAAGACTGCTGAATTGTATTTAGCACATGTTTTATATCATCAGTCCGTGCACCTAGACGAGACGGCCATATTGCTTTCGAGAACAGAACACCTGGACAAGGCTAGTACAGCATAGCTTGCGGGCAAGGACAAGATTTGTTGAGACAAAATGAAGAACAGCTTCAGCAAAAACGGCAGAAGAGCTAAGAAAGTTGCTTACGGGATAAGGGATTACAAGTCGCTGGAAACAAAGCAGAATTAGTCCAACGAGTACTGGACAGCGAAATTACAAGAGGTAACCACGCCTACTTCAAAGAGTGAGAGCGTTAAAACGGCTCGCGACCAATCAGGCGAGGGGGGAGTGACGCAAAAGGACCCACGTCCAGCAGTGTAAAAACTTGTGCAACAAATGTTAAGCAGGCTTGATTTGCATGCTTTAAAAATTAAAGAACAGAAATTAAGATTATAAGCCATGAAAATCAAAAATTTGCACATGCAAAAGGCTAGTCAGTGGTCTGCTAGTTCAGATGTGGTTTCGCCTGTAGCCAAAGAAATATCAAGTGCAGAAAAGGTAAATGAGTGGATTGAAAAGTCACACAAAGATGTCGCAGAAGACATTTTCCTGGGCATCTGCATCACTGAATATCATCATAAAATAATCCAAAGTGCCGCAAATGTACTTCACTTTAATAAGCAAAATTTATTTGTCATTTACACACAGTGAAGAACACTGTACCAGAATCTTACCGCACAATCGCAAAACTGCACAAATGTAAAATTACTGTAGCAACAAGTCAATGCATACTCACTGGTGGCTTGTTAGGAAAATGGAAGCAGACTTGACAAAATCAGTTTTGAGCGGAGCAGACAGTTTCCTTGAAAGGGCATTTATTACCTGTGCCGTCTGAAATGAAAATAAAATACAAAGTTTCGATCACGGCAGATCATTTTCTATTAACCAAAATCTTCAAAAATTCATGTGACATGTGCATTTCAGGCCCAGCGTATACATGTCAACAAAGTAGTGAAGTTTTTTTCACTTTATTTAATGGCGCAAATCATATATTATAAGCAAATAATCTTCAAATTATTAAAGTACATTCCACGTAACAAGATAATGATATCTCACAAAGCATGGGGCACTTGAACCCTTTCACTACAGAAGGTGGCACGCTGTCACCTATGTTTTTCATGCAAGGGACGGAAGGCGGCAGACTGCCGTCCAAGCTCAGCACTAAGAGTAGTCACCCAGGTCTGTTTGTTTACACTGCTACGGCCATGTAAAACATTGTAGAAAAGTTTAACAGCCTTGGGATTGGGGTTGCTTTGCAACAAGTAACACTAACCAGCCAATCAGTGTTTGAAGCCAGGTGCATTCCACAATACTGTACTGTATGGTACGTTCCCATGCAAAATTACTTGTAGATCTTTGATGAGACGTATGTTTAGTTGATTGTTGTGCATTCTTTTAAATTCATTGCATATTATGGATTAGTATTGTGTCTTTTGTGAAAACTGGTTTGCAAGCATAAGTACATGCTTATTTATGATTGTGTGCACGTGTGTGTGTGTGTGTGTGTGTGTGTGTGTGTGTGTGTGTGTGTGTGTGTGTGTGTGTGTGTGTGTGTGTGTGTGTGTGTGTGTGTGTGTGTGTGTGTGTGTGTGTGTGTGTGTACGTGCGTGCATGCGTGTGTGTGCTCACATGTGTGTGTGCGTGTGCATGTGTGTGCTTGCATGTGTGTGCTCACATGTGTGTGCATGTGTAGAAATGAAACTAATATTCAATATTAGTACTCAATAACAACTATTTGTTTATTTGCAATATTCTGTTTTAGTACCCCACCACAAGAAGTTATTGTCAAATGTGCAAAAGTCAATGTGGCCCAATTAAAAAGCAACAACGTAGTGAAAGGGTTAACACATAAATAAATGAGTTTATTTATCACCTTTTTATAAAAAGAACAACACACAAAACAATTATATAGTAAACGTACTAAACAATAACAAACTCATGTGGATTGTTAGTTAATGTTTCCTAATGGAATGGCAAGAATGATATTATAGTTTTTGGCAAAAGGGTGACAAAGAACTAAAAGTTATCAAAGTCAATCACATCATCATGTAACAAAACATGAGATCTGCACAGCAAACAGCCAACAAAGCTTCTTAAAACCTCCGTATCTTTAAACTACACACCTGTTCTGGAAGCTTCGTCATCACCTCCACATCTGCCATGTTAAATCCAAGAGCTAGCGGCTGCAGTGTCGCATTTAAAAACATGTTCCACAGGTCCTTACTCCAGAAACTTGTGGGTATCACCTAAAGAAGTTTAAAAACGCAGAAGCATCTTTACTTAAACGTAGACAACATTATATCTATGAGTAACAATAAACATGAAAGTTTTGGTTGTCCCAAGACACAGACAACCAACAGTTAAGCAAAATGGAAACAAAATTATAAAAATATTCTTAAACTTTGATAATTCTTTACAAAATTCAGCACGCTGTAAACCAGGATATAATACTCTGTGGTGAAGCCTATTTAACGTGGATGCTTGTGGCAAGACCAGAATATAGCTCATATCAAGGATGATCTTCGAAAATTACGTGACGAATAACCCTCTGACAGTGGTGTCATAACCAAATTTGATGCATATGAATGGCCTCTTTCTCTTTGGTGATAAACTTTAATGATAGGCATTGCAAATGTACTAAGTTATGCAAAAATTCTCTGTAAGACAGGAAGGTTTGTACAGGACTGGCTATATATAAGTAAGTGAAAAAACTCAACACAATTTAAATCATTTAGATTATAACAATGCTAGTAATTAACGTTATGAATTCAAGAAGAAATTCTTACAGTTAGAACATCTTTGGTATAGGCAGTAAAAAGAATTTCTGTCAAATTCATAATTCGAACGACCACAGTGCACTTCGTTCTGAAAATATCAATAAATAATCATCATCAATTGAAACAGATGCTAGATAAATCGATGGATATAAATAATTAAAAAATTAACTTGTTAACATTATTAGTTGTCAAAACGCTCCAGAGACGCAGTTTTGAAGTTCATTTCAGGAACACTTCTACCATATTAGCTCAATAACTTGTTTTAGGACAATGGCTCCCCCTAAAGCGAAGTTCAATTGAATTAATTTGCTCAAAAGGTAGAAGACTCTTCTCTAAGTGCCAGATGGCTAGTATGAACCTAGCTACAGTAAAAACTCTACAAAAATACATACCTATCATACTGTTCGAGTTCGCGGGGTGTAAATACTAGGGATTCATTATTACTGGCCCGACCAGTGCAATCCTGCACCAATGCATTCAAATCCTTTGCTGCTACGTTACGCACAAAATATTGCAATGCTTCAAATAGTTTCGTCTTCTGCGCTGTAAAATAAAACAAAGAACATTTTACAAAAGAGGAACCTCTGGAATGCTAAAAATTACAGTAATTAATGAAAATGACGCACAGGGTTTCCACCATGTTGTTTAAAAAGCTGAACTCAACTCAATGAGATTTTCACATGCTTTACGAAGTTTTACAAGGTTCCAGTTGAAGATGTCCACAGAAAACCGTTTGTTCTAGGACTCTATAAAAATTATATTTAAAGTGTTCTTTATGGACTTCCCAAAAGAAAAACTTTTACAATAGAATTACAATAAAATTGATCCCATCATTTCAAAAGTAACTGGTGAAGATGTATTCCTTGTTGTTACTCTTGATAATTTGATTGCTTTTGGAGCAAGTGAAAATGATGTTAAAATTATGAGAATGCTAACAGATAAATCATTGAATTAAGCAGGCTCTTGAGCTAATTGTAGCACATGTGAGTAATAGTGATTGTAAGTTGAAATATGATTACTATTACATAATGTAGATAGCACAAGAGTAGCTACACAGGTCCAGCTGTGTATATCTACATTGTTTACTGTGATAGTGAATGTTGTTTTTTTATGATCAAGTGTTATATTTTTATTAAATTCGTGGACAAACTGCTTCTTTTGGCAAGCTTTGGAAATGATTAAACACAAAATGGTTTAAAATTAAAAAAGCTTTGATATATGAAATGTTAATTATACGGGGCTAATTACTATTGTTGAACATAAACCATCGTTGTTTGTTAATTCTGGCTTATCACATTCAAAATCTACTGCTCTGCAAGCAAACATTTTTAATATTTATTAAAATTTCTCCTCAAATTAACGTATTTAATTTGCATAAAACAAGAAATTCATTTTTAGTTGTTATTGTCAAATGAATCTATAGAAGATGAACAGAAACACGAAGGGAAGCCATTTACAGCTAAACATTTCGTGCGGCGTCAGCAGGTTTTCACCAAACAGCCACGTGTAGCAATCGAGCGCGGCAAGCACAAGTTCAAACCAACAAAGAATGTCGTGCAGCGAATACGTTTGTGTGAATGCTGGGAGCGTCGATGCTTGACTCAGTCCAATAGATCCCATGCCAATAGAAACATCGCCCTCAAACCTATGAGAAATATACATAAAAGACTAAGTGCATCTTATTAATACGACTATGCTGAAGGAAACGGTTAAGTGATCACAGGTGTGCGTTTAATGCTAAGTTACGCAATGCCAAGCCGGTTTAACAAATGAATGGGTGGCTGCCTAGAAAACTAATACTGGATGTTTTATCAGCCATACTGTACCCGGCTATTGACATTTGATGCATTCAATGGTGATCTTCTGTCAGTTCTTTTAAGTCATTCAACAGTTTTTCTGCAATAGTGCTCCATTGTGATATCACAATATTAGAAAAACCACCCGCACCACGCACACCACCCACACAATGCCATAAAACAACAGCAACAACAAAAATATTTCGCACAACGTTGAAAGTGAGTGAAATGACAAGTGCTAAAAAATCTATTTACTGATGATCAATAATGCAGGAACATTCTACATAGTTTTTGCTTACTGTTCCCGAACTGATGGTAATAAGCTAACTGTTAACAGGTTATAAATGCACAATTGCGGTTGTCGTAGAATTCAAATGTTCGTGAAAATTTAGAATGCGCTTTGTTTGCCTCACACCGAGTAAATCGCAGAGATTTTTTCATTACATGAACAAAAGCAAGAAGAAGAAAGAAAGAAAGACCAGCATTACAACGAAAGAAATCTGTTTATAAGTTACACCATAAGAGAGTAACCCAAAAAATCTACAGTTACATCAGAACCCTAAGCAAATCAATAAACCATCTCAATCAAGGAAAAACACTGAATCAAAAGAGCCGACGTTAGACTCGAACTCACTATCCCTGGACAACAAGTCACAAATTACACCACATTTAGCTCTAAATACCAGGGTCATAAATAATAACCTACATATAAATATTAGACAGTTTCTACCATATTAACCGGACATACATTAGTAACTATCAGCAACGTGTGCTAATTAAAAAATATCTCACTATATCTGTTCTCCAACGTTCTTGACCTACACTCCATTGATCCTAAACTGACCAGTAGGTACAATGCCTGTAAATAAAGCTAAGGAATCTCTTTTAACTGTCTCTCTCCTCCTTAAAGTATGTCACCTCTACAAATGACAGATCAGAAAACAGCGCTAGAAAAACTACAATGTAATTCCGTCATCAAGTAGAAAATGGAAATTTCTTCTATATACGGAATATGGGATGTGGAAATTTTAATCTTAAAGGAAAAAACAAGTGGCTAGAATGTGAGGCGTTTTTTAGCATGAACTTATGCTTATGTGTAAACCTATGCATATTACACCCTTGAATGTAAGTACTAAAAACTGTAAATGTACCCGTTGTTTTTACTGTTCTTTGTGTATTTGATAATTGTGTGCTTACATAGCAAAATCGTCCATAAGTCGGCAAGTTGAAGTTGAGGTGCAGGCTACACACTGAAAAATATAACCTTGACAAAAACGCTATTAAAATTGGACATTGTTTTTTGTCTTGTTTCTACAAAACCCACGCAACCGTACGAAAGTCTGGTTGCTATGAATTTTACAAGAGCAAATTGAAGTTATGTTTAAATCCAGTAGACGACTCTTCCAGGCGAAGATCTGGTCTTGTGAAGAGAAAAAACCCGAAGCAAAATGGCCGCTTCCTTGAGCTACAATCGGACTTTGAATGTACAAGTTTTTTTACAATTGTAGTACTAGTTTCTAGACAGAAAAGTCGGTAAGGAGTTATAAAATTAGATCTTTAGTGTTTTTTGGACATTTTCCTGATAATTTGATGCTAGAATATTAAAGTCCAATATATTTAGCATTTGCTTTCATAAAAAATAAGAAATCGACTTTTGACCAAATTTTCGATGCTGTCTACTTTGAAGCATCATAACGTAGTTTTAACTATGCCGACTTATAGATGGTTTTGGTTTGCAAGCACATATTTATCATAATTTGTTGATGTTAATTTTTTTTTTAACTTTTAGCTAATCCGCCTACACGAGTGATCATAACAAATCATATTATGAGAATCTTAGCAATCAGTCAAACCACATTACACAAAAGTAGACATTAATCAAACTTAATATCATTAAATCAAATTATTAGTTATAATTATTAATCAAACTATCTCACAAAAGGGAGACTAAACAGCTCACTACGACGAATAATATCGAAAAAAGCAAGTTCTCATAAGTGCTCATACCTCATCATAATTTCTTAAATAATGAACCCTTTTTTTCGTTCACAGCTACCTCTTTCGATGAACAATCTAAATGTATAAGCTGTTGGTATAAGAAAAGTCTACGCATCACATTCTCAAATGAAAACCAAAACATTCAGTCCACATTGTGGCAATGATCTCAAACACCTGTGCAATTTTAATGCTAATTACCGATCTAGATACATAATCACAAATCTTCTTACCTGTTTATGAAATACTGAGCTCCATTGTTTAATTCATAGATAGCTTTAAAGAAGTCAGCCGGTTGCTTGCACTTCAATTCTAAAATAATAAAACTTGAATCACTGTTCTGCAATAACTAGAGGCAAGCGAGACAGTCGAGTGGTTACAACACCTGGCTACCGACGCAGAGGTTCTGGGTTCGAATCCCACTAATGTAGAGGTTTTCAACGATCGTTTACCACTGGAGCAGGGCTTTATAACCACATTCCTAGGCCTACTTAGTCTTAATTGAGTACTTGGCGGGGTAGTGGGAGAAGGAAGGTGTTGAAAGGTAGTTAATTACTTGTCCTTTCTGCGTTCATAAACAAATACCGTAACCAGCTGGCACTACATCAGGGTTATGTCATCATTCTTCTTCTTCATCTTCATCTTCCTCTTCTGACAACTTTTCATTAAATTTTGGTTGTCCAACTTCAAGTTTTTAATGGTTGGTTTCCTTAACAATCGATTATGAAGTATTACACTAGTTAATATCAGTAAATTAAAAATTTGATTGCTGATAATTCCTCTACGGTTTGAAAATGGTTTGACGAAATTCACAATCAGTCTATCTAATAATAACATGTATACTTATTTTTCAGTTTCTGTATGCATTATATATACAGACTCTGAAAGGTGGCACAATTATTATAATTATTAAAAATCTTTATTGAAAATTATACAAGAAGCCCTCTATTTGCAGGGTACAAAAGTACAAAAATTTTAAATAAGTCTTTACACTACGTACATTAAATGAATTACTTACTAAACAAGCTGACAATTTTGCATTACGATTTACTTGCTCTAAATATATATCCAATATTTATAATCAATGTATAATCAATTTACTATAAGATCATTTTGGGTTAGTTCTTTCACAATATCTATATACATTTTAATTACATTAGTGTCTCTCTTTCTGTAAATGTTTCGAATGTCATTATTTTCTAAGCCGCGCTCGATATTCACTCTTATATCTTGTCTAACAAATGGTAACGGACAATGAAAAATTAAATGTTCTGGGGTTTGACTGCCCAAACCGCAAACACACAGATCTGAATCAGTTATACCTATCCTGTATTTAAATGATTTGCAACCTCTTCCAAGTAGAAGAGCTAACGCACTTCTTTCTATAAATCTGTCACATTTACTGACTGGTATATCTAATGGTGTTGTAAATATAGGAATTAACTCTATAATATTGGTGGCACAATATTTAAAATGCACTGAAAAAAAAACTTCTCATACTGAAAATTGGGAGTAAAATTCTAACCGACGAGCTAAAAAACTTAAGCTTAGATATATACTTAAACAATGCACTCCGTAAGAAATTCTATCACGCAAAAACTACTAAAAGAATCACGTAATTAAAAAAATGAAAGGCACCTTTTTTTCTTTTTAATAAAAATTTTATTAAATCTGCTCCCCTAGTCTGTAATAATCTGTCAAGAATAGCAGAAAGTAATGTTGTTATAAACTGTGCCTGATCTTGCATATTAGATTTATATACATGTTAATTAAAGCATTAATAATAATATATTTTTTTTAGTTTTGGGATTATCAGTGTTTGGTTATTATTAATAACAATGAAGTAAACCTTCAATTATTAATTTGGAAATGTTTAATTTAAAAAATAGACAATTATGAGTTATTGCACTGTATCAATGTGTTATTCTTCATATTACAACTGATTAAAAACTATGGTAATTATTATAAATGGCTTGTGTTTGTTTTATTGTGCAGTATTTTTATATTCATTTTTCAAATTTTAACAAAATTTTAGGACAGTTATATGAAAGAACAGTTCATCTGCTTATAACTTTCTAGTTAGCTATTTCATTAACAACATAAAAGTTTTATCCTAATACTTTTTACCGTTGAAAAAATGGGATTATAAAGAGAAACATTTTGTCATCTCACTAACTGATTATTAAAAACAATAATATTATTGATTATTATTACAATAATACTGATATTCTGATATTCAAGGCTCTTTTCTACACTGAATAGATTTGCTTTGGTCGATCATAAGTGAAATCAATTAAATTTTGCACTTACTATCTTGATGCAAGGCCAACTTGGTCAGCAACTCCATGCACTTGTGTCTGCACTCCGTCTGCGGTCGTCCACATTGCCGTAGCAACCATCGGCACACCAAGAAAAGAGTCGGTTTCTCCTGCCAGTCTCTAAATCAAGGGATAGACATTAAAGTACAAGAAAACATTCTTCATAAATAAAGCTTAAAAATTTGTCTTGAAATTTTATATCACTTACAGGCTGTCAGCTTGTGTTAGTAGTAACGCTGTACAGAATTTGTAAATTCAAACTCCTGCTGTGACTGTTAGGTGCAGCCATTTTAAGGGTAAGTCACTTGAAATAAGTTTAGATAACATTGCGTAAAGTTTGAAAAAATAATTAGCGCTTTGGCAGTGCACTGTTCGCTGACTAAGCAAAAGTCTTAATTGCTTTATATTGCCAATTCGTCCTCAGCAGGCATTAAAGTATGTTTTTAAATGTCTTCTTTGACAGCTGACCTGCTTTTCTACCAGAATTAAAGACCAAATTTCCGATATTGAACAGTGATTAATTAGTAATCAATTAACGGATAAAGTAATCGATAATCGATACTTGAGGCATTTGTATACCCCACTACCAGGCAAGAGAGAAACGAGCAAAGTAATTTATATATTGAAGAAAAAACATAAATTTTGTATGTAAGGTGAATAAGTCCAACAAGCCACCTTGGATGCTTTCGATGTTTGTTTGGTTTGTTCATCAAAGTAGCTTTAGTACACAAAATTCGTTCTATATGATCCAACGCCGTCTTGCTCTGTGACACAGTTCCTGTTTAAAACATGAGAAATTTCATGAGTTTAGTAGAATATGTTCAGTCATAATAGCAAAAATACGTTATCGCAAATCCGACCGAAACATTTCCCATGTTAAAAATGTACTGACAATTTCCAATGTAAAAAAATTACAGGAAATCAACAAGATGACAACAAAATGGACTCCCACAGAAACTTTTGAACTCGTGTGAAATGAGGTAACGCAATTTAAAACGACTTTTGAAAATGTCATTTCACAGCAATAAAAATTTAAATGTTGGGACTTGTTTCTTGGAAAACTGTAAAGAAAGTTAAAGGAGTACAAAAGCTTCAGTTAGTTTACTAATAAATTTACTAGACAGCTCTATAAATAGTGCTGCTAACAATATGCCATGTATACCATAGTGACATCTATTAACTAGTAGCGGTAACTAGTGCCCTTGCATTATAAACCAGGGATGAGAATGACAAATTGCAAAACACTCTGAAACAGGTCGAGGGGTTGGGGGCAACGTAGGCCCACATGGGGGTTCAAGGGGGCGAAGCCCCTTGGAGCCAGCAACAAGTTGCAATTTTGTGACCATAGAGAGCCCCTAAGTGGACTTAAAATATCAATTACCTTGTTTCATGCATAATTTAAAATACCCAACTCAAGGGCACATGATACCTAATTGTCTCAAAAATGCCTAAGTACTGGCCGCTCCTATGCAAAAGTATATAAAAACTGTCTGCAATTGACTCAAACAACTCCACACAATTGATTCTATATTTTTATACATAGAGATATACACGTGGTTACACTGATGTACCTGATGTAAGCAAAGAGACGGTCTGCCAACTAGCGGTCAGCTTGTGAAATGATGTACTGGGTCCGTAAAAATTTTCTCAACAAATTTATGCGATTTACAAAAATGGCACTACTGGTCTTCCAAAAACTCGGAATTACGCGTATCCGCGGAAAATTCTCATCCCTGTTATAAACAATCTGCAGGCACTTACCCAAAGACTTGTCGTCACCGTGAGCCAAAGCAAGACTTTGAACAAACGTTGCCAAGATTTCCACCATGAAAATATCGACTAAAGATTCCTCCTCTCTGCATAAAGTAAATAATCAGCTGTTTCTAGCATGTAGAACAGAAAGAGAAAATCTGTTGAAATAAGTTCAAAATGAGCAATAAATATGCAACAGAAACAATCTGATAATGGCAAATTCAATAAGGTTGTACACAATCAACACCACTGAAAATATTGAGAACCACTGATTTAAACGCAAACACTACAGGTCAAGTACGGCCTAAGTTAAACGCTAAAACATGCCATGCCAAGACTAAACAACAAACAGGAAACTAAACGGACTTGCAAATGTATAGAGGCATTAAACGAATACGGCCAAAGTTCTCAAAATTTAAGCTTTGCAGTATACACACATCTCGGTTTGCCGGACGTCACATTTACGGATATCGCAAGAATCAGACAAAATCTGGGCCGTTAAAAAGTCCCGCAAACTACGGACACAGTTTTGAGCTGGCCACTAGTTGGCAGGCCGTCACTTTGTTTACATCATTACATTAGTGTAACCAAGCAGCATGTAAACTGCCGATAGTTTTTATACACTTTTGCATAGGAGCGGCCCGCACTAGACGTTTTTGAGACAATTAGATGATTGATTTTATACTACCAAGAGTCTAATACACGGTGCCTATTGTATTAGTTTAGTATGGGAAAATACAGACAATCGGCAAATTCTGACCGATGTCACCCACCCCCTCCGATGTCCAGCAAACCGAGATATAAGTGTACTGTGCAACAAAAAAATGCTGACGTTAATCAAATCGATAACCTTTTTTGTTGATTATCAAAGAGAGTCGCTCTATTTCCAAAATAACAAAGTTCAGTTTGACACATCAATGCCACAAAAAATCAATAATGTGAAAATTAAAATGGCAAACTATAGAAGCCAGACTGCCTCTACATTCAGCATCAATGACATGCATCCATACTTTGTTTCCAACAAAGCCTAAAACTAATGTGACTGATGAACTAAGCTTTCCCTGTGTTTTACCTCATGTCATAGCTGAAAGGTAAATTTACCTGAGCACAGTGTAGATGTTGTTGAACGCTAGAGCTGCCCCGAGACGCTTCATGGAGCTCGGATGAAGAGCATAACTGTAAATCCGTTTCAGCAGACTCTTCGCGTTACCAGGGCTCTTCTCCTGTTGCTAAGAAACGTAAAAGAAAAATACATTTGAAAAGCAAAATCTATTTCTACTCTAAAACTGGGCATTCTAGATAGCTTATTCAACAAAATTTATGATTTAATAATCAGTAACGAACATAGAAGTTATGATTATGATCAAGTCTAAAAAATTTCTGCTTCACTGCCCAAAACAAATTTAGAATCTTCTAGTTAGCAGGGCCACAGCCTGAGAGCTTGCAAAGGGAGTAGATAAAAATGACCATTCCACAATGGAATTTTTTGAAAAACTTTTACTTCATATGAAATACTGCATCTAGTGTGTGCTCAAAAATCCTTGGAAAAAATGGATGCTGCTACTTGTTTTCCCAATAAAAACTACTGTGCACAGTTATAGTTAAAGAAGAAAAGACAGCCAGGAAAGTACCAACTTGTGACAATGAATGAATGCATTTTCTCACAGAATAAATAACAACTTTGTAAAAATTATTTAAAATTCATTTTTGTACTTTAAATCCCAAGAGGAACAGCTACCCGTTCATGGCCCTATAGGCTATAGCCCTGGTTAGTAAACTGAGCACCAATTAGAGGGCTCTAGGTTCAATTCCTAAACTAGAATTCCATTTTTTTGATCACTCTAATCCTTCTTACTAACATAATAAATTTTGCTGCTTTGAGTTTGTTAGAATGTTATCTGTCCAGGGATTGGGCAGATGCTACACTGACCTGTTTAGAAGTTTGCTTTATTGACCACTCTAGAAATTCTCGAACACAGCGTGCGGAAAAATCACGCAGAGCCATGTCTGACGGATGAATCAAACCCTCCTGCAACGAAACACAAATAAAATGGGTCAGAGGGCCACTTGTGGGGGGCATCCATCCATTTCACCATGCCAGGGTGCTTTATAAAAACTAAATCAGGTGATGAACATTTTACGATGTGACTAAAACTTGAAACAACCAGCAAAGCAATCATTAAGAAGATGCATAAATCTAAAATATGAGCTCAGATGGAGAAAAAACATTGCAAGTAAACCATTACTGCGACCAGTAAAGAAATTGTATCATCTCCTTATAACACGATATTAACCTTTGACAAACTATTGCACCAATTTTTCCACTTGCAAATTTTTAAACTTTATTTTAAAATCTCGCAGTGAAAACATGTTCTGTCAACTTCAGGTTCCATAATACGAATAAGTGAGAAAACACTTGGGGAATTATCTAACTGAAAAGTTTAATTTATTTTTGCATTACGTAAGATCCATGTAAATACGTGTTTGAATACTGCACAGAAAAAATGCATAAAGCTAATACTAAAATGGCAAATTGAAACAGCTAAATAATCAAATATTTCGCTAGAAAAAATTAGTAAAATTAAAATAAAAAATATAGAAGAAACATTACGTTATAGAATGGTTAATTAAGCAGATAAGAAGAAATAGTTCACTCCATGTTAGACTGCATTACGAAAAGTGAGAATAGGGTTACCATACGTCTGGGTTTCCCCGGACACGTCCTCTTTTTGGGCCTCTGTCCGGGCGGGTTTTCAAAAAATCGGCAGTTTGTCCGGGTTTTGCCTCAATCCGTAAGTATGAACAGATGTTGCCAACTGCAGAGGCGTACGACAGTACGAGACAAAGAAAAGCTCGTTAATTTTCAATACAAAATGTTGCTAACATCTCAAAATGCAACCCTTGTAAAAGCTTTGTGTACATATTTACTGAACAAAAGTAAGCGATGCGCACATCTCTATGGGTCACACGACTCACACCGCTGTCGATACTCAGCGTATTCGCTAAGGACTTAAAATGACATCAGCTTCCGGGAGCCATTTTGTTTGTTTTTATGTGAATTTCTTTAAATTTGTATAGTTTCGCTGTTTTGCAATTTTGAGCAACTGGTAAAAGTTAATTAGAAAGTAGCAATGCCGAAACGACAGTGCGCATTTACAGATGACATGAAGGCCAAGAACCCGTGTTTTCGCATTTTATTTTGTTTTAATAAACCCTAGACTGGTCATTTTTGCCTACTTACAAGAGTGCAAAAAAAGTGTCCTCTTTTTCAACTCAGACAATATGGTAACCCTACGTGAGAATCATCGTGAATTATCATCTTGTGTTTTGATAAATGATGCTCAAGGTTATACAGTCACTAAAGGCATAAAAGCTTATAACCATACCAGCATAGAATCAAGCAGGGCTGCCGTTTCCGGTCTCTCGAACGACGAAGGTCGTGTAAACCAATGAATAAGCTGTACCACTAATGGTTCAAACAGCTGCTTGCTCACCTGCAATTAAAACAAGTTAAAAAAATGCGCAAAAAAGAAATCAGATCGAATCAAAAATTAAATTAGAAGAAATTCCGATAAAATTGAAAATGTAGCATGAAATCCTGCCTACAACCAGTCAGTGTTACCTTATAAAAACACGTCCTATGAGGAAGTGAAGTGTCGCATTAAAAAACAGGAAACTTGTTAAAAAAGAATTGCCAGTATTTTTTATTGAACTGTTGAACTGTTGTTTTGAATACTATAAACTTACTGTATTGCACATGTTCAACTTTTATATGAACACTTGTATACTTATTATACTATATGCATTCAATCACTCAGCACATTAAAGGACATGTAGCATAAAGAAACATACCGGTTCAACATCGCAGCCTAATTTCAACAGGACAGGAAACAGTTTTCTATACAGACGATCCATCGGGTTCTGCAAGAGTAATGAACAAGTGCTTAATGCTTCAGTAACTATTCGTTTCTATTGATGCAACAGAAACTACAGAATGAATATTATATCTTACAAACTGACATGCGAATGAAAGTACACGAAAGTTAAATATTATAAATGAAGCATTAAGATAGAACTAGATTTATACTAGTGGCGCACCGAAGGCACATTTTCATCAACCAAACCGAAGCTGATTTTTTAAGCTTGTGTGCCACTGAACCAAAACTTAACCGAATGATCGGTCATACTGCCGAACCACATTTTTTACCAAAATTGAACCGAATTATCATGTAATTCCATGTGAAAAGAATTGTAAGCTCTGCAAAGTTTTGTTGTTGTAAGTTAGTGGTAATTAGCGAACTGTGAAAGTTGTTCTGTGTTTTTATTTAATGGTTACGTCGTAAAGTACTAAGTATTATAAAAACAGCCCTGATTCTTTCAAAAACTCTTCAGACTATTTGTACAATGAATAAAGACAGTATTTATGCAAAACTGCAATGGTATAATTGTTTACTAGCTCGAGTTGTCATTGATTTCATGGTATATAAGTGTCATTAATTGAATACAGCACTGGTACTATAATGCGCATTGATGGTGTATCACATTCTTCGAGTTATCATGCAGAAACAGAAAGCAAAATGTCGACTGTTGTGGCATGTTCACTGTTTATTATCAGCTTTAGTTCAGATAAACTTTTATAAGCACTATAGGAAAATATTCAGTTTGTTTCACAAAATTTTCACCAAATATAACAATTATTGAAAAAGTAATATCGGAATTATGTGCATCCCTAATTTCGAAAGGTGAGTTCATTACATTTAGAATATTCAAACTGGACGATAAGCTTAAGTTTAAGAAACTGCAAACAAAAAACAAAAAAAAATAATGCAGACAAACAAAAGCAGGAAAAAGCCAGAAAGAAGAAAGTGTTAAATTCAAACTGCTACCTTCTGCATTGTGCTTTCTGGCATTTGGACACCTGTTCCCAGCATATAGAGCACAAATGCGTGCAACAGTTCACATGCAGCAACCTTTGTCTGACGATCGCTTGAAGAAACGGCCAATTCTGCCACCCTTGGCAAGAAGGGATCTAGAAATGTTCATTAACAGCATTACAAACATAAGCCTTAGTCCCAGGTTCAGTCATTAGGTTTTGCCAGTAGGAGCAATATGTTATCTCAAAACATTTTCTTTTAAACCTACGTGCAAATGTCCTTCTTTTTGTTGATATAATTATTTATAATTAATAATTTATAATCACTATAAGCAAGTACTAATCTCTGCGCTATGCACTTTTTACTATCCAGACTTGGGGCCACTTAATTTTCTCAAATAAACACATACGATGACCCATCGCCTAAGGAAACAACTCTCACGAGGTAAAGGTACATAATAACTGGAGAACATGTTTAACTAGGCTCAGAGGTATAGTGAGCCAAAAAAATAACTTTTATGCTAATTGTGCTAAATTCAAATTTGACGAAATCATTGTTAATAGGAGAATGTGTAATCAATGTAACATGCAAGAGTGAGGCGATAAACTTCACTACGTGTTAATGCGTCTGTACTTTAAACAAGCCAGGGAAGTGCACATTAAACCATATTATTGCAGGAGTCCTAGCATCTTGCAGTACAGCTTTTTTCAACTAGTAAACCAAAGGACTTAATAAGGCGAAGGATGTTAGTGTTATAACGTATGAATTTAACTAAATTACTGTAATTTTTTCTGCACTGCACAAGTTATATTGTTTTTACTTAATGCTTACCATATTGTTGTTGCAGTGTTCAAGTTGCATTGCCCTTACTTAATGTTTACCATATTGTTGTAGCAGTGTTCAAATTATATTGTCCTTACTTAACGCTAACCATATTGTTGCTGCAGTGTTCAAGTTATATTGTCCTTACGTAACGCTTACCATATTGTTGTTGCAGTGTTCAAGTTATATTGTCCTTACTTAATGCTTACCATATTGTGGTTGTAGTGTTCAAGTTATATTGTCCTTACTTAAGACTTACCATATTGTTGTTGCAGAGTTCAAGTTATGTTGTCCTTACTTAAGACTTACCATAGTGTTGCTGCAGTGTTCAAGTTATATTGTTCTTACTTAACGCTTATCATATTGTTGTTACAGTGTTCAAGTTATGTTGTCCTTACTTAATGCTGACCAAATTGTTGCTGCACTGTACAAGTTACATTGTTATTACTTAAAGCTTGCCAGGTTGTTGTAAAAATGTTTTGCATACATTTGTTGTAATGTCTCCGCCCAAAAGGGTAATAGAGATTTGAAATAAATTTGAATTTTGAAAATTTGTGTCGCACTTACAAATGAAACAATGAGTTTACCAGAGGATAATGATTCGAGTCATTAACTCAAATTCGAGTGCATTAAAGCAGGTCTTTCTTAGCAGGAACTCGGAATCGAGAAACGTGCCTCTTACTAAAAAGCCAAGACTTACTAAGTCTCTTACTAGAACAACCCTCTCATCAGAAATTGCTGAACATGTCTTGTGTATAAAATCGAACAATAGTTTGCAGTGCAGGACGTAAATTTAGTGTAAAATTTTGATAGAATAAATGTTCTGAAGTAATATGCCTCTGTACGTTACGGCAATTAATTAATTAACTACCTAGTGTGTTATAATAGACTGCATTGTGCATAATAATAATGATATTTGCTATGTACATCTTCCTGTATTAGCCCTACAGACTTGGACATGGACTCATTAGTAAAACATTTGGAGTAAAAATAATTTTTTTTCCTCTGGTGTCTGCACCCTATCACCTGTAGTCTTAATTATCTCCACATTAACTTTCCCTATTGTACATAATACGGGAAATTAGAGAATTGTATGATATTTTGCTAGTTTCATGATGACATGAAATTCCATGATGACAAACACATGATATACCATCAGTTTGTGTTAAGAGACTGAACAGTGTATGACAGCTGTCAAAGACGGGCGATATTTCACGCATAAGACCCGACTACGTGAAGCAAAATAACATAGCGACATCTCGTCATTGGCTTCTTCTAATAATTTTCCCTTGTGCGTAAAGTGGCAAACAGGTAAAAGTTTCATGACACAGTTACACCTGCAAAGACTGATTCTTCAAGAATTATATCTGTAACGCAAGAGTTAACTTTGTACAAAACACTTCAATTATCATGCTTTTTTGTGCCTTAGAGCCTCTATACACTGTCAGGAAGAAGAATAGCTGAATGGATGCAGTACATATTTGGGTATGAAAGTTAAACAATGTTAAAGTTGACTAACAAATGGGTGAAGAACCACCAGAAAAATGTTGAGAGAGGCGTCTGAGACAATCTTGTTTTAGAAGACTAACCTAGATTTGGAGCTAGGAGCTGGTCCTGCCACAACAGCAGTAGGCTCTGAGATTAAATGCTCAATTCTGGAGCGCAGTGTTGAAAACTATACAAAAATAGCCTTGACGCCGTATAACCTACCAAAATAAATCACTGGCTTCATGTCCTGAAACGGCACGGCAAACTTGAGATGTTTCTCTCTATTCCACGAAACTGCGATGGCCGCAACGTCTTCCGCGCTGCAGGAAACGAGAGCATGATTTTTCTCGCCACCCAGTAAGCCGAGAAAACGAATGATTCTGTTCTGTACCGTCAGCAGCTGGGATTGATCGACCTGAAGAAAAAGAAAGCATTGTACACAGGTAAGACAGAAGAGTTGGCACAACAAAAATATATTTTCCACTTAAAACTTTTACAAAACTTTAACGCGCTTACCTTTCCTTCTAATTAAGCACGTTGAATAAATCCGATAAAATGAAATATAATTGCAGCAACAATTAAAAATAAAACGCTCTCGGTGTTACGGAGAGGTCAAATTATGAATGCTAGCACTGCATTTCACATCTTCGTTAACAGAAAAGTTAGAATTTGCAGAACTAAAATATATATATATCTGAAGCACACATAAATGTTATTACGAGGAATTTTATTCAAAATTAGTTCAAGAAAATGGATATTCGAAGTCCATTGTGCATTTCATCAACACTGTAAATAAGAATATGCTATTAATGAGAATAAGAAATTAAAAAAACTAATTTCGCTTTGAACTTGGACGTTATTTTCTTGAAGAATATGCACATATTTATTTTTTCCTGAAGAAACTGAAATTGGATTTCCAAATACCTGTTTCCTAAACTTAGTTTTTATATAAATGTGCATATAATTTTGAATATAATTATTTTAATTCTATGTTTATTCATGGAAGCTAAAATGATCAAAACTTTGCTGAGTTTTCTTATATAGTTTTCGGTTTATAATTCCTCTTTCTATGATTAATAGAAGACAGGAAGTAAGAATACAGACAACAAATGAGTTGTAGTTTAATAAAACCTCATTTAAAAACCATTCACTAATTGCGAAGTTACCTTTTGGTGCTTCTGCTTGGAAAATGCAAGCAATTTCACGGGAATTTTCCGACGTCCCCGACCTGACGAGCTTGCCAGGAAACTAATAGTGCTTTTACCAGAGGAAGCATCATCTGTGAAGTGTAAAAGTGCTGTCAGTCAATTAGTCAGTAAGTAGGTACTGTAATGGTCTAATCTTAAATAACTATTAATAAAGAATCACAAAAAATAAGTGTGATAGGTCTGCCCTGATATCCAGAAATTGATGAAATATAGGGTAAAGTGAGATACGATGCCCTCTTGAAGCGAAAGGCAAACAGTGTCAAGCCGTTTTGGCATATACGACTTGCGGTAATGACAGCAAAATGCTTGTCGAGGCTTGTCATTTTCAGCTTGATTAGAGACAGTGGGTTATCTTCCGCTGTACCTGTTGTCGTGGTGACTTTTGTGACAAATAAAACGAAAGAATGCGAATTTTTACCACCGCCGTAACACTAACTTTATTCTTTTTTACCCGAGCGCAATCTCTCAGTTTTCCCCTCTCATGCCAACTCAACAACTGCCTAACTTCTTTTCTACAGTTACACGTAAATCAATTCAATTCAATGGCTTCTTTATGGCGGGCGAATCGTGAAGCCCAAACTTCACGACACCTGTAAATGGAACAGCATCGACATTTATCTAACACTAACAGTTTACTAATGCCAAAAATAGCTGTACTGCACTGATCTGACAACTAGACAAAAGAAATTAACACGTACAAGTATTTCTCCTATTAGAATACATCAAATGATTTGTCTCTCATACCATTAGTGTCAACCGTTTTTAAATAGCTGTCGAAACACGGCAGAATTTCACTGTAATAGTTCTGCAACTGCTCAATAGGCAGCTCTGCGTTCCATGTCTCTAGAGCTTTCAATGTTCTCAGAGCCAGAGGGAGGTAATTCAAACCTATCTCCAATGCCAACTACAAAAAAAAACATGTAAAATTCAGCGTTTGGTACATGTCACATGAACGAAGGCTGCAAATGTTACTATTCAAAATTAGTAACCATACAGATCCAAATTTGGCACTAACATGCAAAGTTCATGCATAATAGGCCACATCAGTAGTGAAAACAAATCATTGTAAAAGTGATAGATTCTCGCAAATATATGGAAAGCATCTGTGAGCAACCCACATGAAAGTGACTCTCAGAGTGAGGTCACCTGCACCACTGTACACTTACACCGCGAGGTCACCTGCACCACCGTACATTTACACTACTGTCACTCACAATGAAGAGTTGACACCCTAAACCGTGAGGTCACTTGCACCACTGTACACTTACACTACTGTCACTCACTATGAACAGTTGATACCCTAAAACGAATAAGGGCGACATGGAGGAAACCCATTGTATTGCATTTGAGTTCTAATGATTCTGCATGCAGACAAACAAACAAACTTTGTTTTATTTGCATAAAAATAAATTAATAAAAAATCACATGTTAGCAAATATAAAATTGGTTACTTCGTTTAGGGAGAACATTTAGGGTGTCACATATACGTCCAAAGGTGACTGATACAGCTCTCTGCCCAGAGATGTCCCAAAACCCAGCGAGACATCTTCTCTGTCAGTCTAGTGTCTCATGTGTGTGAATTATCTTTGATGATGAGATAACCTCCGGTCCTGCCACAACAAGCTACACTGAGTGGGCCCCACCCTGAGTGCTGATAAGTCAATGCAAGAGAAAATGTAACATACAACTTTTAAGCTTTCTCTAAGATGTGAAGTGCACTTGTTACCTTCACGGCAGCCACGACGGCGGATACGGTTTGCATCACGATGGCCGATGGTAAAGCGAGCACAAATTGCAGACAAGAAATGAGCAAATCATCCTGGTATGTCTTCAGCTGAACCAATACCTGCGAAGATAAACAAGCACTCGTAAAAAGCTTTACACATTTAACATTTTTTACGAGAGCACAAATCAATATTCTGGCATGACTTGCAACACAAAGAATATTAGAAAAATTCGTTTAATGCTTATAGTGAAAGATATCAAAATGCAGGATAAAAAACACATAGAAAAGTATTTAATCGAACTGCTTATTTATTCATTTCACTAAAATAAAAACAAATTCAACAAAATGTAATACGAGCTATTAAGTAAGCATTACATCGTTAAAGGAAGCCATACTTTCACACCAAATAAGGCAAATGCACCAGGATTCGCCTAATCAAACGAAAAATCAATAATGCCTGGTTAGTACAGAATAAACATTTTATGAATTTCATTGGTTGTATTCTAACTTTATTTTTATACAGATACAAAAAGCAACTAGCCTGTAACTGTAGTACAGTAACAACACAATGTTAATAAAACTATTCGTATTTTTGTAACTATTTCTGACAAAACGGTGTGATAAATTAACATCAGATACTAAAAGGACTAGCTTTTCCCAGAGAGAAAATTAAAGATCCATACTCGAATTTGGCATTAAAATTTTCTTTTATATTTTGTATTGCCATGGCAACTGTACAGTTAGATAAATTGATCTTTGCATGTGAAGGTCCATCAGTACCAACTAAGTACATGATGATAACTACACATGACTGTCAGCATCTGTCAGCTTAAATAAATAGAGAAAAGCAACAGATTTGCAGTATAAGTAACTCTTTTTTAAAAATGTGACAAGTCGACTGAACATTTTAGAACTTATGTAAGGCAAAAAATATGTCCATAAAACTAAACATTCGTTACCAAGTCAGAAAAACTGTAGCCATATTTCATCGATGGGGCATCATTATGTGAGGGATTATTGTACGTTTCTTTAATGCGAGCTAAAATACAGAGTTGCCAAACTCCAAAATTAAAACTTTTAGACCTCTGAAAATCTGGGATAGTAAAAAGTTTCTGGCATGACTAAATGCTACTCACCTCACTACTAAACTTAGTGAACAACGCCATGCTATTAGCAAGATCTACATCATCGCTCCCGGTATCAACCTCCATCAGATCTTGACTATCACCTTTTTCAACTTCACGTTTCTGAAAAAAATCAGATATTTATTAAGTATTTTGAGAAAAAGTTTAGCTCAGAACATACCATAAACTTAGCTCAGTTAGCTAAAAAGTTTAGCACAGAACTAGTTTCATGAGAAGTTAAGCAACAAAGGTTCCGGTTAGCAGTTACATCGTTTAACACAAGAGAATCCAGGCTGAACAATCTTTACAGAATAGACCAAAACAAAAACTGCACCTATTCACGACCAAAAGAATACACTACGCAAGTCTCTAATTCAGCAAAGATCAGTAAATCACTGTTGGTTATGTTTGAAATGTGGCTGTTTCGACTTATAACACTATGTGGAATATGTGTGTATTATTGACTACTGGTGTACGGGTAGCGTTAATACAAAGTGGCCATGTGGAAGCTGTTAGGAAATACAAAGTAGACTACATTAGTAATCCCGAACTGCACGTTTAGAACATTTTCTCTGTACAGACTTAAAACACTATGTGGAAAATGTGTGTATTATTGACTACTGGTGTACGGGTAGCGTTAATACAAAGTGGCCATGTGGAAGCTGTTAGGAAATACAAAGTAGACTACATTAGTAATCCCGAACTGCACGTTTAGAACATTTTCTCTGTACAGACTTAACACACTATGTGGAATATGTGTGTATTATTGACTACTGGTGTACGGGTAGCATTAATACAAAGGGGCCATGTGGAAGCTGTTAGGAAATACATAGTAGACTACACTAGTAATCCCGAACTGCACGTTTAGAACGTTTTCTCTGTACAGATATAACTATTTGCATGAAAAAACAATGTTTAAAACAACAACGAAAAACGTGCAAAGGATACAAACCTTGAAAAATTTCATAGTCGAACACAACTGCATGCAAACCGTTAGCAACTTGTAAAAACCGCTAATGAGCGGATACTTCGTGGAAAACGTGATCAGTTCGTGTCCGAAACCGTACACCCATTTCCGAAATAGTTCACTGTGTTTTCCTGGTAGCAATTCTCTAAACAAAGAAAAACAGCTAAAGAAATCAAGTAAATTTTTTAGTGCTGCGCTTTTATACATTACAGAATTAGTGAAGATATTCAACACATCAAACACACTGGTAAGTAAGGCTGTTAGAGACCTTAGCAAGGAAATTATTACATCAAAAGTGATTCATTATATGGCTTTATAATTAGCGAGATACACATAAAAACCAATGAAAACTTCCAATCACCACATCTTATTAAAGGTAAATTTTTAAGTAAAGGTAAATTTTTAAGTATGTCCTAAAAAACTTTCAATGCAAAGTTATATTACTCAGCATTATGATTACCCGTTTTAAAGACATAGTCAATTTTAAAAAAAATCTTAATAATTTAAATGTTCGCGTCAACTGGCCAAACATCATTGTTTCACCATCCTAATGTGCACCGTTGACTCGCCAAAAACACATTATTAAATCTTATTGACAAGATGCAGTATTTCATATTTTTGCTTAGTTTGTGAAGTGCGCGTTAAGCACGTTTTGATTATTTGCTGAACTTTGTGCAACGTTATATGCAACGTTTGCTTCAATTTCTTACTCATTGACTAACCGTTAAAATGGCTGCATCTAACGGTCATTGAGGGAACTTAAATTTACAAAATTATACAGCATTACTGCTAAAGCAAGCTCTGTGTGCAATAAGATTTAAGTGATAAGTGATATAAAATTTCAAGATGAACTAGTGTTAAGCTTTATTTATTTTTAAGAATTCTGTTTTCTGCGTGATGTAATAAGAAGCCCCTTTCTACTAAACTATACGCCTATCTTTAACCCTTTCACTACGTAGTTGCATTTTAACTTGGCCACATTGACTTTTGCACATTTGACAAAAACTTCTTGTGGTATGTTACTAAAACTAAATATTGTAAATAAATAAATAGTTACTCGTTATTGAGTACTAATATTTTAAATATTAGTTTTATTTCTGCTTATGCGCACGTGCACACGCACACGCACACACACACACACTCACACACACACACATGTGCACACCTCCATAAATAAGCATGTACAGTCAACCCTCGTTAAACCAGACTAATTGGGGGGAGGGGTCCGATTTAGCCGATTGTCCGATTTATCCGATATGCCTATATATGGGCTATATTATACAGGAATAATCACCTTAATAAGGCCTATATACATTGCACTATATACTATACTGTATATTACTTTAAAATAGTTAACCTATGAGGATAAAAAAATTATTGTACAGTTGGTAGGCTGTGTTGTGTTTAGCGCTCTGGCTTGGACGGAAATCGGCCAGTTTCCTTTACGACGGATGATGTCCGTCTTATCCGATATCCGGGCTAACGGGGTCCGGTTTAACGAGGGTCGACTGTACTTATATTTAGAAACCAGTTTTCACAAATGACACAATACTAATCCATAATATGCAATTATTTTATAAGAATGCAGAACAATCAACTAAACATACATTTTATCAATGATCTACAAGTGATTTTGCATGGGAACGTACCATACAGTACAGTATTGTGGAATGCACCTGGCTTCAAACACTGATTGGCTAGTGAGTGTTACTTGTTGCGAAGCAACCCCAATCTCAAGGTTGTTAAACTTTTCTACAATGTTTTGCATGGCCGTAGCAGTGAAACAAACAGACCTGGTTGACTGCACTAAGTACTGAGCTTGGGTAGCAGTGTACCACCTTCCGTCCCTTGCCTGAAAAACATAGGCGACAGTGTGCCGCCTTCCGTAGCGAAAGGATTAAGTGATAAGCAATCAAGCAATTAGCTAATTATGTGAAAACACACCTGGAGAACTCAACAAGATTGCAAAATATGACAAGATCTTTGGCTGCAGATGACTGCGTGTCTACAGTGCCAGTCGAATTCGCCAGAGTTTGTTCAACCTACCAAAAAAAGCACTTATTTCAAATCCACAGAATTGCTAAACAACAATCCAGGTAAGTGGCCAAGTGATTGTGGTGGTCATAAGTGGTGTCGACTCAATCACCCAAATTCAGTAATATGTAAATCATTTATTTCGCAAACGAATGCCACAAATACTGGATAGGTGATTGCAGAGAAAACAGCTTTTGGGCACTTTCATCTACCACACTGTGCCAGGACAGGAACTTAGCTCACCACAGAGGATAATCACACAAGATGAAACACCAAATCTTAATCATGTACCGATGCAAAATTGCACATGGACAGTTGGACACCACATAGAACCTCTCTGAAAGAAACAGTGGAAGGCACTACAGTAACTGAAACTGCTTAGAAGCAGTTTTCAATAATCACTCATTAATTTGCTAAACGGATACTATGCTGCTTAACTTTCAAAGTACATTTTGACTACACTACGACTCGCGACCTTTGCAAAAAAAGAAGGCACATTTTCCATGACACCCGAAATTGATCAAATAAATGATTTACCTCTAAATCAATGTCTTTCTTTACCTCCAAATCCAATTTGTTGATAATTTTCAAAATGGCCATGATGATTTCATCGTATATGGACTGTGTGAGTTCAGCTCGTACAGCTAGTGGAATATCTGCAGTTAAAAACTCCTAAAAAATGTAACAAATTCTACTAAAGAAAAATGTGAAGTTAGAAATAGAAAGTTCACATCAAAAAATGGTAACATCAACATACATGAAGATCAAACGATCGTGCTATGTAGTCATTTAAAGGCAGACAGGATGATTTTTCATATACTACCCTATTTTCAAGTTCGATAAAAAGTATACATTTTAATACAATTAATGCTGCAAAAGCGTTTCTGATAATTAAATAATAGATTAAAACCTTAATTAATGGCAGACGAGCCCAACTACTGATGACATCACAAACTAACATAATTTTCAACAGCACAAACATTCCATGAGCGTGGTGCACGTGTTTGTGAAAGCAAAAATTGAAGTACAATGCTATTATAAGATATTCATAATGATGTTGTTCTAAAACTAGGCAAGTTTTGAGATAAAAATTCAAATTTCGAATTTACCGCTGTGCTCATACATCGCTGTTGAACGCGAGTAGTTTGTCACAAATTAACACATCCGAGTTGAGAAGTACGGCACCTGTTTTTTTTTGTGCAATGCGTTTCTGAGATGCAGGCGCTAGTACACGTCTAATTAGCAAATGGCGAAATGCTTGTAACAGCGAAGAACTAGTGGCGCGAATGTGAAACTGCGTTTGTGGGGTAATAATTCTTTCATGTAAGTCATTTTTTGAAAAAATGTTTTCTTTCAATATTGTAAAGAGTAAATTGTTTTGACCTGCAATTTAAGATTGGGTGCAGATTTGCTCTAAGATTAGCAATAAAATGTTCAGACACACACGTTGCGATTTGACCTGGGTCACAGGTTGCACATTCAAAATTCGATGGGTGGTGATGGGGGTGGAGTGATGTGGAGTGGTGCAGTGGGTGTGGTGTGTTTGTCCTTGCGGGTTTATGCACTTAAATTTTTGCGGGGTTTGGCTAGTTAAGAATTAATACTGTTCAACAGCAAAAGAATCAAGACATCACTGGATTAACTTTTCACAATCGTATCCATGGTAACACACCTTCATCTGCATACTGTCTAGAAGCCGTTTCCACAAGGTTACGTAATCTTTATATGTCACGCGGCGAAAATCCTCAAGCTCTCTGTCACCTTGAGTCGTGAGACTCTCCACCTCGGACTCCGTCGGCATCGGGTTGGAACAAGTCCGAATTATACCTTGATACACTGAAATTATAATGTATAAATATTACTAATATTGCCTGCTCCTGATGATATTAATTAACATAACAAACTGAGCTACTAGTCACTGACTTGCTAACACATCACAAACAGTTTGATTATCATGACTGTTTAAGCTATAACACACCACATATAGTTTAAAACGGTAGTACATGTTGCTCAGAAACAAAGAATATGACGAAATTCTGCTGTACTATTATAGGCGAACTGGAAACAGAGGGGCAAATACAGTTCATGGTATGGTTAGTTTTGACTTGTACATGTAACTTTAAAACAACAGTGAATTGGTTGGTGAGTTATAAGAATTAAATTAAGAGCAGCCATGATCACAGTGTAGAGAAGCCTAGTAGTCACGGTACTAGACCTGTAATATGAAAGCTCAGTACTGACTGTTCGCCTTTCATTACTTCTGGACAAGTTTGATTTCAAAACTCAATAAATGTAGGTTCGTTTCACCATTTCCAAAAATGGGTTTGTCACAATCAATATTAAGATTAATCTGTAATAGCGACGTATACTTTCCTGATCTGAGCAGCTTACTAAAATACAATTTTCGCAACAATCACTCAATTCTGTTACTCATAATCCATTTCACGTGCAAGTAGTCCAAATCAATCTGAGCTACTTAACAGACCGGACGGAATGTGGATTCGATTAACATGAATAAAAAAGTGGAAAAAATTCTAACAGAGATACAGCAAGCATGGCAGTCTAAAGCACAATTCAATCTAGCTTGAGGAACCTACAATTGCACGAACTATTAGAAACTGTTGTCTCTGGACAGAAAACCGTGTTTGCTTAGAAGTTTTTACCTACCTACGCTAGAAATGAAAGTACGTTGCATGGAGCCCTTAGTTCTCATCGACAGAAACACTCTTATAATGGCCCGATGAGCCAAATAATCCAAGTGAGTGTTCTTACGGAGCAACGGATACCTCTCAATCAGGACGATGACTAATCCCTCCAGAGACAGCAGAAACGGTTCGGATAGCTAAATAAAAAGGAAAAAAGATCAAATACCAGTGTTTCAAGTGGTTTCTTGTAAACCAAACTTACGCTGTAAATTACACTTACTTTCAGTACATTTATGGCTTCTAACAGCTGGAAAACACCCAGTTTCACATACGTATTTGAACTTCTTAAGATCACCATATGAATAAAAATTACATAAACTTCAAAATTAGCCAAAAGTAACAGTATCAGTAATTAATTTCACCTAACATAAAGTTAACACAGTTAGGTAACTTTCACAGAGACAATAAGTACAGTTGGCACTGTTCGATTGTGTTCTTTGAGAGCAAGAATCAGCCTTTTCATAGTTTTGTTGTGCGCACGCGCTGTAGGTCAAAGGTTAAGTGTGCCACAGCAATGCGTCTTAACTACAATTGTCACGTGACATGTGCGTAACGCAAAACATCACTTCACTGGCTTCAGTTGTTTTACGTGGACTTTACTCAATTATGTATTAGTCTGTGTGTAGAGTGATTTACTAGCAGGATCTTGCTTGGGAATAAGAAAAATTTAACAGCTAGCTGTTAAAACTATTACTATTACAATAGCATGGGCTGGGAAGCATTATTAAGTGTACACAAATGAGTTGTCTGGTATGGCTAACCTTTGACCTTTTCACAATCATCATCAATTGCTGGAACTGTGAAAAGGTTTATTCAGGTTCGCCATGTCACACCGAGCCTATAGCTTGAATTTTCAAAATATTTGTGTTCTAATTACAAGGTCTCAGGCTCAAGTCACGTTTTACAAGCCACTAAGTTAATACATGTTATTATCATCATGTGAACATGCTACAGCAGGGGTGTGAACGAGCCGCGACAGATCTTGTGCGGCCCGCGAAGAGGTTTGTCAACCTAATGAAAGTGCTGCCCGGGCGATGAATTGAGTCACAACTACCGGGAAGTTATTTGTAGCTGAAGTCCGCACCACGATCGCAAAGATTGTGCTGGTAGCTTTTTCACTAGATCGGATGGCATTAACCCTTACGAGACAGTTGTCACTTGATACCACTGTTGGGCATGATGAAATTTCACGTTGCTCACTTGAAACGCAAAAAAGCGATGTAATCACAGAACACAGCAAACTATCACGGAAGCCGCCACTGAAATGCTCAAATATGCAAGAAATGCGAGAAGCAATCTGATTGGCTGGTAGTAAGACCAACCAACCAATCTCTAGGCTTCTACTATCGGGCCTCTTGATCTGTCCAGTCGTCTTCTTGGTCATAGCAGGTACAGATCATTTTGACTTGGTTATTTTACAAAATAAATTAAAAATAAATAAATTATAAATAAAATTATAAAATAACGATGTCAAAATGATCTACACCTATTATGACCTAGAAAACGACTGGGCAGATCAATTTATGTAAGTAGCTAGCAAGCTGTAAAAGTGTGATGACCCCTGACATAGGGGGACTGCCAGATTTTAGTTTCTGCTTAGGCTCAGTAGTACACATCTCGATCAGTGGCTGTTTCGTCGTTTCATCAGATGTAGTGTTCTTATAAATAAATCAGAATCATGGATAAGAAAAAGAGGAAGATTGAAGAACATCGAATGTTTCAAGATAGATTAATATGCACTGTACTGCACAGACTGTGTGAGATACACTGTATTAATATGCATTGTAATAAAATTACCACTATCTGACATGAAAGTTGAAATCTAGGGTTTTTAATATAAATTTTAATAACTTCTAAAATAATTTTCTTGAGTGTAGTAGTAATAATGTGCAAAGATCGGATGCAAAAAATCTTTATTAAGTCCTACTGTTCTTGGCTTGTTGACCAAACTTCATGTGGCGCGCAGGAATTGCGGGAAAGTTTAATGTGGCCCGGCTAGTCAGATAATTTGCACACCTCTGCGCTACAGCATAATCATTTCAGAAGAGAATAAGAAAAAAAAGTTACAAAGTTTTTCCTGTGATGTTGCTATACCACAATGTTTTAGAATTTGTTGCTTTGTTAGTTGTTGAGAACATTGATTGCATTGCTACTGCTGAATGAACAAATATCTGAATATCTATACCTTCAGCTGAGATGACTTTGGTATTTAGCAAATGTTCTAATGATATCTCTATACACTTTCTATCAGAAAAACCTAAAAAATCACGTTTCTTTCGGTTGCATAGTTTGGCCCATATTTGGAGCAGCAACTTTTACATTTTTTGTACTAATTATACTTTTCCTTGTGACTTAGATTATTATTTTTGTTTATTGTTGCAGTGTGCCGAAAAAACTGTTTTCACAGAAATGTTTGCTCGTAAAATACTAACAGAACGTAACAACATCAAGTTTTTATGTTAATGAAGTTTGTGGAAGCATACATATAAAGAAATAGCACAGCCGTGTGCAAATTATCACATTTAGTAAAGTGCATAATCTATGAATGATTTTGTGGTTGCTGTACTTTCTGCACTAAGACATAATGCAAAGAAAATGAATCAGATATAATTCTTGTCGAAAATAAAAAAGCAAACCTATAAAAGGCAACACCGTGAAATTTTGTACCTCGTCAAGTTCCAACACGATGCTTGCGAGTGCTTCCAGAAAGCTAGGTAGCTGTACAATCTTCTCATCAATCATGATCGCATTTCTAACAACGAAAAATGTTGCTAAATTATTTTGCTATGTTACGTGTCCTTATTACAAGAATTGTTCTACTGCAAAATGCAAGATGTTTCAAGTACATGGTTGATTAACGAGAAAACTTCAAAAATTTCCAACATCCCCGATTTCTTGCATTTTCAAGTTGCAAGGTAAATACTGCACCCTACTATACAGTACTATGCACTTCAATACAGCGTCTTCCTTATTTTATTACGAAAAAAATTTATTTTCATTGGAACAGTAGCAGAGGAAAATGATGTAGCTGCTTATACGTAATGGAGCGTTCAGACTAGCCAGTTTTCTGCCGGGCATTTTTCTTTCACAGCAAACTCGCAAGTGTGAACTGCCTTGCAAGTTACTGTGGGCAAGTTATTGCAAATTCTCCGATAGTTGTTACGAATTACTGTCTAGTGTTGACACCTTGGCGAGTTACTCTCGACACTTCTTGCAGCGAATGTCAGCTCACACTTAGGTCGGACAGTAATACTCACAAGTTTTGCTCTCTGGTCTGAACATGCTTGCGAGTTACTCGGCAAAAAAACTCCCTAGTGTGTGAACGCGCCATGAGATCAGACTTACGAGAAAAACAGTTGTTCACTCTGTTGAACCATCTTGTTGAACATGTAGCAAACATCCTTCTCGCTCATGAACAATTTGCAGGGCTAAAACACAAAGAAAATGCTAGCAATAACAGCAAGTCATTACCTCCGACGAGCAGGCTACGTTTTCATCGCCGCTTGTTTGTTTGTCTGTCTGTTAGCAGAATTATGCAAAAAGTACTTGACAGATTACCACGGAGTTTTCGGGAGCAGTAACCCTGGGTGGTGCAAGGGACAACTAACAAACTATTAAATTAAATTATCCATATTTAGCAAATAGATGTAACTACATCAAAATGGACTTTATTGCCAACCGGTTTCAAACAAACTGTTCATTGTCAAGGCATCTAAAACAAAGAAATTTACCAGAATTTAGAAACAACATCAAAATGTAATTCAGTAGTTAGATAGCCAAAAGACATATGATAAACCATTATACAGATAATTTAGCAATGTACCTTGCAGATTACAAATCTTGATTGGTATGAAACTATGCTACACTCCATAAACAAACAAACAAATTTGTGGAATTCAGCAACAAAATGGCAGCTCCCTAATATTGACAGTTCTGCTACTACTAACATATTTGTTGTTTTTTTTTCTATAACTGATCTTTTTCAAACACTGCTTGAGACTCAATAAAAACTATTTTTGGCATTGAGCAACAGTGTGAGTGCACACACTGTACAGGCTAATACACTACTACCTCGGATAGTCATTTTACAAACACATGAAGTAAACAATTGAAAAAAGTGACAACAATCAAATCTAGGACAACATAAGTTCCTTTAGCTTCACTTCATAACAGTAATGAACAAAATCAAGATTAGAAGTTCAGCTCAAACACAACATCACTACATAATTGTGATTTTACAACAAAATAAAAACCATTGTTCAAAATAGAACACGGTTTGGTTTAAAAACTTAAAAAAACTCCAGAGCCATGAACACATGCATTTTTATTAGTGTTTTTAGCAAGGAATAGCTTAAACTGCCACAAAACAAAGTTATGGGCATAACTATTAGTGAAAATGGAAGACAAGCACTCTTGCTGGTTGCAGCGTTTCAATGTACAGCAGGAGTTGTTGGTGGTTTACTCTTAATTATAGCAGGTGATTTTTTGCAACACAAACTGGAAAAATACCATAATATTATTGGTTCGCATCTGCACAATGCCGAATGGCATTTTGTCTGCTTTGCCGTTACCGGCGTCGCTTTCATGGTCAACTGTATCAACGGCTTCTCCATTGTAACGCATTTAATGGTACCCGAACAGAGACATCACCGAATATTTGTTTTCAATTTGTATTTGTCTTTTGATATGATCATTTGTTGCATGCCCGGAATCGTGAGTTTGTCATGCTTTGTTGATATACACTACTTTAGTGTGGCATTCGAAGAAGGAATTTTAGAGTCGATGAAGCTGTACTCAACAAACGACACAATTAAGCAAGTGCTGGACGAAATGCAGGTTACTTACAAATGCTGCGGCAGTCACAGCTACCAAGATTGGATGAACTTAACGTCTTACTCAAATTACAATGACGACAACGTGTCAGACTTTGCGCAGACTTTCCAACAGGTGCTGCCCTCGAGCTGCTGTGACGAGGAACTCGATTGGGAATGCATGTACGATAATGAAACCATGGCAACGATGGGATGTAAGGAGGCTCTCATGGGGTACTTTGGTGACTATCTATTAAAAAGGATAGGTATGCTTGCATTAGCCGTCGCTGTGTTCCGCGTCTTATCTCTGTGCTGTTTGCGCTTAATTCAGACCTCCATCGTCGAGGCTCTTCTAATAGGAAACCCAACCGCACCAGCAGCCGGATACTTATTCAGACTGTAAAGGTGGAGCATTTTTACGAAATACAATCCAAGACTTAATCTTCAATTTTGGCGTGTTTTTTGGACTCTCCACAGGATTTTGTTGCTTGTTTTTTCTTTGATTTCTTTCAAAGGTTTAATGCATCCATCCTCCAATCTTCAGCTGTTTGGTGCACTCGCTTCCTCTTACTCTTCTGTACTAGATCACAACTTCCTTGCCTCCAGCTTTTCACCTTGACACTCTTCATAATAATTTTCTCCATAGATTTTTCTTTATGTTTATCTTACTTTTTTCTTTACAGGCTCAATTCAATTCAGTTTATTGCAATAATAAAACATAGAAGGACACTGGCAACAGCAACATACACAACAAAACGATAAACTTATACAAGATTTTATGAGACAGAAAACTGCCATCTGACGAAGTGTAACAAAAACAAAAGAGCGGGCTTCTTTCTCACGAAATTCCACTTCTGGAAGTTTAAGGTTTTTTGCCAAATATTTAAACGTTCATCCTACAGATTTCATTCTCTACACTTCCTTGAAAAATTTTGTTTTTCCTCAATCTCTCTCTCTCTCTCTCTCTCTCTCTCTCTCTCTCTCTCTCTCTCTCTCTCTCTCCTCTCTCTCTCTCACTCTAAACAAAAGTTAGCAAACTAACAGTTAGAAGGCAAGTTGAGTTTAAACTCAATTTCATGACATCATTGTGAGTTTGAAAAGAACAAATACCATTGTCCTAAAAAGAATGATTTCGTTTCATTTATAAACTAACAAAACTCCAGAGATAAGATACATTTTTATAAGTATTATAATAAAAAATAGTTTAAAATATCACAAAGTAGAGTTATGGGTATAACAATCAGTGAGAATGGAAGACAAGTACTCTTAATGGTTGCAGCATTTCAGTGTGCAATGGGAACTGTAGGTGGCTTGTTCCTAATTCTTGCAGGTGACTACATGCAGCGTGAATTAAAAATATACGAAAATGTTCTTGCCTCGCGATTCCATAATGGCGAATTCTGGTTCATTTGCTTTTCAGTCACTGGCATCGCTTTCGTTGTCAACTGTCTCCATGGCTTCATCGTCGTAACGGATTCGATGATGCCCGAACTGCGGCGCGAACGAATGTTTATTTTCAGCTTATACATGTCTATCAGCACGACAATTTGCTTTATGCCCGGTCTCGTGGGCTACTTGTGTTTCATGGATATCGGGTATCTTGGCAAAGCACTCGAACAAGGGATTTTCGAATCGATGGAAATGTATCACAAAAACGACACAATCAAACAAGAAATCGACGAACTACAGATGACCTATCAGTGCTGTGGTAGCCGAGACCATCAAGACTGGTTTAACATTTCCTCTCACCTAAATCACGACAATTACAACGAATCGAAATCAGCAGGAACTGCTGAACACGTGCTGCCCTCAAGTTGCTGCGGTGAAGAATTTGACGATGAATGCGTGTACGACAACGAGACTGTTAATACACGAGGGTGTAAAGAAGCTCTCATGCATTACTTTGGCAATGTTCTGTTAAGAAGCGTAGGCACCATTGCACTAGCAATACTCGTGCTCCATATTTTATCACTCGGCTGTTTCCGATTGATCCAAACTTCGATAGCGGAAGCACTTTCGACGGGAATTCCAACTACTCCAGCAGTCGGCTACTTATTCAGAGTCGGCTGACATCAGCTGCTTCTTTGGACCAATAAACAAGAACAAAAAATCCACAATTCAGTCTTTCAGAGTTTAATCTTTCCTTTCTCCTTACTATCTTTAAAGTTTAATTTACTGCACACATTTATACACGTATAAAATGACCACACGATGAAATAGCAGAAAGTAGTCAACCTTTAATTCTAAATCTGGATGAACGGAGGCACTCCAATACCGATCTAGGAGTTGTGGGTTCCAGTCCCATTCATGTCGAGGATTTACGAGCTATGCTTCACTCGAATATGACTCTCTGGCTACCTTTCTAAATCTAATTGGCTTCAGTTGAGAATCTGATCATTTGCTGGTGGAAGAAAGGTGGCTAAGTGAGACGGGCTAGCCACTTCTTCTCCTTGTGTGCAGTGGATTCGTAAATAGATTCAATAACTATCTATCCCAACTTGTCCTCGGGTCGTGAAACCATTTTTTTCTTCTTCCCCCGCAAACCTAAGTAAACTCATCAAATGTCAAACAGAAAACTGACTCCCAGTTAGCACCAACTGCAATGCAATCAGATTTCTGCAAGGATGCACATGTTTCAGTAACCATAAGTAAGCACAGTAATGCTATATACTTCTACTACAGACACTCTCCTTTTCAACTGCAAGCTAGATTTGTGTTAAGCGTACAAATATGCAGGTCCCTGTAGCAAATGAAAAATGTCACGGTAATAATATGCAGATTAAGTTTAAGTTTACCCCATCTCTTTTTTTGAAGTTACTGTAGAATAAATGCATACGTAGCAAGTCTCTCACATCCAGTGTGTGTCACTCGTATCTGTAAGTGTTGCCCCGCTTTCACGCCCAACGTGTTATTTCTCCAGCATTTAAAATGTTAACAGAATAAGTGAAATTGAATGAATTAAATTTTTAAAAAAATTTATCACTTTGCTCGAGTATGCCGTGCTGTGGGTAAAATAGTAACAACAATAATAGTAGAAATCCTCGGTTTGTGCAAAATTACCGCAACAAACAGGTAAGCTAAACTTAGCCAAGAGCTCGTATGCGGCTGTTCTTGTCGACGTTTCTACACACGAATATGTGTAACGAAATTTTCTGATAAAGATGCTAAAACAATTTTTGTTCAGAATTCATAGAAAATATTATGCAATGGCCTGTAAATTTACAAAAACACGTAAAAGCCTATGATGATCTGGCATCTTTATTGAAACTTAAGGGTTTCTATACCGGCTTTGTTTCCAAATAAGATTAGCAATGACAAAGTTGATAAAGTATCAGAAGTGCTATATGTGAAAGTTCTATGTGTGTCTTTGCATTCCATACGCTGCACGCGCAAACATTGAAAGTGTTTCTATAATGTAGAATTTTTAAAACCCAAAATCTAATGTTTCAGAACATTGTAATAAGATTTAAAAAGTAGACTTGGTCGTCACTATCATCTGTAAAAGGGTTAGTTTCTATAGGTGACACCAGGGGTTCCTAAATGCTTCCAAAATGTCCTTAACTGATTGCACTTAGCTGGAACTTTATCGAGGGGGTTGCTAACCACAGCAAAAAATTCCCCCTTTCTTTTTAGGAAATCTCCTTTTTAGATCTCCGCAAATGGAAAAGAAGTCTGCTTTGGCGACTTTATCCCCACTAAAGTATTATTTCAAATGTTACACAACGTACTGGGCCAAAACAACCTGAGGTCAGGTCTGAACAAACAGTGGGATTCCATCGTATATATTAATTTCAGTGGTAATCTATATATATATATATATATATGGATATATAGCCGACGAGGCTACAGTTGCGATGACCGCACCATTTTCGACGATCCATACATCAAACAAAAAGTCTCCACCAATAGGTTCGCACCTGGGGGTTTAACCTTCGAATTGGGCTCACTGGAAAGAACGGGGGGAAAAAACCTCCAAAATAGGTCATTTTTTGCTCGTTTTTGCAAAACTTACATACCTGTTATTTCTAGAGAACGGGAATGTGCCGGGGACGGTGCCAGTAATGGTTAGATAGCCCGTTCAATGCTGGGTGTAACGGTCATATTTAGATTGAGCGGGAGAGCCACTAATACCTGCTACGGGCATTTTCCCAGATCCCACTCCGGATTTTTTTGAATTTTTGGCCAAACAGCCTGTAGAAAAAACATTCTAGCAGTGCCTGGTGGGACTCTTGGGTAAACAGGGCTACACGTTGATCTGGGCTGCATTTTAGAACGCTTCTACTGTGAGGAGCTGCGACGAGTTGATTGGAGGTTCCATTTCGAGCGATTTTCGCTTGGAAAACTGCTGACGCAAAGTCATTGTTCTGACATCATCTGTTATAGTCTGCTTATAACCTTATAATTTTAATTCAGTAAAAAGCTGCTGCTGGCTTTGCGTTATAAGTGAGGACTATGTAGGGTGTTCGCATATTATTGATTATAAGTGCATTTATATGCAAAATTTTTAGCGGGGCCTTTGCTAGTCATACTGTTGTTGTTTTAAATGCCTGTATAATGCTTATGGCTTGAATTCTAGAGCGTTGCTTTCTAAATATTAAAATTTGTCAATAACTGCTTGAAAACATCCAAAGAATGTGGCTGAAGCGTTGCAGAACTGATATTTAACAAAAAAGTTGTGAAAGACAAGAATTTTTGTTCAAAGAAAAATTGTGATTATGCAAAGTATCACTACAGTGTAGCCAGCCTGCTAACTCATGTATGAAGACTCTAAATGATAACATCATGCATTCAGTCTAATGCATTAAACTAAAAAAAAACATCTATTCTTGTTCTCAACATTCGCCATTACTTAACAACTGAGTTAAGTTACAGAAACAGTTCATAGGGAAACAAGATAAATTAGGATGTAACAGATATAAATTCACTATTACGCCGTAGAATATTAACAAAATTAACACTATTCTGCTAGATTATTTTTAAGAGCAAAATCATATTCTTATATGCAATTCATCATTATTCAACGTAATAATCATCACTAAATTAACCCCTTCTGTTCTCATTATGTACTATATACATGTTTCGAAGAAACTGAAGTCAATATATATATATCCATTTTTTCTTTATTTTGAAAAACAAGCAAATGTTTGGAAAGAGGCAGAGATGAACATTTGAGAATTATTTTAATCGAACTGGTTGAAAATCTGAAAAGAACTACTTCGTTGGAGAGTATTAAGCTACAACTCCAAGTGCGCGTAATGCGTATTCGGACAATAGTGTCACGTCCGAGTGAACACGTATCATGCATCAAGCATTACAGATTACTATCATGTCAAGTTAGAATGTTTACATTATTAATCTTTTCAATTTCATGAGAGGGCCTTAGTCTTGTTGCATAAATTTTTCCTTAGACGTTGCTTCCCCCCTATAAAAAATCGTAGGGAGTCAAATCTGTAGAATTACAATCCACTTCAGAGGTTTATCAAATTAATATGCAGGTAATAATAATCGGTACCACATTGGAACTAACTATTGAATTACTTAAGGTGTTATCCCTAAACTATGTCCTAAAAGAAATTATTATTGTTGTTGCTGTTGCTGCTGCTGCTGTGGTTGTTGTTGTTGTTGTTGTTGTTGTTGTTATTATTATTATTATTATTATTATTATTATTATTATGCATTAGTATTGAAACTCATACAAGTATGAACAATTATTTTCTCCAAATATTTCTGGAAACTAGGTAACCAAGAAAAAAGTGCTCCATTTCGATAACGTTGTTTTCAAAGAAACGATAAAGAAACCTACGTCTACTTACCGCAGCAAAATATCCGTACCCACGAACGGCAATAGCAACGTCTTTCGAGTCGCTGTTACTATCCAAAATTGCTCGAAATTCCTGGATAAAATACTAAACAAACAGAAAAACAAAATGTCATGAAGCAGTCTGGTAGACAAGCACCAGGAAAGAGAAAAACAAATAAAAAATGCCTCGTTTCAAAAAAATATCACTTTTTGAATTAATTCTCAAATGAGTTAAGCATTCTAAATAAATTAACATTATCTCAAGTTTCGTAAAATCATTTTTTATCTACTCAGTGACGCAAAGTCGAGTGGTCACAGTGTGCCCCTAGGAATAGCAACCGAAGTTAAGCAACACCAAGACTAGATAATGAATGTATGAGTAACCACAGGGTTTAATACTCAATCTGGGTAGAGAATCTCTGTTTAACTTCAGTGAAGAAGAGGGTGTATTCACATCTGAACGTGGTGAAGACGCCCCTGCCAATTCAGCATCTAATCCTAGAAAATTAGCTTTGGTAACGAAACTAAATTTCAGTCTCCGAACCTTGAGTAACCAACACCGATTTGGCTCTGTTGCTAAGCGACAGACAAGAAAAAACAGAGAATTTTGATGGGAGTTACTAAGCAAAATGAGATAAAATTCTTACTATTACCAGTGTGTTTTTGCATCTCTACACAAATACTGAAAAAAAATAATAATATACCAGGAAAAGCAAAATGTTGAAGATGGAAAAACAAAAACCCTCTATAATTAGGACTGCTAAGTAACAGCTTACCTTGAAAACTGTAGCATTTCTCCTGTTATTTCCACTAGTGTCTGCCACCAAAGCTTCTGATATCTGTGCAAAGAAGAAAGTAGCTTATATATAATGTCAGCTAAGGTGGTACCACATCAAACACTTATAATGATTTGCTCTGCTTCAACAAAAACTGAGCTTTTCTTTCATACTTAAACAGAAATCACAGTCAACTTAGGAACCAATGATAAGAAGTGCTGTGCAGTGATATGACTGCTGCAAATTCTAAGCTATTGCAGTTATTACTAGCACCAGCTACAATGTCACCAGCTATTAAGTAAGTACCTATTTTGCTAGAATCTTCAATATGGGCAACCTGTTCTGTTCAAGAAGTGCATGTCAGAGAACGAACCTTATCCAAATGATTTCCACTATTTCCGTGCATGTACTTCTTAGTCTTAGGATGTCAGGGTGAATGATTAAGAATTACGTATTTTTGATTCAATATGCTAGTTTTTCAGTTACATATTGACCAATACAATTTAATAATTAGCAACAACCAGACACAGTTTTCTAGATATTTTGCTGGCCGGACTAATGAAAATGCATGACGCATCTTTGCACTAATTTAAGGAGTTACCACTAGGGGCACCACTAATAAAAACTACAAAATGTTAATAATGATCTGGCCAAGAAAGCTTACACCATTACGGCGTTACCTGTTTCAGAATTGATTCAAGGCACATGTGTCCAGCATGCTTCATCTCCCTGTTATAATGACGTGACCAGAATTTTACCTTTTCATAGATTTTCTGAAAGAGAAATACTGTCACTTACATACACTTCCCAATAGTTATTCCATCCAGGAAATTATTGCACACGAAATGTTGCAATAGAGATCAGTAGATGAAACCTAAACATACGGCTTAGCAATCATCCAGAAATAGTAGTTTTTATCATTACATGTACTTAGGCTCAGTGTTGGTAGTAATGCGTTATTGTAATCAGATTACCTTTTATAGTAATGACTAATGTTATGCAATTATTCTGCTTAATCTTGTAATCAAATTACTTGATACTTTGGCAGTACCACCACTAAATCTGTGTTACTTATCTATCCAAGAATAACAGTTTAAATTTTGATTGTTTACATGCCTTCCTGTTATTTATCTCTGCCATGCAATGCCTGGGTGCACATTGTGGTTTATTAGTTTGCTTAAATAATAACCTCATTTGACATTGACGGACTGCTTGATAAGAATTTCTATAGCTGTAGCTGATTAAAGACAAAAGGCAAGATTTATTTACCGTCACTCTTTTAGCAGACAACATTAGTACTAATGACTATTTAGCGACTTACACTTAAAACAATACAGGTAAGGTCGCAATACACAAATAACATGTAGGTTATATGCTGTGGCGTTGCAGCCGCTAAAATCGAACTCAAATCTGTGTGGTTGCGGTCCGAAATCTAGACCACTCAGCCCCACAACCCAGGACATGATTGTTTAATACACCTTTGCCCAGGCAAGTTACATGGCTGAATGCTATTATGTATGCACAATTGTTTGCAAGGGATGCAGAAGACAAAGATCAAACTTCATCCTAAACTCAGCAAGCAGGAGCTTTTGTCAAATGGCAACATGGCCATTTTTTTAATTTTGTAAATGCTAAAAAAACTAAATATAACAGAGCAGCACACAATGTGTGCAGAAAATAACTGCTATTTATATCTAAACACTCTAGGTTGCAGTGAATTTTGCTAAAAAATTGTGAAGTGAGTTAACTTAACGACAGAAGCAACGATTTCACTAAAGCGAACGATCTAAGCAATGCACATCGGTAAAGCATCACTCCTCCAACTAGCGCACACAAGTAATGAGCAATGAGTAAGGGGTTGCACTTGCTAAAACTAATCAGTAATGAGTAATTTGATTAAAGTTTTTCTGAAGTAATTAGCAATCATGACAGATTACTTTTCAGAAGTAACAAACCTAACGCTGCTTACATCACACTTATGGAGATGTTAACACCCAGCATTTGTGTTAAAGTACAAATGGCTACTTATGTTTAACAAAGTACAGTAATTTCAATCCAACTTACGCTATAATCTTCAATGAGAAACTGACTGAACTGTGCAGCATGCTTCTCTAAAAGTCCAAGACCAGATTTGGGCACCTCGTAACGCACGATGTCTGTTACAGAGAATGCGTTCACAGCGCTGTCATAGATGTCACGTGCATATCTTGCTCCTGATCATGTCATAATAAAATGGTAAAAAATGGCATTTGTGGTAAAATTGGAAAAAAATGTGTTTTTAAAACATAGAATTATTCATATTTGGCAAATAAGTTTAACTTTTTCAAAATAGAATTTTATTGCCAGCCAAACTCGAACAATTACTGTTCATTTTCAAGGCATCCAAAAACAAAATCGTGTCTAATCAAAACAGCAAAGATGAGTATGTGCACTCTCTACTGCTGAGGGGCACTTGAGCAAATACAACATCAGTGCATTTTGTTTTGGGGAGATCAGTGACAAAATGGCAGCTCACTGATTCTGAAATTGACAGTTCTGTTACAACTAACATAATATTTTGTTTGTGGAGTGGTAAAATAATTTCATACTAATGAAGATGTGTAGGTCTGTAAGTTAAATTGTTAAATTATCGGTATATATGTGTATATCAAACAATATTTGGTTATTTCCTACTTAAGTGTACTTCTGTGTTGTTTCTACATTCTGGTAAAATTTCATTGTTTTCAGAGCCTTGAAAATGAACAGAAATTATATGAAACCTGTTAAAAATAAAATTCTATTTTTAAAATACATATATGTTAACCCTTTCAAACCCGTTGTATCCTGTGGGATACGAGAATATTTTTTGCCTTTAAAATTAATAAAATTTTAAAACTGATAGTTATTTGCTCTGTTAATAGTTATTTTGATTTAAGCCAATAACAATGGACTAAAAATGGTGATAAAATGGCAAACTAGAAAATCTACATAGCATAAAAAACTGCGCAAGGTACAGTACTTTAGAGACGACTTTGTACAGATTAGCGTAGCGTGCATACTAAATGTCTTAAATACTTTAAAAAATTATCAGCAGTTATAGAATGAAGCACATTTTTTGCTTTTGTTGTGTTTTTAAAAAAGTCGAACTTTGTTTTTTTGCACATGACAAAGAATGTTGTGTATCCCACAGGATACATTGGGAACAAACGGTTGTAATTCACTTTCATAATAATTATTATGTGTAAACAAGATGGACATACTGAACAAAAGTACCAAGCCAAAAATTTTTTCTTATTAAAAAATAATTTGGGACTGAAAGGGTTAAACTACTTATTGCTCAAAAAACTCATATCTACTACTAAACTCAAAGCACTGAAAATACCGCACATTCAGACAACCCAGTGAGCTAATTAACTCTAGGGCAGTACAGGATACCTTCTTCGGCAGAATGAGTAAAAGTAGTCAAGTAGGACGTCAACCCCAACAAACACCCGACAATAACCGGCATGTCAGGTTTCTTTGATTGTGATTTCATCTATAATAAAGAAACATAATAATTAACACAAACTAATGAGCTAGTTCTGGCCTCTGCTCTATTCTCTTTAGTCAATTCTGTAGCACTACCGCTCTTGTAAGCATCTTTTATCTAAAATGATTGGGGAATGGTGAAATACTACGCTGATCAGTAATCTCCGAACTGCATCACAAGCATCAACCCATAAATAAGATTATAGGATGATTTCTGATTGTTCTCCACCTGCATTTTTACTATCATTGCCTGGATATTCACTCTAAGAAAAACTGATAACTCTGTGATAATTAGCTAATGGCTCAATCCCAAATGTGATGCAGCAGAGAAGTGACTGCAAATACTCTTTTTTATTTTGCCCGCTTCACTGGGAGAATTTGGATCAAGTTGGTATGGTCTGGCAATTAAACAATTATGCTGCGGTTCTAACATAACCGAATGATCACTTCTACTTGTCCTCAGCCACCTCAGAAAAACAGAGAACATTGAGGCAAACAATATTTAAGCAGAATAAACAAAGCAGTCAGCTATTAAACACTCCAAACTGTAATCGAAACATTACATTTTGCGACGTGAAGAGGACACATAGAATCATTGTTCGCACCTGTATTTTCAGTTCCGTAACGTATATTCCGAGAAGTTTCTCCGAGTAGGAGACCATCAACTCTGGATAAAATTCGGCAATCACTCCAAGCAAGTGGTACAGCTCTTTTTTAACTGCAAAAAGTGATACTACTAGATAAAATGTAGCATACAAAAAAATGGTAATGGTTGTTAAAAATAAACTGCAATGGTTTATGATTCTGGAAAAACACAGTCATAATCTAATTAAAAATGGGTGTTCTTTGTTCAAAATTAAATGCAATTTTTCCCAGCTTTTTAGGATTTTACTTTTTCATTTCTGTTTTATCGCTATAAGGAATCAATCATTTCTTAACACCCGTACAGGATTGTATGGTTCTTTTTCTGCACATTGTCTCTTGCTTTTTTGTATAACTATGCTTGAGATTAACACAAATGTTTAGGTTATTCGATTTTTTTGTCAAAATTTCCTTGGCAGAAACAAAAAAATGGAAGTTTAAATCGCAACTAAAAAAAGAAAAAATACATATTTTTGATAATAATAGACACACTATAATAAATAATAATAAAAGAATAATTCAATTTATTTCCATTTTATGGATGAAATCTATAAACGCTAAAGAACAAACTGAAACGAAAGTAAGAATAGTCTGTTGTGAATCTTGGCCATCTTACTGTTAACTAAAAAACACATCAACATAAATCGTAAACCAATCGTGTATTCTAAACCATGCTAACACCACAAGTTAATAAATAAGTACTCCAATTTAATGAAGATTAGATTAGATTAGATTAAGTTTCATTCGCCTCATTTAAATTTACACATATAATAACATACGTTTCTTTAAGCTGATAAACACTACATTGAGACGGGGGGCGAAAGACCAACAGGTCATCTAGCAGCCACCCCTATTTTTACGACATTAATATTTAGTTAGCAGCATGTTGCGAGATATGTTTAATAGTTATATATATTATGAATTTACAATAAAAATTGTGTTAGTAACTAAAGAAATATATGTATTCGTTATCAATATCTAATTTACTTAAAGTTAGTAAATCTTTTGTTAGTGTATGCAAAATAACAGATAAACTAAAATGAAAATGCCTTACACGATTATAATAGACATAACACAGTAGCACAAGACTTTAACAGTTGACAAACAGACAATTCAAACAGGTCAAAAAATCAATCAATCACAGTTTCACAACATTAACAACATTTACAGCAGATTATGAAGATAATAATAATCCTCCATCCACTACAAGAACCAAATAAAAACAAACAAATAAGAAGATTACTTGTTGCTGTAGGTTTGGGAGATTTATTTAACTCCGTAAACAATCTATTGACTATGGTTTCAACTTCAAGACTAGTTTGGACAACAGTTCCCCTTGACAATTCCAATATCTAGAAAAACAAAAGAATAAAAAAACTTACTAATATCATCGCATTAATTTAGATAAATATTAATCAAAATAGAATAAACCACTTGTCTTAATCAGCAGCTTATGTTTCACAAGCAGACAATGTAAATGTACATTGCGCAAATGAGTTTATCTACTACAAAAAATTTGACACTTCTGATTGGCTGAAATGCATCACTTTGCAGTATAACACTGACACAAGACCTCTATCGCATGGTTCTTAGTATCTAAACAGTGCCATAAACAGTCGAAACTATTTTTTGATTGGTTAGTTAAACAACACTAAAATGCAGCTCCTACTGGTCTACGCTGAAATATAATTATTGCAGCGTAGCACCTGTACAAGTGGTCAACATTTCAGACTTGCAGTCTTGAGTTCGAGTCTAGCGGCTGCCACCGCCAGGACACATACCCTACATGTTATTCGTTGTTTTTGTGTGTTGCATCCTTACCTGTATTGTTGTAAGTATAAGTGGCTAAATAGTCATTAGTGTTAATGTTGTCTGTTAAATGAGTGACGGTTAATAAATCTCGTCTTCGTCTAAGTGTAGCAAAGTTACTACGGTCGAAAAGTAGCGTCGAATAGTTAATGGTTCATGACACTATTGAATACTAGGCAAATAATAATCCAAGACTGAATAATGACTTATATGCATAAGAAATTATATTTTTACTTTATTTCGTGTATTTACAATATAATGTTTAGTTGTTAAATGTAGAATTTTTCCTAATACGTGACGAATAAAACACACAGTCATTCAACAAGTGATATTATTCCACCACTGCAAAACAGTAACCTTAGAACCTTGACTTACAGTGCCATCTGGGGAGTAAAATAAGCGAAATGAACTTCCTGACTTTCTATGGAAACAACATTGAGAATCAAGGTTATCTTTAGCTGTAGTGACAGTGGTGGAATAATTGTGATAGCATGTTTATTTTTTAATGGATCTGAACCAAAGTACAGAATGTGTAATTCTTCACCAAGTTGTTGTTGTTGTTGTTATTGTTACATTTATCTTTGACAGCTATTACAGGCCATAGTTTCCATCTAGAGCGGCGAAAAATTTGCATGAAGATATCACGAAGAATTGCACAGACCTAACAGAATCCAATATGGTCACTATTGTGATGTCATCACTATATCAAATTGTTAATAAACTACCCTAAAGAAGCATCAGAACGTTACAATAGGATTTGGTTAAATAGAAATTGTGTAATTCCAATGTGGGCACTACTGTCAATCCACAGGTCGTGGGTTCAACCCCTGCAATCAGAGCATACTGGACCCAAGCAGGTTATTTCTTTTTTTTGCCTTATTATTGATGACATTATTATTATTATTAGTAGCAGTATTATTATTATTATAATTATTATTACCACTACTATGCATATTTTATAAAACTTTTTAAACATATTTACGAGAAAAATCCATAATGCTGATTATGAAGATCCTTGATTTATGCTTACCAGCTTCAGTATGGGAAATGCATTCTTTCTGACGTCTACACTTTTATCTCTGCTCAACACAGACATACACGTATTCTGAAAAATACGTAAAAGTTTGCAGAACAACAATAATGTTTATCAATTACTGATTATTGAGCGAATCATAATTCCCTTAACTGTCGTTCAATTTGCACGTTCAGATGACCGATTGGTGAATAAAAATGGACATTAGCCAATAAAAACTAAAAACTGACCAAAAAAATTAATTTTGACTAATTAAAACTTAAAAAAGACTAATCAAGACACTAACATGTAGCCTTTCTATATTGTAGAAAGTCAAGTAATTATTGAATTTAGCAGTATTTTAAACAAATCTAGTATGCAACATACTTACATTTGAAGAGAAGATACATTAGAAATTGAAAGGATTGGCTAATAGTTAAATTTTCAATTCAATTTCACTTTCAATTTATTGCTCAAATACATATAATGTACATCGGCAAAACACAATACAACGCATACATATTGATTCGTATGAGTTTTGTGCGAAGATTTATTTTCAGTGATAGTAATAATAATAATTTACATTTTTGGTTTAATTTGTATATTAGCATTGATAAGTTAGCTACTTCATTAAGAAGTACACTGATACAAAATCACAATTAAATATCACATTTTTCAGCAATGAAAGAAAAAAAGGACATAAGAGCAGCATCTGTTTCAGCTATTTAAATAAAAGTTTAGAAACAATAAATATTGAAAGTGTTAAAAATAATTATGATCAAAGTAAAGCTGATTTCTTCTTCCCTGGGGGATCGGAGTAGTTGTTGTCGACTCAAGGTATAACAGGTTCAGAAGAACCTATGTTAAAACCGCTCCACAAAAGATTTCATCGTTTGGTACAAATTAGCATACCACGCTCATTAAGTTTTTTGTCGATTATCAATAAAAAGGAAAAAAAAGCCATGAATATGGATGAATGTCGAGGATGATTAATGAAGGCGATTTAAAATGACGCAAAAGTGAGGTACTTAGAGTACTTAATAAGTTATAACAAGTCATGACTATAGATGACCAAGATCATATGAATCGTTTAGTATGAATAACGAATTGAATAGCCAATAAAATAATATCATTAAGTGCCACTGGATAAGACCAATTTCCAAACAGCAATATGTTAACATAATTATGAGTGTGAGCTGAAAACAGATTGATAATGTCAATACGTGAGTTGTGATAGAGGACATTGGAGAAAGTATTGACTAAGATCTTCTGAAGAATCTTCACACCGGCAATGTGGAGAAGCAGCTATGTGATTAGCACACATATGACTACAACCCCGCCTCATCTTAGCAAGGTGAACTTGACCAGTGAAGTTGTCTATCATGTTTTTAAATTGTTTTAGTGAAGATGCATTTTTCAAATTGTCTGGAAGTTTATTCCACAGGTTAAAGCAAAACCGGACCCAATCTTAAATATAGGACAAAACAATCTACACTTTAAAATATTGAAAGGAAACATACTGTTTTTTCAAAAATGACTTACGTGAAAGATTTATTACCACACAAACACAATTTCGCGTTCAAGTCACTAGTTCTTCGCTGTTAAATGCATTTTGCCATTCACTAGTTAGACAGGCACTAGTGCCTGCATTTTGGAAATGCATTGCACAAAAAACTGGCGCTGTACCTCTCAATTCAGATGTGTTAGTCTGTGACAAACTACACATGTTCAACAGCTCATGTGAGCATAGCGGTAAATTTAAAATTAGAATTTTTATCTGAAAACTTGCCTAGTTTTAGTACAACACACTTAATATCTTGCAGTAGCACTGTACTTCAATTTTTGCTCTCGTAAACACGTGCAACACGCTCACGGAATATTTTTGTTGTTTAAATTATGTTAATTTGTGATGTCATCAATAGTTGGGCTCACCCGCCATTAATTAAGTTTTTAATCTGTTATTTAATTATCAGAAACGCTTTTGCAGTATTAATTATGTTGAGACGTATACTTTTTATCGATTTGAAAATGGGGTAGTATGTGAAAAATCATGTCGTTTTTGTATAGCAAAATGACGCGAGTTGCATAAAGCATAATTACAAATGGTAGGAGGCAGAATACTGATTAAATAGTGAGGGGTCATACCATTTAGCATCTTATAAGTTTGGATGAGCTTGAGACGTTATCTTTGAAATTTTAATGGTATAAACTTCATTATACAAAAGACTGTGGGTAAATGATTATTTACCTTTATATCCACTGCGTATGGCAGAACCTTTTTATCAATGTCATGTATGAACTTGCATAGAAACTGTAGTAGTTCACTCTTTGCAAGTTTCAACTAGAAAACATAATAAAGCAGATTTGTGTTCAGTGCGTCATTTTGGCTTTATATACAATGAATCAGCAGAATGAAAATTTTTCAAAAAAAAATAACAATAGAAGTAGGAAACCACTGCAAAAACATATTGAGCATTTATTGGATTAAAATAAATAAGGGTCGAATAATCCACATAGATACTGTTACACAGGTACGTGTAAATGTACAAAATTTAGCTAATTTGACTTCATTTTAATTTTAATTCAATTTCAGCAACGATAATGGTAAAATGTCATATTGTCCATCCATTGCTAAATTGCTGAAAAAAGTTTGCAACTATGCGATCATCATTAGATTAGATATGTTTTAGAAGTAACACACCCCCAAAAAAGCTGCAGACTGTCCCTCTCCAGGACTTTCATCATTAGAAACATTTTGTGCATTTGCAAAATTCTGAACAAATTATGTGAGTAGCTGGGTGGGCCGCCCATGAAATGTAAGTAGCCCTACTACAGGCAGCAGCACTTTCGAACAAAGAACCCAACCCCTAACGACTCAGTTCTAATTGCGTTTCAGTTGTATCAAACAAACAGAAATAAAAGTTTTGCGAAAAATGGGCAAAAATGGACTAAGGTGCATGTTGTACAAGGCATGGCCTCCTAGCAAACAAACTACACTTTACTACATTAATTTAAGACACTCGCAGTAGATGGAGCTTCGAAATTACTAGTGCCTTGCATTTCATCCTCATTAAATTAAGTAATAACTGATGAACATGATAGCCTTTGATGCTCGTTATTTCACTGAATCAAAAAATTAACCCTTAATGAGGTGACATGCGATAGAGACTGTAAAAACGTTACATGTCCAAAACAGCGGCCATTTGGGAAGAGCAGGTAAAAAATTGCCACATATATAGAGATATAATAGAGATATTATTATATCTCTATGTGTGCTTGCAAACCAATATGTATGCTTGCAAACCAAAATCCTCTCCAAGTTGGCATAATTAATGATGCTTCAAAGTAGAATGCACCACAAATTTGGTCAAATGTTAATTTTATAAGAACATAGACATAGACATAGAACATTTATTTTCTCCAATTTGTTTGACATAAAAAGTTTTTTAAATATTACGTAATTATAATCGTGGAGCAGGGCAGGGAAGGACCATAGGGTCATCTAGTCTCCTGCCCTGTCTTATAATTAGATTAGTATATTAAAAATAAATGGTGAGGCTGCAGATAACAAAAACAAAAACAAATAAGAAAAAATAATAATAAAAAACAGTATAAATGATACAAATTATCAAAAAAGAAGTGAAAACAAAAAAGAATAAAGCTAGATACCTAAATCTAAACAAAACAATACAATTAATCAGTAATTATGATTATTATATATAGTATTTTCAAATAGGGGTCTTATTAACAGGGGAATTTGACCAAGGTTAGGAACAAATGCTAAATCTATTGGACTTTAATACCCTAGCATAAACTTGTCAAGAAAATGTTTAAAAAATACTAAAAATTTAATTTTATAACCCTGTTCTCACTTTTCTGTCTATAAACTAGTACTACAATTGAGAAAAACTTGTATTTTCAAACTCCGATAGTAGCTCGTGGAAGCAATCATTTTGCTTCTGCTTTTTCTGTTACCAAGCTCAGATCTTCGCCAGGAAAGGCCATCTACTGGGTTTAAACATAACTCCAATGTGTTCTTGCAAAGTCTGTAGCAATCAACATTTGAGTGGTTGCTAAAGTGTTTTTGTAGAAATGCGACAAAAGACAATGGCTGACTTTAACAGTGATTATCTCAAGATCATGTTTTCAGTGCATAGCCTGCACCTCAAATTCAACGTGGATTATCTCAGCTTAGAAACAACATACAGTGATGAACTTGGTATCAAAATGATCCTGATGAAATGGCGATTCAGGATATGTGAATAACTAGAAAATCTTAATTGCCAATTTATGAACGATTTTGCTATGCAAGCACACATATACATATTATATGGTTACGTGCAGTAAATTAATGTGTGGTCAGATAGCTTAAAATTATGCATAGTAACGCTTGTCTAGTAGAGTTTAGTGCTACTACTTCTTGGAATCCTGTTATGTGCCTCGGTGGTTTTCTTTCTTTTTACAGCAATGACACCCTGAACTCAAATAGTTCTTCCTGGCACAGTTTTTAACCCTCTCCCAATCGGATTTATCTAGACAGCAGTTGTCCTCATAGGGCAACTATGACATTGGGACTGATCACCAATGCAAAATTATTAACAAATCTTGTAAAAGCCTACGTTCTAACAGTGGCACCCCAATTCCAAGATGCCAAGGGCAATTAACATTGAGATGATCATCCAAGGAAAAATTACAGACAAACCTTACTGCATCTAGGCACTAACAGTGACGCCCCAAATGTAGGATGTTAAATATCTTAAAATAGTTACCGAATCCAAATGGACAGACTTTTTGATAAATGCCAAAGTTCCAATCACATCGTGAAAAACTAGCGAGCATGCGTATGCTACAAAACACATAAAATTATTTTATTAAAAATGCATGTTCTTCATAAATACATTAATTTAGTGGTTTACTAAATATTCTAACCAGTATGGTCGTTTACATGTACACCACAGTCACAAAGCCATTATAATTTATAGTAACATACATAAAGGAAAATAATGCGCAATTTTACATCAATGAGCTCTCATTAAAATCTGTTGTATAAAATATTTGAAAATTAAATGTTGTTTTTCAGAGAATGACAGGTCTGCCAATCACAACTCTCACGCAATAGGCGAGTATCACGTGCATTCTACATCCTTCATACGTGCCCGCATCAAATTCCAGTTCTCACACATTCTGCAACTTCACACGCCAGTTTGCAAATCACCTAGGCGCTATTACACTTTCGCACCGCCTACTTTTTTCTGGCCCATCCTTTGTTTTCACGCCTGTAGACCAACAGGCCATAAAGCAGACCAACAGGCGTAATATACACCATATTCCCATAATATTATAGGTTTTTAGGCATTACAATTTCAAATTAAAGTTATTCATTACTTACCGCCGCCGACACGCAAGAAGTTCCACGTGAATAACTGTTTACACACTAATGCGCAATCGCTGTCGCGCAGTGACGTATGTGGCCTTTAACCTGTATTTTTAGTTTCTTTACATAATTTATGATTACTATGAGTTGCAGCCACTGGAGTTTGTGCCATACTATATAATAATTCATTACAGGCCAACAAATCTGTTTTGCATGTATGTCAAGTTGTTAGCTGGTCAACTTGTAACAAAAAATAAATTGCTTTCAATATTAAAAATATGTATGTTTATTTTTATTGTACTTTCCAGCTATTTTTTATTAATCTTACTAACAGACATCATCACTACCTATCAAACCATCAAACCGTCACTATCATCACTACCATCGGCAATAATCTTCTTGTTCTCTTTCTTCTTCTTGTTCCTATTCTTGTGGTTGTTGTTGTTCTGTTTCTCTATCTGTCTGCTGCTGCTGTTCTTGTTCTTTTTATTTTTATTCTTCTTTTTATTTTTCTTGTTCTTGTTTTTTTGTTCATGTTCTTTTTGTCCTTAATTGTTGTCCCTGTCTGTCTGTTGTTCTTCTTCTTTTTTCTCTTCTTTTTGTTCATCTTTTTTATTTTTCTTCCTCATCTTCTTGTTTTTCTTGTTCTTGTTCTTTTTTCTTGCCCATGTTGTGTCTGTCTGCTGCTGTTCTACTTTTTCTTCTTTTTGTTCTTTTCTTTATATTTTTCTTCTTCATCTTCTTGTTTTTCTTGCTCTTGTTCTTCTTTTCTTATCCATGTTGTGTCTGTCTGTTGTTGTTCTACTTTTTCTTCTTCTTCTTCTTCTGGTTCTTCTTCTTGTTTTTCTTCAATTTTTCATGAATCATGTTTTTCTTATGGAAGGTTTAAAATTATTTATTGCATATGGGATTACAAGTATGCAGGTGTTCGTTTTTTCAAATGTCCTGACATCCTGAGGGCTGCGGTTTTTTAGGTGAATTCCGATTAGAAAGCTGACATCCCGAGGGGTGGGGTTTTATAGGTAAATTCCAATTAGAAAGCTGACATCCCGAGGGGTGGGTTTTTTTAGGTGAATTCCAATTAGAAAGCTGCCATCAAATGTATTCATATGCAGTAGTGACAAAAAAGCGATTTAACGATAATATTTTGTGGTCGCACAAACCCTAAAACTAATGAGTAAGCCATTGTTTTAAGTATACAGTAAATAAAACAGTAGGCGGGGGTGGCGGCTGTGAGCATATGGAGGGAGTATTTATTTGGCAGCACTGCAAATAATTATACTTCATTTACAACAATGCTAAAATGTGATAAATATAATACTTTTTGTGGACAGAAACAGTAGCAAAAGAACTTTTTATTTGTTTTCCACTACCCTCCTCCGTCCTCATGGGCCCCTATACTAACTTGAATTTTTTGCATACTTTTGTGAGAACGGAAATAAATTTTAATGTGTAAAAATGCAGCTGTTAGTGTCGACAGCTAATCGACGCCCTGATAGAAACGTGTTTGTTAATCTGACAATGATGAAAATGGGGGAAAGATTCCGTGGAAATATTGTGGACACCACAAATTGGTGCAGGCAATATGGTTTGCTGGCAGTGGAGATGGTCTGCCCAGAATGTGACGAAGCGTGTCATGAAGGCGTATTCAAGGGCTGTCGATGGAAGAGCCTGGCACTGCCAGCAATGCCGTAAAATGGTAAACATTAGAAATGGCGGTTTTTTTGAGAAGTCTCACTTAGCCTTATGGCAAATTTTAGGCTGAACATATTTATGGTGCACCACTTGTGGAAAGGCCAAAGGCTGTCGGTGGAGATGCTCATGAAAGAGCTAGAAATAGGGTCTCCCACCACTATTTTTGATTGGCACCAGTTTTGCAGAGACGTAGCTGTGAGATATTTTATCAACAATCCCGAACAGCTGGGCGGCCCTGGGATACTGTCGAAATTGACGAATCTCTATTCGTGTGCCGGAAAAACCACCAGGATCATGTAGTACAACAGCAATGGGTCTTTGGGGCCTATGAGGCCGAAACGAAAAAGGGTCTTCTCGTGCCTGTGGCAAGTAGGGATGCGCAAACCCTGCTTTCCATAATTCAACAGTGGGTCAGGAACAACTATCTGGTCTGACATGTGGCGGGCGTACAATGCCATACCGCTAATGGCTGGTGGCTATGCACATCAGCAACTGATTGGAGATTATTTAATTGAATATATGTGGGCTCAACGTTTTTTAATTTTTGGTTTCAAAATGCAGATCAACTGTATGTTGTTTAATTCTTCTTTTTAATTGAAGTTCACGAATTTTGAAAGTTTCAATTGCATTTATTTATTGTTCTTTAATTGGTATTGTTTTGAGTTGTTGCATTCTTCATTACTGGTGAAATCTCGTTTACTATGTCTGCACAAGAAAACAAAAACACACAATTGTTGGAAATCAATGTTTATTAAAGTACGATTTTTGTTTCTCTGTCAGTGTATAGTCAGACCCAAGCTGGCATATACAAGGAAATTATTTTAGACACTACAGTTATCTATCATTAATTTTATTTATTACTGTAGTATTATTAGATTACAAAAGTAAAGTGTTTTTCTTTATTTCGTAAATGCAGTTAAGATAAAAGTGTGTCACGTGCCTTTTAAGTTAGGCCCTGATGATGCATGAACTAATATGAAATTCGTCACGTGACTCCCGACAAACATGATGGCGATACGAACGGTATAGTGTACAACTGTCAATACTACGTGATTATTTGTAATTATACGCTAAATATAACTAAATTATCACGAGATTATCGGAAACATTAACTGATGACGTGAGAATAATAGAATAATGACTTACGAGTCTAGAAACGAGTAATAACCTAGAAAAAAGTAGGACTAGGAGGTGCGAAAGTGTAATAGCCAATCACCTGTTTCAATTCAATGATTTCCTTTGTCATCAGTACCAATCACACACAATTAGTAGTACTACTCTCAATAATATAGTAGCGTTTACGAATCTCGCGATGCCTACTATTAAATTAAAGTAAAGGCAGTAAAGCATAATCAATTTCTAGGTGAAGTGATTTAGCACTGTGCACAGCATCTAAAATTAAAAACCTACCAACTTCACTTTCTTGTAGATCTTCTAAACATTCTCGGGCAATGTCTGCAACAAAACTATGCGCATTCTCAACGCTACCATCAGAAATACTATCTGAATGTGGCAAACAAGTGTGTAAATCGCTAAACAAACTTTCTGTTACTCGCGCCATATTCTGCCCTGAGAGTAACAAAACTAAGTACTCGATAAATATACATGGAAATTTTTTCTACTTATTTTGAAACTTGCAACTAACCGCTGCAATATTTAAATAGCTTCTTACCGTTTTTATTTTATTTACAACCAGGTGTCTTATAACCTCTGCATAAATAGTCTAGTAATTTTTAAAACACAAATCTATTCTCGAGTGACGTCGTCTGGTGATATGCACGTGTGTTAACGTTCAATTCAACCACTTCAGGTTCTGTTCATAAATTTCTGGTGTGTTGAGCTGGTTTACATGTCAAAAAGTTCTGATACAGGTGCCTACTTCTAGTCTAGTCTATGGGTAAAAAGGAAAACAGAGTCTTGTCTACCATGGATAGTGCATTCTGACAAATTTTCAATTTTACACGAAGTACTCGTATAGTGACTGGCATTCCTAGGGCTGTGTTATATTCCAAACAATGAAACATCAATAAATGTATTAATATTGTAGTATAATTGTATAACTGACACGGTAGAAAAGCACATTCATGGATCGTCAAAAGAAACATATAACAAAACGGAACGCAGGGCGATACTTTTCCACATCAGCCAAAACGTCGCACGACTTCACAGAGGAAAGTGATGGTGGTAAACGAACTGTAGTTAAAAAATCTAACCACATTCCCATAGAGTCGGCGAGCCGTGCTGTAGATGCACCGCCTGAAGAATATGTTTTAGATGATGAAATTCTGGATACAAAGTGGAATATTCCGAAACATTTTCAACCACGTGACAAGTATCCAGGGGAGGCCCCTGTTTCACCAGAAAAAATTGAAAAGTACAGAGTAACTAAGAAAATCAAACTTGATGGAGTCAAAACAAAATTTCATTCGCGAAAGCTGTCACAGAAGGACAAGGCACTAGAGCTCGCAACAAAACAAGCTGCAAAAGCAGAACTTCTCCTTCAAGAAGAAACTGGCTATCTGGAGGCGGATGAGGGAGAAGACACGAGTCTCATTACTCAACATGAAATTGTGAGAACTGTTGACATTTCAAGTGCAGAAAAACATTTCGAGTTGTACTTGGACAAATTTGGTCCATACAGGGTGAATTACACTCGAAATGGAAGGTTTTTGTTGCTTGGTGGAAAGCGTGGTCATGTAGCAGCAATTGATTGTCATACAAAGCGTCTCATGTGCGAATTCAATGCCATGGAATCCGTTCAGGATGCGAAATGGCTTCACACAGAAAACATGTTTGCCGTTGCTCAAAAAAAGTGGACATTCGTGTATGATAACCAAGGCATTGAACTTCACTGCCTTAAAGTCCTCGACTCGGTTCTCAGAATCGAATTTCTGCCATACCACTTCCTGATGGTGACAGCCAATGCCAAAGGTTTCATATCCTGGCTGGATATATCAATTGGGAAACAAATTTCTGGGACTATGACACACATGGGCCGGCTAGATGTCATGTGCCAGAACCCATATAATGCTGTTATTCACTTAGGTCACACCGGAGGCACTGTTACTTTATGGTCGCCAATGGTGAAAGAACCGCTAGTGAAAATGCTATGCCACAAATCAGCATTGCGTGGAATTGCCGTTGACAACACCGGCATGTACATGGCAACGGCTAGTGTGGACAAAACACTAAAAGTATGGGATGCGAGGAACTATAAGTGCTTGCAGTCTTACAAGATAGCAGCAGGTGCTGGCTGCTTATGTTTTAGTCACACTGGTCTATTGGCTGCTAGTATTGGTAATATAGTGGAAGTATATAAGGACTGCTGCACCCATTCAATATCCTCGCCATACATGATGCACAGACTCACACATCCAATTGCTAATATACAGTTTTGTCCATATGAGGATGTCTTAGGTGTGGGCCACATGAAAGGATTTGAAAGTCTAATTATTCCCGGTGCGGGGGAGGCAAATTTTGATGCATTGGAGGTAAACCCTTTCCGCACGAAGAAGCAACGACAGGAATGGGAGGTGAAAGCACTTCTGGAAAAGATACAGCCAGAACTGATCACTCTCAACCCACATGAAGTAGGTGCAGTTGATACCCAAGAAGAAGCCACAAAACTTGATCCACGCACCAAACTTCTTACTATGAAGCCTGAAAAATCGACATTTGAACCAAAATTCAAGATGAAAGGAAAGAGCAAAGCTGGTAAAGCAGAACAACGGAAAAAGGGAAGGCGTGAAGAAGAAAAGAGGGAGTCTATCAAGGAGAGTCTGAAGTTAAGAAAAGAGGCAGAAGAAGCAGAAAAACCTCCCGAACCTGCTGGTTTAAAATCAGCTTTAGATATCTTTATTAAGAAGAAAAGCTAAATAGTTAGAAAAAGCCAAATGTTAAGACTTATTGTGTTGTTAATATAAAACCATAATATAAATATATAAATATTTTGTTTATAAAAGAACTTTGCATTTTTTAGACATCTGTAGATCAATAACATTTGTTTCGATAGAAAATATTATTATACTTAAGTAGACAGTTCGGTATGAAAAATATGTATGATTGTATGAATTAAAAGTAACCATTGGAAATTGTCTGCACAATGTCTGATAAGCTGTTAGACTACGGTTAAACTAATTAAACAGGCTTTTTATGTATGTTATGAGATTTTTGGATATTGTAGCTTTTTTTGCTTTGTACATAATAAAAATCTGCAGAATACTTGAATTGAAGTAATTTCTGCAAAGTCAAAAGTCTCTTTACTGCTCTATTAATATTTGTGACTGTAAAATGACTTCTGTTGTTGTCTCTTAACTTATTTTTGAGGAATCAGTATCCTAATTGGTTAATAGTCTGTGGAAACGTAAGGCATTTGGTAGGAACAGTCTCTGTGCTAGTTCTTTTTAAGTTCATCAAACTAATTTAGCTGTTGAATTCTAAGTTACTGTTTAGTATTCCATTTTAAGCTTCTCATTTTAGAGCTGATGACACACTAAACAAAATGCCTAAACTAAAGAACAGTTCGAAACACACCACTGTGCCAAAATCTGCTGACCAGCGGTTGACCAGGGCTAGGGCACGGGAGAATGACACTGCTGAAGCTGAAGGTGACATTGCAGCTGACACCTGTACTGAAAGCAGTGGTTTCAGGTTGCCAGTTGCAAAAACAGGAAGGAAAAGGCAAGCAGAAGATCTTGTAAGTGGGGTGAAAAACGCTGGAAGTCGTCGGAAGAATACTCAGCCTCAGCCACAGGTGTCAGTTCCGTCTGACGATATTGACACTGGCGAGTTAACAATTGATCTGGATGTAAAACCTGCTAAACAAAAATCTATCGCGGGAAGAAAAAGAAAGGCAGTGAAAGTTGAAATGCAGGAAGAAGCAAAAGGAATACAGTTAAAGAATCAGCCAAAGACTGCTGTTGCAACGAAAAAGAAAACGAAAATTGGTAAAACCAATAATGCTGAAGAAACAAAGCCAAATATCAAAGAGTTAACTCAAGCGACATCTAGAAAGATAAGTAAAAGAAAGACTAATTCGGCGTTGAGGGAAGATGGTGAATCATTCAAGATTGAACTTGAAAGCAAAATGCACTTACCATCAAGGATGTCTCCCAGATACTCGGCCAGAGCCAGTAAGTTTGTTGGGGCTCATACTTCTATACAAGGTTTGCATTTATTTCAATTACTTATTATCCACTCTGTTTACTTGATTGCCTTTCTAATCTGGTTTCTTAAGGCACAAGAAAACTCTCCATTTATATAAAGCTTAAAAAAATTCGTATTGAAATTTTATACTACTTACATACTGCCTTTTTTTACATATTAGACTTGCGTCGGCCATAGCGCTGTATGAAACATGGAAATTTTGACTCCCACAGCAACTATTAGATGCAGCCATTTGGTGATAAGTCATTTGAAACAAGTTTAGATAACACTGAATAAAGTTCGAAAAAATAATCAAAGCATTCGTATCGTGCACGTCACTAACTAAGTAAAATTTTAAATTATCTTATTTCCTCAACATGATTAAAATACGTTTTTTGGTTAGTGAGTTGTGGTGCACCCTGGAGGTGAGTCAACGACATTCTATCATTTGGTGAAAACATTTTAAATAATTGATTATTTTCTTTTCTAGTTTCCTTAGTCTTTCAAGCAGCTAAGGGAAATGCTAAGTAATATAACTTTGCTTTGGGACATAGTTTAACACTGCCGCTTCTGCCCCTGATTTACATTATGCGTATATGACGCCATGTAATGGCGTGGTCAGAACAGTGTCGCGGGAAATTTAAAATGAAAACAAAAAAATATGTTCATTGCGAGTATGATAGATGCATAAAATTGCTTTAAAGTAATATAATTCTTTAATTCAATTTTTCTGAAACCTACTTCAGGTACCCCCTTTCTTGTGTCTTAAGTGCTTGTATAGTTCAGTACTTTACTGAGAATTTTATTTAAATTGTTGGTTGTTGAAGCACAGTTAAGCACATTTAAGTGTTTTCAACTGGACAAATGGTAACTTATTTGCGTTGTTTAAGGTGGAGTGTTTAACGCTGTCGACAATGCTGTGGCCATTGGAGCAAAAGCGTTTGCACTGTTTTTGCGGTCCCAGCGACAGTGGGTGACAAAACCGATGGATGAGGGTGTAGCTGAGAAATTCAAATCCACGTGCGAGAGATATGAATACAAACCTCATCTGATACTACCTCATGGTAGGTTGATAATGACCCTGATTTCTTGTGAACTTGTTGATAATAGAATACAGTATTTTGTATAATGTGGAGACATCTATTGAGAAAAACAAGGAAGCATTGTAAGGTAGCTCTTCTTTAATTTACGCAAAATATCTCATATTGATGCTGAGATTAAGGTCTCGGCTTTCATGGGAACGGTTTTTGTTTCTCTATGCAGACAAACCCAATAATTCGTACTGGTGATGAGATTAAAAAAATCTCTCATATGAAATATTTTTGTTTCTGTGTACAGACAAACCTCTGCATGTAGACCCATTTGTAATTTATGTTGACCATTTTTTGTGTCGTCATTTTTTGCTTTGCAATGGTTTGTACAGTACACAGATAATTTGTGACATTTTGTGCATGTTTCTTTCTGCAGATTAGCTACCACACTGTACACTGGGTTCTTCCTTGTCTTAGCTGATAATGTTTCAGCAACTTCTAACATAAATACATGTAATCCCAGGACATAACATTTTGGTTATATTTCAGCCACCAAAATGAGTTTTCTCATGAACTCATAACTATGCCAAATTTGAGTTGAATAGAGTTAACAGTTATTTTAGTTTTGGTTAATAACAACAAAACACTAACAAATATGAGTAACTTTATCTTCCTCCTGTAATTTTATCTTGCTAGGCAGTCCTAAAGCAGATTTGTATCAAAATTTCATGCAGCCATGTGTTAATTCGTGTGGTTCTGATTGGCTGTGCAAAAGTCGTAAATATTCATTTAACTTAACGTCATTGACACTTGTAAAGTGTCAGTGTATTTAGATGAATGACCAGAATCATTTGAGAGCTGGCGCCTTTGGCTCTGCATGTATGTTGCTGTTTGTCATTGTCTACCCTTTCTGATTGGCACCGTTGTTACTAATAGTTTCTTATACACTTGTAGGATCATATTTACTAAACTGCGGAGCTCCGAATCCAGAGACCCTGCGGAAAAGTCGAGAGGCACTCGTCGATGAACTCCAGCGGTGTGAACAGCTGGGCTTGACGATGTTCAATTTTCATCCGGGTTCAACTTGTGGGGAGATTTCGGTGGACGAATGTTTGGACAAGATTGGAGAGAGTATAAATATGGCACACAGCAAGACAAAGTATTGCATGACTGGTAAAATATTTAAAGGAAAACAGTACTCAGTAATAGACTACAGCTTCAAAATGCGTAAAGATTATGTGCAAGTTCAGTAATAAAATTTGAAACGGTGAAGTTAGAACTAGGCAAATTTTCTAGTTTTATTGTCAGCTGTACACAACAGCACAGTATTTCAGTTTTCGCTTTTGTAAATGTACACATGCGAGACATACTTGGAAGAGTTCTGTCATTGGAGAATTGTACATAATGATGATATCATCACTAGCTGAGCTTGTGGGCAGTTAATTAAGTTCCTGCACTAAATTTAATTATAAGAAACATTTTGGCAAATGTTACTGTGATTAGACCGTGATTATTGGGAAGTATTGCCTCTGAAATCATCCTGGTTTCCTAATATGTATGTTATAAAGCTTTTGTTTTTCAGAGCTATGCATTAACCAATCCCTCATACCCAACACTGTCAATTTATTCCACTGGACCAAAACTCTTCTGGTCATTTAATCCTATTCACTTATATAAGAATAATTAATTATTAAATAATGAGTATCGTTCCAGATGTTGAATTTCTGTAAATTTTAATGCTGCTAGTTTTGGCAGACTTATTATCGTGGTACTTGCACTATCTTATTGATATGATACTTGCACTATCTTAATGATATGATACTTGCACTATCTTATTGTACCATGTCACTATCTTATTGACATGGTGCTTACACTATCTTATTGACATGGTACTTGCACTATCTTATTGACATGGTACTCGCACTATCTTATTGACATGGTACTTGCACTATCTTATTGACATGGTGCTTGCACTATCTTATTAACATGGTACTTGCACTATCTTATTGACATGGTACTTGCACTATCTTATTGACATGGTACTCGCACTATCTTATTGTCATGGTGCTTGCACTATCTTATTGTCATGGTGCTTGCACTATCTTATTGACATGGTACTTGCACTATCTTATTGACATGGTGCTTGCACTATCTTATTGACATGGTGCTTGCACTATCTTATTGACATGGTACTTGCACTATCTTATTGACATGGTGCTTGCACTATCTTATTGACATGGTGCTTGCACTATCTTATTGACATGGTGCTTGCACTATCTTATTGACATGGTGCTTGCACTATCTTATTGACATGGTGCTTGCACTATCGTACTTGGGTACTGCAGACTTTCTTCTCCTGTTCAGTTTTCAAATAGTTACCAGTGTTTACATTTTTTCAGTCGTAGAAAACATGTGTTGTCAAGGAAACACAATCGGCGGAAAATTTGAAGAGCTGCGGGATATTATTAGCCGCGTAAACGACAAAAGTCGCATTGGAGTTTGCCTGGACACTTGTCATGCTTTTGCAGCGGGTAAGATTAACAGAAATTTTGCATTTTACTTCGTATCTGCTGCCTGTGTATCAAGCACACAGCATACATTTGAGATTAAATAATTTTGGTTTTCCTAAGTACCTAAGACTGGTGTGTAAGGAGGGAAAACTATATTAGCGGGGTGAGTGGCTGAGTGATCAAGGAGTGTGCTTTGCGACTGAAGTTATACAACCTCAAAGTTGGTTAGTAAAAGGATGCCAGAGGATCACTAATTACTCCATGCAGTTTGTTTTTCGTTGTACCTATTCTGACTGTTAACTTTTTTTTGAAGGAACTAACATTTATATCAGTGTGGCTAAGACGACCTTATCATTCATATTAGAGGATGGTCCTTGATATGAGCCTCTTGGATTGTTATTGATCATTGATAATAATGCTCTTCCCCTGGGTATCCATATGAACTAGGCCCTGCCACTGTTAGCTCAATTCCAGCAAACTTTATAACAAAAAATCATTTTGCTAGAGTACTTCCAAGGGTTCATTTTAACATGTCGGTTCTTTACTTTTGAACTATCAGCGCTATGTTTACAACAATCCAAGAGGACCCGAGGCCTTGAATTCTGCCACTCTGAAGAATGTGCTTAAACACTGGGTTTTTTAATAATTTTCTGCCGACTAACTTTTAGGTCACAACATTGCCAAAAAAGACGGTTATGAACAAATGATGTCTGACTTTGACGATATTATCGGTCTGAAGTACCTCAAAGCTGTGCACCTGAATGATTCAAAAGGTATGGCTATCGGTCACAGAATGTCAAGTGATTCCACAAAAATATTTCGAAAATCTCCATTTCAGTGAACAGATTGCCTGCTTATTTTTTGTTGCTATCCTTTTTGTCATTTGTATACGCGGTCACATTTATTTAGAACACGTTCTCAAAATGAGTGATGAAATTCAGTTCAAATTTGCTGAAAAAGTTGTTTGTGGCGGTGCTAGAATTAATGTGTTTATTAAAGGTCAAGGTCAGTGCTGTCAAAGCTATCGAACCGGACATGCCTTAAAGACATGTGGTGGAAATTTAACCGGTTTTTAACATAGGTAATGTTTTTTTCACATTCTGCTGCTTCTGCAGTTTCCAGTCAGAAACCCAGTTAAGTGGTCAAAGGTCACAATTGCTACGAGACCTAATTATGTTCACTAGTAAAGCTTAGAAACAAACAATTAAGCTGTAACCAAATTTGACAGCGAAATTGTCTTAACAGTTATGTTGTCAAGAGTGTAGTTCATAAGTTGATGTAGGGATGTTTACTTTGCTATAATTTTGTTTAATTTTAACGTAAAGTTTGGTGACAGTTTGGAAGAAAATGGACAACTAATGTTCCGTCTTACTTGCAGCATTGTTGAATCCTAACTGCAAACTCTTTACATGTTTATCGTGGTGTTAATCATGGTGTTGATCTGAAGTAGAATGCTGTATTGCATGCGTAAAAGCTTTTTTTACTATAGGATAGTGAGTGAAGTAATTTAGTTGTACTGTTCATGTACCTTTATGCCAGCTATGGATTTAGATTAATTACTTGATCTTGTGCTTAACACAGATGTATTAATAGATTTTTTTTCTTAAACATCTATATCTTAACTGATTGACACTGAGCTCAATTCCCATTCGTAGTTTCTAATGTCATTCACATTTTACCAGATTCATAAATACCTCACAGCATCGTTGATTGCCATTCATTGGAAGTGTTTATCTTGCAGGCAAGGTTGGCTGCCATCTGGACCGTCACGAGAACATTGGAAATGGTCACATAGGACTGGACGGCTTCAGTTTTCTCATGAACGACCCAAGATTCGACAACATCCCGCTCATCTTGGAGACTCCAGCAAATCTCAGCGACGAGGACGAGATTCACATACTGTATGCACTCTGTGACAGTTAAGAGACCCATCACAAGAGACACAACGGCTTCACATTCGGCTTGTTAAGAGCAGATCTGAATTTGCTAATGAGGGGCGTAAACATGTGTCAACATCGCATATTGCAAAATACCATTATCCTCATAGACTATATTGCAGTGTCTCACAATGGCAAAAATCATGTATATGTCATGTCTAGGGTTCATGTCTTGGCTGAGCTGCAAATTTCTTATATTTGGTTGCCTTATTGCCTGTATACAAACATGCCTATATTGATTGCTGAGTTATCAATCACAAACATGCCTATATTGATTGCTGAGTTATCAATCTTCACAACATAACTGTTCAGACAATTTCTTTATCAAATTTGGTTATAGCTCATATGGTCATTTCTGAGCTTTACCAGTGAGCAGAACTTTTAAGCATGGGAGAAAAAGATCACTAATAATGCATTTTTATGCATCTTCTGGCAATCTAGACACTTGAGTAGTTTTCAAATGGTGTTTTTTTATTATAAAAATCATTTTTTGTGCTTTAAGTGCAGAACTGCTACTTCTCAAATGCACTCAGTTCTCGTGTGCTTTTGCATGGTCTTGTGTTATATAATTGTTTACATTAAATGACATGCATTCTTTTAATTGTCTTGTGTTAGAAAGGCTGGCATAGCTAAAACGTATTTTTGTCATGTCTCGAGTTATTGCATTGAAATTTTGTTGAGTTCTTAAACCTTTTGCAATATCATATTGAGAGCACGTAATATTTATGATACAAGAAAACCACGAGCATTGGTTGCTGGAAAATCCGTCTATTGCTTATTGTTTTCTCCAATTTCTATAGTATTACTAGTTTCTTCATTTATAGTTCAACTTATTAGTTTTTGTATATTGGGTTTTCCATCTTGGTCCATCTTACGCATTTCATTTCAAAGTTCACAAATGAACAACTCTCACTGATTTTATCTTATCAGTCAGCTACGTATTTACCAGATGTACTCGTTGAATGCTAGATCTTATGCTCTACCATCACTATGCCCTACTTTAAGATGCCATTTTGTAGCATGTGTTTACTATACTAAGTCACTACACTATAACTGCACTGTGAAGCCAGAGTTTATGTTTGAAACATTATTCAATAAGTATTATAGTTTTGTTTGAATTTGTCAGTTAATTTGTACTACCTTAAAATAAAACAATGTAGTCTTTATACAGATGCATTGCTGTTTTTGCTACTGATTGTAGTGTGCCATTTTCACAAAAAATACGCAAAAGTTAACATTAAAATGCTGTTTGTAATTTCACCTATAAGAACTTTGTTAGAGTTTTACATTTAAGCACAACATATGTAAGTTGATTACTTGATATTATGCAGAAATCAAATGTATAGCAACTTAAACTTCATGCCTCTCACAAGCAACACCACAACTGATAATTATTGCAGTTTTTTAAACAATTCATTTTGAGATTGGATTACAATAAGCAGTATATTTGATGTTGCACATATGCACAATACACAAGCAGTCGAAAGTTCTGCATGGATTATATTGCCAGCTTTAAAATTTTGGTAAGTCCACGACCTGTGCAACATAACCTTTTGCTAGAGATTGGTGAATAAGACTGTTGGGGTGCAATGCATTGTTTATTACATCACAATGTTGCTCTATGTCACAATGAAGAACCTCTATTATGCCTGTAATGTTAAGTGAGAAAGCATCGAATAAACCTGCATTATTGAGAGGTATCATCAGAGATTCTCAGAACATGCAGTGTCAAACCCAAGATCCTCCAACGCATCTTGAAAATATCTCCCAAACTTGTCTGTTGAATACTTGTCAATGGCACATAATGCATGTTCTTGGGTCAAGTTACCTTTCATTATCTTTTTCAAGATGTGCCTCAAATATGTTTTCAGCGGGGTTGATGTCCATTGAATTTCCTGGTCGTTTATTTCGGTTTACTATTGTCGTACCTTGCAAGTTTGCAACGCGAAGCTTCCACATTAAAAATTAATGTTGATAACAAAGTAGATTCTCTATTGTTTTAGTGCTACTTTCATGTAATTATATATTTCTGTACAATTACTTGTTGTTTTTGCACTCGCTAGCAAAATATTGTTTCACCCTGTTCTAGTTCTCTAAACGTTCTGTTCCTGTAATAGTTAACTGAAAGTCAGGATGGGTTTAAGACAAATTCTTGTTTAAATATGCAATAAAAATGTTATATAGACTACCCAAGGACAGTAAGATGCCTCACTGTGAAATTTGTGAGATTCTCCAGAGGGGCTTTCAAGTTGCAATGCACGTTGTGCAGGCACGTTTGTCAACAAAGCTGGACGTGCACTCGCTTGTGAGAATTCGATCGACTTGCGATCGTCGTTTTAGAGTAGAGGAAAAGCTTGTTAATATATTATAATTCTTATTTTTTGTAAAATACGTCGAGGTATGGCAAGCTCGAGCTTTGCAGATGATTTAGTAAAAGAATACTTGTTATTTCGAGGTCTAACCACATCATTGAAGAGTTTTGATGCAGAACTAAAGTCAGAAAAAGACAAAGGTTTTCGAGTAGGTTAAATAAGTATTGAAATTATTAGTTACTATAGTCCTATGTGCCCTAGAAATATTTAATAAAATTTTTTTCCATAAAACTTTAAAAATAGTAATATTTTGGGTGACTTTCAATGCACTGGCAGCTGGACACTTTTGACAATCCAACATACTTTATTAACGAATTTTTGTTTATTAAATAAATACCTCAATTGTATAGATTCAGTGATCTCATATAGTTACATTAAATTTATTATTAATCATTCTGAAATTCAGTTTAAGTTTATACTGGTTACAGTTTTACACCAAACTTTGGCACCTAGCTGGCTGCTTTGTTCACGTGATACGGTAAACTAAAATATTTAATAATAATCTCTAGATTTTTCTAATTATTTAGCGTGTTTAAATTGCACACAACAACAAAGTGTTTGTTAACTTTGAATTTGCATTTAAACTGCTCGTTCTGGCCTGAGTAAGTCATTATAATGTGCTTCATTGTTTACATGCTAGCCTATAGAACCTTTGCAACCAATTTTCTGCTTAAAGAAATTTGTGGACAAGAGAAATTGAATTTCATACATTAAATTTAAAATAATAAATATTTTTAATTTTTTCCAGAATGAAGGTGCTTAGCTTATGCTTTCTTTTTACAGATAGACAAAATAATAAGTCAATTGAATGAACTCGTTAGCAATCATGAATTGAATGCATTGCAAGAGTATTGGGCGCACCTCGATTCCAGGCTCTTTTCACGGCTACCTCATGTAAGTGCTTGACATATTTATGTTTGTTTCCATTTAATTTGGAAGCAGTAAATTAAGCACCTGGTTTTTTGCATAACTGTTCTCAGTGCATAGTACGTTGATGGTACTGCAAATTATATTGTAGAACTTCAGGAAGCTATGCAATTGACATCTACTTAAAGTGACTCAGGAAGTTGAAAGCTATTCTATTCTTACTACTGAATTGAATTAGAGCAAAATGCTAATTAAACCCTGCTATAATTAGTTAATTCCATTATGTTCTACTTATTGGCCTTCTAAGACTTATCAAATCAAATTATTTTGCTAAACTTTCAAACTATGCTCTAGTATATTGATTTGGCAAAATAAACTATTAGATTTTGATATAAATACCAAACAAATGTTTTGTCAAATTTCTTCATAAAACCATGCTGGTGTTAAACTTTTGCAAATTTATGACTAGATTGCAGATTTTAGTTTAAAGTTTCAGTATTTCATTATTGTAATTTGCTTGCAGACAAAGTTCTAGTAGTTACATCTCATATACAGCCTGTTAGTATCAGGTGCGGTAACTATTAGCAAACTTGGATTATTAGTGTAACATGTTAAGCTACCGTAATCACCACTTACACTTTGTATTGTCACTTATCAGAAGTAAGGATTAGACTTAATACCTACAGTTTGAATATATTCAATCAAAAACATGCGACAGTAATCTAATACAAAATTTTAAGTTGACTCTTTTTGATTTCAAAATGTCTTAATAATTTAATTTCAGAGATTCTCTGCTACGGTGAGAAAGTTAGAGGTGAGCTTGTTTCGGCTGTATCTCGTTAACGTTTGCGTGAATGAGAGAGCGGACAGAATGACGGAGTTTTTTCAGAAAATGACACCAGAACTTCAAAATCAAGCTGAATGGAAAGAGTGGTTTGGTGTGTATGCTTCCCGTTTAGCTGTTTGTCTGTAACTTGATGGCTATGTGTTCGTTTGTAACTGCGAGAGACTACTATTTCATGATGCCCAAAGTCAAAAAATTCATGTTTGAGTAGCTTTATTACGTTTTATCTGTAAGAAAAATCATAACAAAATATAAAAAACTAATTTGAGCCAAAAAAGAAACAAAGAAATTAATAATAAAGTGAGACTGAATAATCAAAATAAACTTACATCATGGCTCTGCTGCTCTTGACAAATAAATGGTTTAACTGAGACAAACAACAACAACAACAACTCTCTTAGCCAAGAACAGACTACCAACAGACCAGATAAACTAGCTCTGTCAGTAGAGCATGACAAAAAGAAGCCAAGTCAAGACATACATACGAATGCAGTTAAAAAGGACAGTATAGGGGGTTTACAGAATGGGAGAACACTGAAGTAATAAAATAACCTAAAATCCTTCACAATAACTTTGGCTGCCGTGGTTTTCAACGTGGTTTAATTTCATCCCTGGAAAAAATTTGTATCAGTTTTTTTCTTCACATGTGATGAAGTGATTTTTAGGAGCCAAATGTTTGTCACTTTAAAAGCATCTTAGTAGAAAACATTCTATTTAGGTGGGAATCAAAGTTTAATTAAAAGATAATAACACCAACGAACAGCAAATGTAGCCATAAAATTTATTCTGGGCATTTCAGCTATCCTTGCAGCCAATCTCAGCAGATCAAAACTTATAAAAAAATATTTTAGAAATTAAAATTATAAGGCACAAAGTGTACAATAGTTAGAAAACTTATAATAAATAATATTTCTATTCTTCATTGTATTATTACTTATTAGTATTCAAACCATTGTACAGTATACTTATAATTTCACTTTCTAAATCAGACCCAATTTGCTTTTGTTTGTAAATTTCGTTCAGCTTAGGAAGGCACTCCTAGGACACTGCAAAATGTAATGTTTGTGTTCACATGTTAAAACTGAAGATTTTTCCTTTATGTGATTCTAAATCTGCATTTGCGCTATGTTCTGAGATGCATACAGTACTCTCACAATATTAACACATTGCGAAATATGACCCAGTAGACACATATCAAATCTATCCAAGTTGTCTGTCCAAGCATATTAAGAATAGCTATTTTTTGGTTTATTAATTTTATACTTCCAGCAAGTGGTTTCATTTCATCTTTATTAACTTGTCACATTGCAGCTTTGCCGTACGTCAAAAAGCCGGAAGAGAATCCGACATTTGCCACGTACTTCACACGTCACTGGCAAGACATGTTCTGGTTATCGTTGTTCAACTTTCTCAGCGTTCTCTTCGAATGTCTGCCGACGCCGAGGCTTCTCGGTACTGAAGCTGAGCAGAAAAAGATTAAGGAATTAATAGAGGAAAATGAGAAGCTACGTGAACAGGTACAGCGATTGATTATTTGTTATTTCATTTTTTTTTTTATGATTTTTAGATATTTTTACACTATTCACACTAGATAAATGCCAAGATTTTGGGTTTAGGATTTTTAAATTTTGGTTCAGAAACCAGGTAAAATTTTTACACTAGTTACAAATAACATAGTTTGAATTGAGTTTGGATTACCATTAAATGGTGAACATTCTTGGTCTGCACATAGTGTGAACAATAAAAACTGCAGAAGATACGTGGTGCATGTGAACGGGCATAAAGCTATTTCTAATACTTGTTAAATGTTTAACTTTAAGTGCGGTATTAGAGTGCCTCTAATGTTTGAGGCAACAATTTGATATTGGCTTCTCCTAATATATTTCTTGCTAGATGGCAGCACAAGTATTGTGCTGACCATCATCATCCTTTGCTGTTCCAAGCATGCTGCTTTATAACCTATAAATCCTATTTGTGAATAATTAAATTAATGTTTATATTTAAAAATTTTGCAGCTAGCGTTGGCCAGAGAAGGGAAGCGTACTCACGTAAGCGGAGATACGCGTTCAGAAGACAGTTCTGTACCAGAGTTAATGGATGATTTCTTTTGCATAGCTAAGTAAGTAGCTAAATTTTTTGTTGCAGTGAGTCGTGCTTTTGTACAAGGATTACAGATGGTGTGAAGACTTACACTTCGGGTACTGCCACACAAACACACTGAAAGTTGAAAAATGCACTTTGAGAAGTTTTTCAAAAGAACGATAATGAAAGGAAACTTTATATTATTTTTTTTACAAATAGTTTTTTATTTCTCGTGGATTTCACGCATACTGTCTTATCCACCATTATGTTAAATGTGTTCTTGAAACGTATTGATTTTTTCCTAGAGAATCGTCGCCCATGTTCGCTGCAGATCAGAAAGGTCGCATCAAGTCTTTCATAAAAAATATCACACTACCGTCATCACCAATGTTAGGAAAAAAGCCGTCTCCGAGCAGCGTACCTTCGATGCAACCCGGTGCTTCCGGACCGAGTAATGTGAGTAGGTGTGCTTTAATCTTTAGTTATTACACGCAACACCAGATGGAGCAGCGTACCTTCGATGCAACCGGGCTTCCGGACAGAGTAATGTGAGTAGGTGTACTTTAATCTTTAGTTATTACACGCAACACCAGATGGAGCAGCGTACCTTCAATGCAACCCAGGGCTTCTGGACAGAGTAATGTGAGTAGGTGTACTTTAATCTTTAGTTATTACACGCAACACCAGATGGAGCAGCTTCGCATCGTAGGATAAAAATCTAAATAACTAATATTTATCATTGTCATGTCGTAAGTGTGATTATTTGTAGTTCATATGTGAATGTTGATAGATTTGAAATTTCATTAGTGAGTTCAAGTCTGAGTTACCATGTTCTAATACATTCATTAATGATGAGATAACTCTTATCTGAGTAATCACATTCTAATACATTCATTAATGATATGATAACTCTTATCTGAGTAATCACATTCTAATGCATTCATTAATGATGAGATAACTCTTATGGTATATTGTTACAGATACCTAAAAAATCTAGTCAAACTTCCTTGGTAACCATTGGGGATGAAAAACAGTCATCAGTTGTGAGTGGGAAAGGAAAGGGGAAGGAATCGGTGCTGCAATCTTCACAACCAGCAAAGCCCAAATCAAAATCCAACGTTCCCGTACCTTCAGGTTTCTGATTTGTAATTGTTTAAATATGTGAAGGAAATATGTGTATGTTGTTTATTTATATAAAGAATTCTTAAAGGAGAAGAAAAGGCTATTTTAAAGTGTTGTAAATTATTTATTTAAATTTGATTATATATTGTATATCTTAAAGGCTATTTTATATTTCCATAGAAAGTTATTACTTAGTATTACGTTTACCTGTTTGAAAGTCTTACCTAATTAGAAAAGAAAATTCTTAATAACTTAAAATATTCTTGCTAACTGGGATTAAACATCACTGCTTCTCTATCCCAGTGTACACAATTGATTTTACTGACAACATAAAAAAATGTAAATTTTTGCTTAGTTAGCCGAGAGTGTGGTACGAATGCACTGGTTATTTTTTCAAACGTTACACATTGTTATATAAACGTGTTTCAAACAACCTAACATCAAAATGGCTGCACCCAACGATCATCTCACGAGTTCAAATTTTCAAGTTTTATACATCGTTACTGCTAACACAAGCTCTTTATGCAATAAAACAGCATTTAAGTGATATAGAATTTCAAGATGAATTTCCTTAATTCATGTAAATAAAAGGTTTTCTTGTACTTTAATGTAGTTTAAAGTGAGAGCAAAACAACATATGAAGCAATACCTTTACCACTGCTTCGTTGTTACAACCAGTAACATGAGCACTGTTAATTTTTGCCTGTCAGCTATTGTAGACATTAGTGATAGCGATGTCGAATGATATTTACTAACTGAACAGATTTTGAATGAAAAAAATCACTTTGTTCAATAATTTGGAAAGACATAATTCATTTTTCTGGCTATTCTTGTGCAAGTGTATAACCTTGGCTGCAATCTTGTGCTGTTTGTGCTAATTTCAGAAGCTATTACTACACTATCATTAATGATTAAAACTAATATCAGTCCCTATCATACCTATGTTACTTTTTGTACTGTTTACATTTAGAATATTATTAATAGACGAAGTACCAGAACAAAGACAATCACAGATATGTCCTACAAATCATATCAAAATGTCCAAAATTTTCTAGCTCTAATAACTTGCTTCGTTATCAGACATACAAATTTTATCACTTAATTTTTCGCCTATAGCTTCCCAATTGTGTCCCCGTAGTTCTGCGCATGTCTTCACTCTCATTTTAAATATAGATCGTATGAGACCCTAGTTATACTGCCATCATTAGCAACTTTCTGGGTATAGGCCGTCTCTGTCAATAACATGTTCTTAACGTTTCAAAAGTCAAGTATATCCTGATAATAACATGCCCGAGCTTACGAGTTTCTATGGAAATGTAGCAAAAATCATAATTTAGTTCCCAAAAATATAAACTTCACAAAAAAATACGGGTCTCATAGAAAGTCATGGTTACCAATAAACATTACTACTAGCTACATTCGCAGCCGACAATGCAAGCAGAAAACTACCAGATGATACCATATAGAATACAAGTGCTGACATTGTCTGTGTTGCAGGACCTACATCGGTGTTTGTGAAAACCACGACTGCTGTCAGTGCCGAGCAGAACGTGCAGAGACCCACTTCTGCTGAGAAGGACAAAAATAAGCAGCGGGACAGCAAGCAACAGAGAATTCAACGTGAACAGCAAGAGAGAGAGAAGCAACGCAAGGAGCTTCTCGGAGATGCTGATTACAGGAACGACTCGCAGGCAAAAGTTGGTTCCAGTTGCATTATTTTGTCTGTGAATGTTCTTTTGTTGGTTTTGTTAAGCAATTTTTTTACTACGTGTGTCTTCTTGCTAAGAAATATGATGCAAAACTCCTCTTGACAACTCAAATTTGTACAAAAGTTTGTGCTTTAGTACAAGATAGGAATGAGACGAAGCTTAAATTTCCGAAACTGAATCTGAAGCTCACGCTTTTTCATTTTGTCAAAATCGAACCGAATCCGAATTTTGTAATCTAATATCAGTTACGTTTTCCATTTTTTGGATCAGCTGCGAGTTAGTTACAATGGATGTTATAAGTTTTGTTGAGATGTAAGGGTTTTGCTAAGCACAGTAAAGTTTCTTAATTCAGATTTAGTTTTTGGCTTAGTTCATCATCAGCTTGCTTTGATCTTTATCTATTGTCATCTAGAAAATATTACTACATCTATACAAAATGTGCATGATATTGTGTACAAAGAATTCAGGTGTATTTTATGACTGCACTTTCTTATTTTACACTAAATTAAATTTTAAAAAGTGAAAAGGAAGTTGAACACAATGCCTGCTGAAAAATCGTCTTTGTTTAGTAGCACGATAACCGAAACGTTAAAGTTAATTGTTGAGTTATGCCACTGTTAAAAATAGTGTCAGCTTGGCATTGATTTGACGACTTTTACAAAGATTTGCGATCATGTTAATGGTGTCAATATGGCGAAGCTCACATTGCAAAATTTAACTTTTTTTAGAGGGGAAGTAAATGTTACAGCATTAATTGGCAGTGAATTTGCTCCCTACATGGAACAAATATGACTTATGAAGACTTCCTCGCATTTTTTATGGAACCTAAATCGGATCCAAAGGAGTTAAAGTTAAACCGCGTTGGATTTGAATCGGAGCTTTTTGGAAACCAAAGTTCTGGAGTAGCGAAGCTTTGTCCCTTCCCGGAGTAACGAAGTTGTGTCCCATCCTGGAGTAGCGAAGCTTTGTCCCTTCCCCTTTGCAAGGCTTTGAGCTTTAAACTCTGTACCAGAATTGAAGTGCAGAAAATTATCTTTATGGACTGATTTTGTGCTAAGTGATCGTGACAAACTTTCTTCAATAACTTTCTTCAATTTAATTACTAATTTTAAAAATTTCTGCTTTAGGAGGACAGACTAGGACAAACACCATCGGCTAACAACTCCAATAACATAGGTAAGCGTGATTGTTAGTCAAAATTACGTATATTTATATTACTGATACTGTACGGGTTTGATTTTAATATGTGCAAAACTGCTATAAAGGCCTGTTTTAAAACTATTGAACTGATATTGAAAATCATTACTACATTGCTTATGGTATTTTGTAATTCGGTATGTCAATAATTTACTGTAGTATGAATATTATTTGATTGACATTTTCATTTTTCAACATAGTTTTTTCCAACCAGTGAATTTTCTACTCAGCTTAGACCTTTTCAATTATTTTTCATAAAATTTCTTAAGTTTCCTTGCCTTAGAAAAACTTTTCCTGGCAGTGCGAATGATTATGACGGAATAGTGAAGCAAGTTCTGTACATTTGTTTATACTGTTTCCAATCCTTTTGAATGTAAATGATTATGACGGAATAGTGAAATATGTTCTGTACATTTGTTTATACTGTTTCCAAACTTTTTGAATGCGAATGATTATGACGGAATAGTGAAGTAAGTTCTGTACATTTGTTTATACTGTTTCCAAACTTTTTGAATGCGAATGATTATGACGGAATAGTGAAGTAAGTTCTGTACATTTGTTTATACTGTTTCCAAACCTTTTGAATGCGAATGATTATGACGGAATAGTGAAATATGTTCTGTACGTTTGTTTATACTGTTTCCAAACTTTTTGAATGCGAATGATTATGACGGAATAGTGAAGTAAGTTCTGTACATTTGTTTATACTGTTTCCAAACTTTTTGAATGCGAATGATTATGACGGAATAGTGAAGTAAGTTCTGTACATTTGTTTATACTGTTTCCAAACTTTTTGAATGCGAATGATTATGACGGAATAGTGAAGTAAGTTCTGTACATTTGTTTATACTGTTTCCAAACCTTTTGAATGCGAATGATTATGACGGAATAGTGAAATATGTTCTGTACATTTGTTTATACTGTTTCAGTCCTTTTGAATGCAAATGATTATGACAGAATAGTGAAGCAAGTTCTGTACATTTGTTTATACTGTTTCCAAACATTTTGAATGCGAATGATTATGACGGAATAGTGAAGTAAGTTCTGTACATTTGTTTATACTGTTTCCAAACATTTTGAATGCGAATGATTATGACGGAATAGTGAAGTAAGTTCTGTACGTTTGTTTATACTGTTTCCAATCCTTTTGAATGCGAATGATTATGACGGAATAGTGAAGTAAGTTCTGTACATTTGTTTATACTGTTTCCAAACATTTTGAATGCGAATGATTATGACGGAATAGTGAAGTAAGTTCTGTACGTTTGTTTATACTGTTTCCAATCCTTTTGAATGCGAATGATTATGACGGAATAGTGAAGTAAGTTCTGTACATTTGTTTATACTGTTTCCAAACATTTTGAATGCGAATGATTATGACGGAATAGTGAAGTAAGTTCTGTACGTTTGTTTATACTGTTTCCAAACCTTTTGAATGCGAATGATTATGACGGAATAGTGAAGTAAGTTCTGTACGTTTGTTTATACTGTTTCCAAACATTTTGAATGCGAATGATTATGACGGAATAGTGAAGTAAGTTCTGTACGTTTGTTTATACTGTTTCTAAACCTTTTGAATGCAAATGATTATGAGTGAATAGTGAAATATGTTCTGTACATTTGTTTATACTGTTACCAAACCTTTTGAATGCGAATGATTATGACGGAATAGTGAAGTAAGTTCTGTACATTTGTTTATACTGTTTCCAAACCTTTTGAATGCGAATGATTATGACGGAATAGTGAAGTAAGTTCTGTACATTTGTTTATACTGTTTCCAAACATTTTGAATGCGAATGATTATGACGGAATAGTGAAGTAAGTTCTGTACATTTGTTTATACTGTTTCTAATCCTTTTGAATGCGAATCCGGTGTTAGTTATATTTTCTCAAACTCTGATTATAAAATATCTATTCTTATACAATGTAGCCTGACATCTTTTACAGCTATCCTGACGATACGACTATTGCCATATTTTCAGTTAATGACCACGATCGATTGCCCAAAGAACCAAGCAATATTGCACGGGGAGAAGTGAAGAAATCTTCTAAGAAAGTTGCACAGTCCGAACGCGCCGCTCCGTCACCGTTTCTTCTTCTTAGTCAAGATGAATATAAAGAGCACCAATCAGCGATCACACATTGTCGGTTTAGTCCAACCGGATCTCTTGTTGCTAGCTGTGATTATGACGGAATAGTGAAGTAAGTTCTGTACATTTGTGTATACTGTTCCTGCAACTGCGCTGGTGATTTTTGAGGTATAAGTTTGTACTAAATCGTAAATCTAGAAAAGAATTTTGCGCCAAGTTCTGCTCAACTGTAACAATGTTTTTGCAACGGCAAGTTAGGTTCATATTGTTACTGTGCCTATTGTACAATTCTTTTTTTGTAAATTTGTTGAACAAAGGTTCTAGTTAGAGTGTAAACGCGCTCATTTATATTGTTGCAATATTCTAAACATTTCTAAATAATTTTCACAGTTTTGGGGTGGAGGTGGGCTTAAAATGTGTGACCCGTAATTAGGAATGTAACAAGTACAACTTCATTAATTTGTAATATATCTTGGTAAATTGTATGTACAGTAGGCGCTGCCTAATAGACTCACTTTGGGATGGAAGTGTTTTGACCCATTTAACCGTCTGATTCAATTAGCCGACGTGTGTAACCTATTACTACTAGGGAATTGTGAGCCATAATTCATCATTTTAGTATTGCATTGCAAAGGCTTTAAATGAATTTCAGAAACGAATTAATGTCAAAATTCATATGAGCAATTATTTAGGAGTACTAAATTGCATAAGTGAATTAATAAAAAACAATGGAAATACAAAAGTCGCAAACCGCTGTGCAAGTGATTAACTGTTTACTTTCCAGAAACAATGGGGTTAACTGCAGCGGATAAGCGGGTGACAGATTCAAAGCAAAACTGCTTGTTAACTATTTTAGGGCATATGATAAACGTACTAAACTTGCTCACAAACAAAGCTGTACCTAACTTGACTGTTTCTACGTACATTATAGTGCACAAAATCGAAATAAAATGACATAAAGCAGCAGAAGCTCTTTGGGCACCCAGAAATGTCTTATTTTAAGTGTGTGAAGTAAAAATATCGAGTCCACTATACGGAGTTATATGAGCCAATTACCGACAGTTTTTATGTACATTTGAATAGGAACGGCGGCCCGTACTGAACGTTTTTGAGTCAATTAATCAACTGAGTCTATTAAACCCGAGTGTAATAAACGTTACCTACTGTATATGTAATCAGGGCACATTAAATTATCGCATTATGGGGATGGGTTTGGTAGGAGGGATGAAGCTAAGAATTTGGCCATTAATGAAGAATGTACAAAGTATATTCTTCATCATCTGAAGGTTTTGCAATAGTAGAACTTAAACTGCACAAGTTTACTCACCATTAAAGGTTAGTTGAAGGAAATAGATCACACGTGACAGCCACAAGTCAGTGATCACACGTGACAGCCACAAGTCAGCGATTAACAAGTGATTAACAACATCTTCACGGTTTTCTGACCACCAAATTTGCATTTTGGTTGTATATATGGAGTGGTGGTACTCATTTTGATGACATTTTCATCATTTCTAATTCAGCATAACTGTTATGCGCTCTATCCAAGTTTGCTGTCTCAACACTCGTCAAAAGGGTTTTTCATGTCTGATGTGATCTGATCTTACTGAAACTATAGACTTAATCATTTTCATATTCTAACCGATTTAGTCATATGTTTAAGAACTATAAATTTGTCATATAATTTACCAAAACACTTGTCCAATTTAACTTGTTAATCTTTCTGAGCACCTTCCAGCAAGCAGACACATTTTTGACGATGTTAAACTAGAAAGGTACCTGTTTGATAATATTTCTTTTTTTATTTTAGAATCTGGTCAATCAGCCCTTCACCGAATACAGTTGTTGTGGTGATGACAAAATCCCCTATCCTGTGTTTGGAGTGGGCCGGAAAAACAGACAAATACGTATGTTATTGTTTGTTTACATTTTTATGTATGTTTTGTTACTATACATGCTATGAATGATGCACCATTGAACAATGAACAATGAACATTGAACAATGAACAATGAACAATGAACTTGCCTAAACACTTCATTATGTTCTCAAATCAAGATCAAAAGCAACATCATTATAAAGATGCCAGTGGGACATTGTTTAAACGTTAAATGTGCTGACGTAAGCGATGTTGTTTTACAAAAAAAGAGTTTTTTTTGTTGCGCTTCTTGCAGTAGTGAGCTCAGAAAATATGGCGTTAAGGATTTTGTTTTAAGTTTTTTGTGATAAATGCATCAGCTCTTTCATATACGATTCACCTTAGATCTATCTGAGTTTCATGATAGTCAAAAAAGCTAAGCCTTAGTTTTACCATACTGCCTAGTTGATTTTAAGTTGTGCTAAACAATTGTGTTTCTTTAAAAACACTAAAAAGTTTTTTTGTAGTTTTAGTGATCTATTTTAGTTTTGCTCGTTGTTATTTTTTTATACAGTCGGATGCTGTACAACGTCAAAATTAGCACACAACGACAGGCCGTATAAATCGACATCCGTGTTTGTGGTGGATTCGTTATCAGGGTTAATCCTATAAGGTGTAGCAGAAATTTTGTGCTTAAGCTTCTCTATAGTTTACAATTTACATATTGTTGATCTATGTTTGATTAGTTGTTGCTTGGCAGTCGGATGGGCTCCGTACGAATGTTTGACACGGTAGAAAAGAAGAATATTTATGAAGTAGCAACAGAACCGGGATATCCTAGGTAAGTGTGAAATTAATGTGATTTAAATTTTCTATTTTTATGTAGAGCTATTCGAAATGCGAACTTTGTGTATGGAGAAATTATTGACAAAATAAGAAATGTGAACGATATATCTTTTTAAGACGGATTTTTTAGACTGTATGTAAAAATTTGCTTATCATTTCCTGGTTGATTTGTGTTGCAGAGTGCTATCTTTGTCGGCCAACCCCACGGGTGCAAGTTTCGTGTGCTCCTGCGCAACTCGAGTAAACCCAGAGCAGCCTCTAGACCAGTGCAAGGGAAAGTTGATGGTGTGGAACCTGAAATCAATGAAAACCGAGGTAATCCAGAATGTTCTTTTCACTTTTCGTACTGTATTCGGTGCTTACAAATGTTTACATTCCAGCTTTTTGGGCGTTTTTTGCCCAGATCTCTTATCTGTGGAACGCTTTACCAGAAAATTGTTTTCTTTTTAAGTACAACCTCACAAGCTTCAAGAATAATACTAACAATTACATGTACTTCGTATAACTATAACTTATCACTACAAATTACTTATAAGAGATAGTGTTAGAGAGAATGTCCATTACTGTTTACATGAGCAGCAAAAATCGTTGATTGTTAAGATTCAGATGCAGCAAAAAAGAAATTGAAATCATTTTTATTCACAAATAAAAACAGCCGTGCATACATTTCAATTAACTGCTGTGCAATAAACAAATGGTTATTACATGTTAAGAGGCTGAACACACAAGTCGTAAAGTTAGTGTTTTCCCACGCGAGCCATTCATTTGAATTTTTATCTGCCAGACTTCTTAATTACTTCATTGCACGCTTTATTAATAAATCAGCTACGTCAGCCTAGATACTGCCCTGAACTTTATTAATACAATGTAGGGATTAGAGGAATAAAATAATCTATATTATCCTTTTTGTGCTGTTAAACTTAACAATCCGTATATTCATATTTTGCTAGTGGCCTGAAATGGAGCCTGAACACATGAGCTGTGTGTCATGTAAGTTAGTGTTTTGCCGTGCAAGGCATTTAAGTTTCTGCTCCTATTTGCCAAGATTTCTTAATTACTTATATTGCAACCTTTATCTGTTAGTCATCTAAGTCAGCCTAGGTATGTCCCTGATAAGTGGTTTTAATAGGGCATAGGGATTAGGAAAATATTATAATCTGTATTATCCTTTTTGTGTTATTAAACTGAACAATCCACTTAACCATCACATTACTTTCACGGTTTGCTTTTCTTTGCTGAACCATTCTACGTACCTGTTAGCTAGCAGAGCTGCTGACTAGAATGGGCTAGGAATGTGAAATACGCATCACATGTGTTCCCTGTTGGCTTGGCACGGTGCCAATATAGCAATCAATAGTCTCAGTTAATGTAGAAGTACCAAGCAGAAGGTGGCATTTAAATTTTAAATTCCTAAACAATAGATATTGTATTAACAATAATGTCTGCATTTTCGTTGTTGGAACTGGGTAGAATTATTAGGCTCTGGTAATTAACAATGCGGGTAATTACTCAGGTACCCAATGGAAACACTAATGTCCTTTACTTTAGGGTGATATGTATTTATTTGTATTTTTACCTTAACCCTGAATAACCATTGGTAGGGTGTTATTTGGGGTAATTAGTATAAAGATGCTTCTTAACAGTAACTGATGATATGTAATATCTGCACTTTTGACTTTTCTTCCCAGCGTCAGCTGCCTTTAGACTCTGATGTCACGTGTATAAACTGCACAGCATTTAATCACAATGGAAACTTATTAGTTGCTGGAAGCGCTAATGGAATGGTTAAGCTTTATGGTGAGCGTGATTCCAATTCTCATTCATTCGTCGTCAAATTGAGCAAGAGATTTTGAACTTTTTCGAACAACAGGGTGACTAGGGTAGTTGTTTGCAGTTTGACTGTGCCATTGGATCAAATTCCTATTCTTGTATCCATGTAACGGATATACAGAATAAGTTTTTGTTGTAATTTCTATTATTTAAAACTAGTTCATTTATAAAAAGTTCTAAGCAACATTTAGCCCTTTGTTCTACAGGCTATATTTCTTGTTTCCAACGAACTAAGCCTAATGGAATTTATTTTATCACAAGTTTTTTTACTCATTTCGCACATGAAAATGTTGTACAAAAGATGATCATATGGAAACAAAACCAAGCCGTAAATTATTGTAGTTGTGCTTGTACGTACACCATGAGTTTTAGTAATAATATGCAAAGAATAATAGGGAATAAGGGACTTGGTGTGATTTGCTACCATTTCAGACATGCAGAGGAATGAGTCAATAGCTTGTTGGAAAGCTCACACTGGACAAGTGCACAGCATCGAGTTCAGTCAAGATGAGAATTCCTGCTATACAATGGGAGGTGACGGCAAGGTGAATTGTACTGTGTTTCTTAAAGGAAAACCGGACGATTGTTTAAACTCAATCTCATTTTAATTTACTGTCCAAAATATACATTTTCTTGCCTATAAAAGTTAACAATTGTTGCTTAAATTTGAATAATTAGCTTAGAAAGTTAATTAACGGCAACCGAACACAGCTATTGCTTACGTCAGAAACTAACCACTGTTTGTGCAATGGCAGGCATCTTCCCTTGCTCATCAAGCATAGGCGTGAGTGTTACAGTACTGCTTAAATGCGTGATGTCACAAAAATGTGTTTTACATCATATGATGTCAGAAACTAACCCTGCAGTTCGTGATCATGGTTATCACGGCACCACCTTCTATTTGTCGGCCACACGCATGTGACAAAAAGGCGCCGTTGCCAATCTTAGTAGATTCACTGAGCCGCGCGTAGCTTTGAAAGTTTAACAAAATTTGAGTATCCGAGGTAATTATTATTTAATCTAAGCTTTTAATATAACGCTATTGTAGTTTTCAATATTTTAGAGCATTCTTTGGTCTGAATCACAGTTTACACAATCGTCCGGTTTTCCTTTAATAAAACGTAATGCAACATGCTTTTTGAAGTACATTTAGTTTTAACGTAGTTCTGCAACATCCATTTTCAACATTTTTCCCACAATTAATCATATATCATCTATACTTTTCTTTGGAAACTGCTGTTATACTGGGATAATTCCGTTATTAGAACTTACGTGTTAAGATTTCTTTTTCAACTTTAGAATTCTTGCACACTAAACTCTGTTACGTCAAGTCTTTGTTTACATTTCAGTTCATTCAGTGGAGTTTGTTAAAGAAGTCTGGTCGGTGCTTAGCTGACATTCCGATACATGATGGCGCCACCGGACCGTTCACAAGTGTCAATGTTGGCGGACAGGAACACGTGGTGACACCTCGGGGAAGACTGTTTGCATACGATTCAGAAGGAAAGCATGTCTTAACTTGCGGTCCAACTGGCGGACAGATTTACAGGGTGCGGCCTTTTGTTTATTTGTTTACTAAACAGGTGCTATTTCCTGCGTGTGACTAACTTTTTATTATAGTTCAATTTCGAGAATATGATTTGACATTTCTCAAAACTCGCGGTACAGAGCCAGCAATGCTTATAATTATAGTCATTGCAAAAATCATGAATGTGAAAACCTGCCTTACATGCTGTTTCCCAAGTCTCAAAGTCTAATTTTGTGTAATTTTTTTAACTCCTTCAGGACAACACCATTCAAAATAGGTCTTATAAGACCTATGACTTTTCTGCTACTGTGTGAGCATAGACATAAATAAATTATTACAATTTGGCTCTATTAAGGACAATATCGCTGTCCAATCAAGCTATTTATTTAGACATATATAAGTGATTTATTTAGATAAAATTATGAAAGACACGCCTTTTTAGGCACTCTAACTTAGCCTATTGAGTAGCTTAGTCTGGTGCACACTTGCGTGATCGTACACACTATTTTATTGGCCGCCTTCTTGCTACAGTCCCAAGTTGTACAGTGTTCTGCTGCTATTCCAGGAAAAACCAACTGACCAACCAAGGAGAAATTAAGATCGTTTCATTTTTTAATACGAATTTCTCCTTAAAAATAGAGCAGACTTGAGGCCAAAGTGTATCCGGTGTGTTGTGTCTGGATAGTTGAAATTTTCTATAATAGCCAATTTCACACAAGTTATACTGTACATTGTTACAGTACAAACACTGCAGTTAGTGAAAGATTTTTTCAATTTATTCGTCAAAAATCGATTTTTAATTTGTCTAAGGTAAGCAGATGCAATTAATATCTAATTCTGCATGAAAATCCATTGTATGAGGAGTAGAAACATACAAAAATTATCAAATATAACGTAATCGCTGCTTAGTGAGAGCAGCTTTTCATCAACCCATGCAAAATGCAGCAAATGCTTATGGTCCTGAAGGAGTTAAATCATGTTACGTTTCTACCATACAATGATTATAAACTTAAACAAAACACGGAAAAAAATGAATGATGTAGTTCCTAAACTTTTGACAAGTTTTTATTTGTTTCTGGTTTCTTGTCTTATTTAAAAAGTAGAGAAAAGTGACCAACTATTTTTGATTTAGTGTTTTCAAATTATCAACTGATTTTGTCGTCTTTGAGCAAAGACGCTTAATGATTGGTGTGTTTCCACGCTGCGCTGGTAGTCCTATGAAAAAATGGCTACCTGTGATGGCAGTGAAACCACGGCCATCTTAATGCATGGGTACGTTTGGCAGTTACCCGCGGCCGCATGTTGTGACTCGCTGTCAATATATTAATACTAAACTAAATATTAAACAATAAATACTTGTTATTGTGTTACAAGTGAACATTGGCCTTCACTCTGATTTAGTATCACGGTCACCTCTGCAACCTCTGCACGGTCACCACCTGCTTGTATGTATGCAGATGTCACGGGCTATGCTAAGCAATTCTCAGCAAAGAAATTTCGCAAACGTTTGTGTTTAACACGTCATTAAAGATAAATAATTCATAGTAATTCCGTACTGTGCCATCTCAGCCTCTATGGTTTAAGTTTTGAGTATCATGTATATGTTGAAATTTTTGTGGTTTTCAAGGCTCATCTTATATTGTTAAAACGTTTGTGTTGATTAATCCTTCCTGTACAGCATGTTTTCCTGTGAGTCATCGTGTATGTAGAGGGCTGTCATGCCATCTCTGCCCGGGGGTCTGTTGTTGTTGGTATCCTTCTGTCTCGGAAGACAATGGAGTGTGTGCCAAAAGAGTCAGTTATTGATCACATTGATGGAGCTGCAGCGTCGACTGTGGCTGAGCAGTCCGATGCTTAAACCACTGGAGTGGCCTCTCCAGGGTGCACGCCTGGGCAAGGTGTATGGAGATCCTGAGTTCCCCAGATAACAGGAACCCCCTGTCTTCCTCCCTGGTGTAGTCCAAAGGAAAGCGGAGCGATACGTTTGGCACCAGGTCGGCTGCAGGAGCTGCCGGAGTCAGTGAGCATGCTGCACTGGTCCGCCTTCGGGGCTCCACCCATGATTTGGAAGGTTTACTCCTCTACACATGGCTGTTGGGTCACTTGACCTCCTCTGCCCTCTACCCGTTGGCTGCCTGTGCAGCTCCTCCGCCTATAGTGTTGAGATTCAGTGTGGGCATCCCGGGGGTCTATGACGCTATTAAGACGGTCCTGAGTGAAACAGCTTGTATGATTGCCAATATTATTATGAATATTGATGAAAGAGCAGACGCAGTGTAACTAAGTAAAAACTGACGATTTTCATGTTTTCCTTTACCGACTGTCTCTACTTCTCTTCAGATATTCTCGGACGGCGGCGCTAGTAGACTTCTTGAGCTTGGTGGACACACCTCGGCCGTTTCTACAGTAGACTGGACGGCTGCCGTGGACTGTGGAACTTGTATTACAGGCTCAATAGACGGACGGATACGCATCTCTGTACTTCTCTCACATTGATATGCTGTACCTAAGTATATTTTATGTATGTCTGGGGCAGTTAAAGGAAGACCGGACAATTGTTTCGACTCAATCTCATTTTAATTTACTGTCCAAAATATACATTTTCTTATACATTTGCCTATAAAATTTAACACTTGTTCCTCATATTTGAATAATTAGCTTAGAAAGTTAATTAACGGCAACCGAACACAGCTATTGCTTTTGTCAGAAACTAATGGCAGGCATCTCCCCTTGTGCGTCAAGCACATTTGTATAAGTGTTACAGTACTGTTTAAATGCATGTCGCGAAAAATGGGCTTTACATCATATGACGTCAGAAACTAACACTGCAGTTCATGATCATGGTTATCACGGTGCTGCCTTCTATTTGCCGGCCACGTGAATATGACAAAAACGCGCCGTTGCCAATCTTAGTATATTCACTGAGCCGCGCGTAGCTTTGAAAGTTTAACAAAATTTGAGTATCCGAGGTAATTATTATTTAATCTAACCTTTGATTTAAAATGAGCTATTGTAGTTTTCAATATTTTAGAGCATTTTTTATTCTGAACTCGTGTGTACACAATCATCCGGTTTTCCCTTAATGCACGTGCAGTACAATCTTATGGCTGTCTTTTTAAATTATGCATCATGTACATTAAATACATTCACAATGTTAAGGTGATTTTTATTTTAAATTCATTAGTGTAACTTAGTATTGTCAAAGAAAACGGAAGAAACAATGGGAAGATCATGCAATGTAAGCAAAATGGGAGATTTAACTTGAAAAATTTATATAGAGAAATTATCTTTTCCATCTTTCGCAAACGATTTCTTTACAGAGCAAACTTTGTACAAGCTAGAAGGATTACAGACTCACTGGTGAACACGTTTGAGTTTGCCATTTGCTGCACAATGTACTTAAAGCAATTGAAAAACTAATTCTTAGCCCACAGTAACAAAAGTTAAATTCGTGTTCCATAGGCTACATGCCATGATAATTAGTACATATCGAACTGCAGAACTGTCGTAATTAATATACCAATAATGTGACTACAACAAATTGCTCTTTTTAGATAAAGCCCATACCTACTTGTAATGTATATAAATATCATTGTGGGCTTTAGAAGGGGTACTCATTGTCCCAAGTATTCATGGGTCTTTGTCGTTTTTCTAGCAGACCGTTGTATTTATTTTATACTGTGATAAAATGGTACATTGAGATCTCGACGCTGCTAGATTACCAGTCACTCTAATACTGCTGATGCTAGTCGGAAATTAAACAAAGCAACTAGATGATTGAAACTTGAGTTTCAGATAAGAAATTTTTGGTCTCAAAGTGCATTAAAAGTTTGCAAGAGCTGAATGCTTGTGCCAAACAGAAAACGCTCCTACGCAGTAGAATTTCTGTTGTGTTTGTGAAAGGGTTAAAATATATGCATTTTGGTTAATTTTGCTTTTGCTCATTTATGTATTTCAAACGTTTTTTACGCAAGCTAATTTGTATGTCTAATGTTGTACATTGTAATATTAACTTATCATTTATTTTAAACATTGCCAACAAGTAAGTAATCTATGTAAAGAGTTGAACATCTTTGCGATACTTCATATACATTCCTTATTGTTAAAGTCATTAAATGTCGTTGTACAATGCACAATTTATCAATCAGTTTAATGCCTTCGTTATGGATGGCACTAAAAATCATGATTTCTAATGGTTTATTATAAGTTATGCAAGTTAAAATTATATATAGCAATTATAAACTTAGCTTATTATAAAGTTATTGTTTACCATTATGGCTTCTTTCTGATGTGATACAATAACATTGAATACATTTTACTTATTGTATGAAATATGAATTATGTCGTGTTGTGTATAAGTTTTCACTATAGTGTTTACTGCTTTACGAGTTAAATAGTATTATCTATTCTCGACTCAGTACAAATCAGAATAAACAATAAACAAATAATGCGATATTTAAAAAGAATGGTGGCACACGTTTTGACATCTAACTGAAACTTTAGCAAATCACAGTCAATCAGCCCAAACTAGCTGTGGCCTCAAGCAGTGATAAACCTGGTTAATAAATGGATGGGTGTTTGTCATTTTTCTAAATACCTTTGCTTTCCAATTGAAAGGAAAATTTAAAAAATCCGAATTGAAAAACTAGTGTATTTAATTTTGTAATCAGAAATCGATCATTTTTGCAACAAAGATGCGGGAAAACTGTAAAAATGAAAAAAAAAGCTTGCTTTACTAAAACTTGTCACACAATCATACCAGAACTCGTCACAACACATATACATGTATGTATACAAAATTGGAAATTAAAAATCATACTCCTGTATTATGTTAGTAGTGTACGACATTAAGATGCAGATGAGAACTATCGCAGGCTAACCATAACGGATGTACCACTTTTAAACTGCTTTGTGAACAATACATTGTTTTATTGTACACTAAAAAGAAAATTGCAAACTTGTCAAATTTAGACTCTCTCAATAGCCTACAATTGACTCTTGTAGAAAAAATGTTGTTCTTTGTTATTGACTGGTCAATCAATGGACTCAATTTATACAAAGTATTCATTTCTTGAATGAATTTTCTTGTGAAGTTAACTCGCCAAGAAACTCACAAGCGTGTTCAGACTAGAGAGCAAAACTTGCTGTGAAGCTGCTCTGTAACAGTAAGTGCGAGCTGACAGCCGCTTCTCTAGTCACAGCAAGAAGTGTCGAGAGTAACTTGCCAAGTAACTCACAAGCTTGTTCAGACTAGAGAGCAAAACTTGCTGTGAGTTGCTCTGTAACAGTAAGTGCGAGCTGACAGCCGCTTCTCTAGTCAGTGCAAGAAGTGTCGAGAGTAACTCGCCAAGTAACTCACAAGCATGTTCAGACTAGAGAGCAAAACTTGCTGTGAGTTGCTCTGTAACAGTAACTGCGAGCTGACAGCTACTTCTCTAGTCACAGCAAGAAGTGTCGAGAGTAACTCGTTGAGGCGTTTGCACTAGACAGTAACTGATTTCGCAGGAAATCAACTCACAGCAACTGTCGAATTTCGCAGTAACCTGCCGACGGTAACTTGCTAGTCTCTGTTAAATTTGCTTCAGATTGCACTTGCAAATGTCTTTAAACACCGACCTTTTAACTGTCTTTTCCCACTTGGACGTTTTTATTCGTCCATTTTCTGTATTCCAAACATTCTCTTGCTGACCGCAAACAATACTTCCCTTTTACGCATTGACAGAACCTCTGGAATCATCACATTCTGGATTCGGAGAAGTGGCCTACTGAGCCACAATTCCGGGTCCACATGAATAAGAAAATTTGTTAAGTTGCAATTTTCGTATCAGTATAAAAGTATTCAAATTAATATTCATATTCAGCTGAGGATTATCATCTTATAAAAACTGAAATGCACAGTTTATAAAAAATAAAAAAGTTAGTTATTAATAAAGTGCCATTGTTTGTCCAAACATTAATGTTCATTTGCTCTTATACTAACAATGACAAATGATAAAATGAATTAAGTAACTGATCAATATGAACAATACGGATAATGCATGAACAGCTTTGACACTAATGAATTTTTTCACGAAATCGTACCTAATCTGAAGTACCTAATCATGCCGATGTAACGTAATATCTTGCTAATGATTTAATAACGCGGAAATAATTCTTAATGACAAAGAGTTTGAAAAATAATTAGTAAAAAAATCCTTCATAAAGAAATTGAAGATGCAACATTTCTGTGAGCTATCTTCAGATGAAAGGAAACAAAGTACATTCTCAATATTAGCAGAGATATTTGGTCCCTTCACATCTTTTCTCCTCTCTAATTAGTGATTGTGTTATGAAAATATAAAATTATATTTTGTAATTTTTCCAATTTTTCTTCTGCTTCTTCCTTTCAACAGAGGGCAGCACAGAACTATGCCCTGTAATGTCCTACTTTTTCACCGTCTCTGCTATGAAACTTCTTATTAATTGCTAAAGACATAATGCCAACAATCGTTTAATGGGATTGTTGTCAACTATTGCTTCAACTATTACATGAACAGACAACTTTATTTGCATTCGTAACATCGTTTTTTGGTAACATCATGATTTGAGAATGGTGATGATGTCGTGCAAGGTATGATGACATCATATATACATGTGAATGACATTGTACAATGATGTGCATGGAAACGTCAAACGTTTCTACACTCTACTCAACGTTAAATACTCAAACTCATGTATGAAGTGTTACAGCATGGACAATAAATAGTAACAAGTAACAATTTTATAGTTAATAAAATAAAATGAACAAGATATCAACAATATATCACAATTTCTTTGTACTTCTATAGATTGCAAGATGCAGAGTCATCAACAGAAATCACGGTGTCATTGTAGTCCGACTGCAGTCCCCGCTCTATAGTTATATTTTGGCAACACATTTCAACTTTTGTTAGTAAACTCCGTAACTTTCAGACGAGTGTCCCACTAATTTGTGAACGAAGAATGTAAGAACTGAATTTAAATTATTAAATAAAAAGCATGTCTGGCATTAAAAAACCCACAGTTGATTCTTGGCGAAAATTTTATGGCAGTTTATAGAAATGGCAATTTTTGTTATAAGTGGACTGACTTCAGTCGGGTTTGTGTCACCATCACCTCTGAGATAATAAAACTTACTTGCCAGAATGTTCTAAAGACAGCCCACTTTTAAATCAAAATTTGCTTCAGATAAACATGCTCCTAAAAATAATTTCAGTAAGTCAGAAGAGGACAATTGACTAACTTTGACATGTGCATCATATAAACTCTATTCCTTCGTATTTATAATCTCCAATTTTTGTTTCTGGCAGCAGGATTTTTCCTGTCTCTTCAAACACCATGATGTAACTGGCCGCTGTACCTTCTTCTGCATTTTCTTCCGACTTCAAAGCAACAATCAGTTTGTCGTTTGTACCGGGAATGAACTTGAATGAAGAAAAACCATGAGTGGGGATAACGGTACCAATCTTCCGAGTCTCTGTAAAGTTAGAAAACAGTCACAAACTTGTGCTAAAAATTGTACTAAATAAACTGCTACAGTAAAGTGTGCGTAACTCGAAATCGCAAAACTCAAATTTTCGCCTAACTCAAAGAATTTCAGCGGTAACGGATGAGATCTTTAGTTTTTTCCGTAAAAAAACAGCGCTTAACTTCGAAATATATAACTCAAAATATCGCCTAACTCAAACAAAAAATTACGGTCCATTTAATCAAAATACACATAATTTACATCGCCTAACTGAAAAATGCAATTTGTGCTCTACAAAAATAAAAAGTTTCATACAACTCAAAAACAGTATCGTTTTCCATGTAAATTTTAATATCTTACAAGTCGCCCCCCCCCCCCCCAATTATTTTCTCCGGGATTGATCTTTCCGTGTTGTGTACATGTCCTTTTGTAACACAAAAAAATCATGTTTCACTACATAATTTGTTATTCTTTATGTAATTGTCATCAAATCACATTGTGTGTGTATAGAAGGATTGGATTTTGTCTTCTATTTAGCTCGCCGTCTGGAGGATAGAGTTTCTGTGCTGGACAATGGTCAACATTGCCTAACTCAAAGTTATTTCGGTCCGGTTGGGTTTGAGTTATACAGAGTTTACTGTATTTAGAAAAAAATATCTGTTGCAGAAGAGAAACGAATAACATCAATGCCATGCCAGAATTTATAAAAACACAATTTTATGCAACAACGTGTTATGCATAATGTGTTAAAATAACATCAAAAATGGAGTGTCAAGAAACGATAGGACCATTAGGCTTAAAAGTTATCACAATCAGACATGAATGCATGCATTTTTTACCATCCGATTGATTGTGATTATTTCTTAGTGAAGCTGTTTTTCGGAATTTGTCACTATTTCATTGCTACCATACTGCCCGTCAATCGTCAATTATTGGTTGTCAGAATTATGAAATGGCCATCAGAACGGGACAGTGTCAGATGTTAAAATAAGTGCTTTTTATTCAAATTAAAATCTCTTTTTCGTGGATTCATCAGATCTCTTTCCTCTTGGTTTCTTTCCATCCTGAACGAGGTCAATTATTTTGTGCCACCCTGTACATACACTATAAAATTCAAATGTGTGACTTGCCTATATTCTGAAAGTTTTCATCAGCAATGAGCATGACGTTGGACCCTTTTTTCTCGTCCAACACGTCATTGTATCTCTCCTTACTCAGCCTTCTCGGCAAGAAATACCACTTCTTTTGATGCGTACTCCATGTGGCAGCCTCATGAATTAAATAACCTAGAAAATAAAGTAAAAATAATCTTGATAGCAAACACAAGAACAAATGTTAGGCAGATAGTGGTACAAGAGCAATCCTTTGTGAACGGTGTGTGACAGAATTGTGTAGTTTACCATTTACAGTGTCCCGTTACGGGCATTTTCCCGGAGACAGCCACGCAAATTTTGCAGAAAACTGCACAAACAGCCTCTAGAAAAACTGGATTTGTGTAACTGTTTGGGCATATTGGAAAAAATAAGCACAATCACAAAAAGAGGACGAAACAGTCTACAAAATGTTGTGGGTTTCCTTGAGAGAAATGTCCACTAGACGAAACAGGAGGGGAGTATTTTGAAGTTGTTCTTCAACCCCAAAGTGCAGCACACTATTTAGAACAGCCATTGTCTTTGAGTTTGACAAATTTTGTGGGTGTTCCAGGCATTATTGTCACCCGCCATTCTACAGTGCTATAGATAAATGGTTGTTTACTAGACAAACTGTAACCATATTCTGCATTTATCCCACCGCTGCCTGACATGAAGCACTAGCCATCACAGGATCAGTGACAGAAACTATCCATTTTTCCCCGCACTACCATCTAGTTACTAAACTCTTGCAACAAATTCACTTTAGCATTTTTAGAACTTTGTTAGAACGTTAACGCTTTGCTGGAAGTCTGCACATCTTACACACTGCTCTAGCTACTAAAGTCTTGCAACAAATTCACTTTAGCATTTTTAGAACTTTGTTAGAACGTTAGCACTTTGCTGGAAGTCTGCACATCTCACACACAGCTCTAGCTACTAAAGTCTTGCAACAAATTCACTTTAGCACTTTTTAGAACTTTGTTAGAACATTAGCACTTTGCTGGAAGTCTGCACATCTCACACACAGCTCTAGCTAGTAAAGTCTTGCAACAAATTCACTTGCTATGTCACTTTACATAAATAAATGGCACGAAGTTAATAAGACATGGTTAACAAAAATGAATTTTGGCGAAATAGTCGGCAGTGGTACTTGATTTGTTGTACTTACACTTTATGCTGACAACTGTGTGCAGATAATTTTACTTTTTATTTCTTATTTTATAACTAATGAAGGAGTTTTTAAGGACGCAAATACTCCGAAATTGATTTGGTTTAAAAAGGATAACTGTTCTTCTCTTAACTTTATTCCTGCTTATTGTCAAAAGGTTATTTTAAAGTCTGCCTCTGAAAACTTCCCACACAGAGTTATATTATTTTTCATTACGCTTACCTGTTTGAAAGACTTATGTAATTAGAAAAGAAAATTCTTAATACCGATAAATTAAAATGTTTGCGCCACCTGGTAAAATGGCACCGCATCGCGATCTCGGTGCGCACCACTTGCTAAAAAACACATTGTTGCTATTGACAATATAAAGGTAATTTGAACCTTTTCTGAGTTAATCAATGAAAACTATGCTAAGAATGCTCTGATTATTTTCTCAAATTTTACGCAATATTATCTAAACTTGTTTCAACTGACACTCTCCAAATGGCTGCACCTAACGGTCATAACAGGAGTTTAAATTCTCAACTTCTGCTGACACAAGCCCTGTGCGCAATAAGACAGCAGTCAAGTAATATGAAATTTCAAGACGAATTTTTTAAGCTTTATTTGTGAAGAATGTTTTCTTGTACTTTAAGAGATAAAATCTACTAAGCAAGTGAAATAACTAAGATACCACACAGTTACTTACCAATGTCGGTTATACCAGCTGCTTCCTTCAGTGCATCATACTGAGTATGCCAGTCAAGATGGGTGACAACCCCTGAGGGAGATACGGCTTTTACCCACTGAGGGTCCCGATTGAGTATCCTACCCTCTTTTGTTGTCCACTCCTTACCAAGACCTCCGATGTACAGAATTTTATCCTTCACCGCAGCCCATTCAGCTTTAAAACCTAAAAGCGCAAAAAATGAGTTTGTACGCAAATATTAAACTTACTTCCGATAATAGTTTTTAAACAAATTATACAACATGTACAATACAATACTGATTTCAAGTTCAACCTATCTCAAAAGCTGCTTTACTGAAGCTGCCCCAGATCATTTTAAACAATAGAATAGGCGTATATGTGTGTTAAAATGTCTTGCTTATATATTATATTTTTTGGAAAAAGTTACTCAAATAGTTCATAAAGGTAAACCAGTTAGATTTCAGCAAGGCATTTGATAAAGTTCCCTACAAATGTCTGCTGTCAAAGTTGAAAATGCATGGTATTGATGGATTGATGTTGAAATGGATGAGCAGTGATTGTGTGGAACAAAACAACTTGTGGTTGTAAATGGAAATATGTCTTCATGCGGTGAAGTACTAAGTGGAGTTCCACAAGAATCTGTACTCGGACCTGTTTTGTTTTTAATCTACATAAACGACATCGTGACAATATTTCTAGTGCTATTCTAAAGTTTGCTGATAACGCAAAGATTTGCAAAGCAGTGGGTAGCTCTGAAGAAGCCTTTACCATACAAGAAGATTTGACTAAAATGCATGAGTGGTCACTTGTCTGGCATATGCTGTTTAATGTGGAGAAGTGTGAGTGCATCCATTTTGATTATAATGATTTGATTTGAACAATGTGCATTATGATTACTTTATGGGAGACATGAGATTGGAGAGTACTACTGAAGTTAATGATTTAGGAGTGTTAATAAATGAGTTGCTAAATTCGAACAGTCAATGTGCTGAAGTAGTCAAGGTCAACAGAACTTTGGGCATAATAATAAGATCTTTTATTAACAGAGTCAAAGATGCAACTGTGAAATTGTACAAAAGTTTTGTTGGACCACACTTGGATTACTGCATGCAGGCATGGAACTCTACATGGTGAAAGATATTAGATTGCTTGAACGGGTACAAAAGACAGCTATAAACTTGACCGTGTACTAGTTTTGCAGAGTTAACACATGAACAGAAACTGAAGAGATGCAGATTGATGCCCCTAGAACGTACACCGTCGACTGAGAGCACATCTGATTATTAGAATTGGAATGGGCTCGAAGGTCTGGAATGTAATGACTTTTTTACTGTTAGTGATGACAGTAGAACAAGAAATCACTCCAAAAAATTAGTGAAGAGAAGGTCTAGATTTGATCTTACAAAATACACTTTCAGTCAAAGGGTTATTAATATCTGGAATCGATTAACGGACGAAGCGGTGAACTGTAGCAGTGTAAATTTATGCTTTCAAGAGCCATTTAGAGGAGTTCTTGAAGAAGACTAGGGGGGGGGGAGGTGCACAACACAAGCTTGTCCAAGCTTACAGCCGCAGTTAGTATCGTCACCGATTACAGTGTCATTTAGATGAAGATGGTGGTCGTCACTAAGTATCAGTAAAATAGATTAACACCACATAGCAACAACCACAATTTCATTTAGGCTTCGATTATATTTATTGGTTAACTAATAAATATGTTAAAATACCATCACATTTGCAATGCCGTAACTTCGTCACTAGAGCTGGACATGTTTATCTGTAATTTAGAAGTTTCCATTTCAATAACTAATATTTAATAATTAATAATATTACTTATGTTAAATTGTGTTATGTTGATGATATTGTTATGTTAATGATATCAACCAGTACCTTTTTGTTTCTTCCCATTTCCATCTGGTAAAACTAACCAAGGCACAACAACATCTTTTCCATTGTCACTGTCTATTCGGAAAACAACACCTGTTCGATCGTCAAATGTATATAAATTACCATTAAATACAATTAATTCACTAAGTTCCATTCCCCTTCCACCCATTGCAAGTGTTTCTTCTAGTGTTACTCTGTTGCTGAACTGAAATTTAGCACTACTATGATCTTTGCTTATAATTAAATAACCTTTCAAAAAGAAACTCAACCACTTATTAGGCTCACTGTTGCTTTTTGATGCTTCATCTAAATCAGAGATCACACCAATTTTGTAGCGAACATCACCGTTCGATAATGTAACGGGTTTTGTTAGGGGATAAGTTGCATTGTAGTCTTCATTAGGCAATATTATGCAGGGCTGACTTGCATCATTGGTTGTGTCTTGCTCTGGCACCGCAACTGGTTTGCGTTTCGCAGCAAGCACATCCTGTTCCTGAACAAATGTTTTCCCACGCGGAAAAAAACGAGGTTCACCTGTAAAGTAAAGTAAGTAAGTAAAAAATTTATTTGTCTCTGAATGTTACAAAATAAACATAAACAAAAGGTAAAAACTAAAATAAAGACGTGTATACCTGTGCCTCGTGTATACCTAGCATCGCCGTTCGGTAGCAAAATAAACAGCAAGCCAATGACTATAATAACAGTAAAACAAGGTATAAAAACTTTCGTCCGAAAAATATCATAACGCAACCGTATTGAACCGTTCCCCACACGAAAGCTGGGCGGCGTTTTTGCGATATTCATCCATTCGCTAAAATCTGGACTTTTCCTTTGATGGTCAATTGAAAGTGGAATTTCCTCAAACTTCCACGTTGCCATCTCAAGTACTAAAATACATCCACCACTCGTTACAGTAAGTTTAAGACACCATACTGTAAAATATGAACACTTTCTAATTGCGTAATGTTTCACAAACAGCAAGTTGCCATCTTATAACCTACTACAGAGTTTACGACGTTTCATAAATAAAACATAATTATTATTTTTGGAAGTTTAGTACAGTTTTTCCCAAAGAGGAAGCAGCTATAACACACAAAAATTTTGCTTGTTAACATCTTTGTTTGAAAATTAGTACATATGATAACTAGTTGTTTACACTATTTTTTACTTAAAACTTTCTACTGCACGAAAAGAAATATGTCAGCTCACTGAAGTTTTTGAACACGAGGCATGGCGACAGAAAATCAGGTTTTTCTTGTTTTTTTCATGTTACGATGATAAGATGCTTTTTCAGTTTACCTTATTAAAATTTCAATTTTTTATTATTTAGCAGTTAAATTTAATGCATTTTGCTTGTATGTAGTTACAAGAAGATATAATTATAAGGCATATCGCTTATCATCTAGACGAAGTCTATACTATAGTTTATTTTATTTATATTGATTATAATTTAAAATTTTGTAAGTTAACTTTTAGCTTTCTGACGGCGACTGCATTCTTCAACTGATAATATAAAACAACTAATTATATAACAACTATCGTTTTTTATTTAGGCTCAGAAAGCAGTTGCTGCTTTGCTGAAATACGTCGAAAGCAAAGAAAACGAAGCTACCAGTCGGCTTCTCTTAAACGAGAAATGCCCCATACAAATGCAGATTGTTCTGAAAAAGGTGCCTCAAGTAAAGAACAAGCTTCTGAAATTGTAAGTTTCCAGTTAATGCAGCGTCATCTTAACTAGAATATACAATTATATACAATTGAGCTTTCTGATCTTTGAATGAGTGACACTGTCTCCTGTATTTCTATTTCAAATTTAAAGTTGAACTTTACTGTTGAGATGTCTGTTTTCTAGTGACATTCCACACCCACTGTACACAGACGAAACCAGCATATGTCTTATTGTTCCTGATGAAGGCCATGCACGGAACGACGACCACGAACTGTTTTCTTCCAAATTCAAAGCAAAGCTACACGACAAAGGCATCACTCATATTTCAGAGGTAGGGATTAAAAATGTGCATGTTAGTGATGACCTTATTAGAATGATGCATAATTTTCCATTAACTGTTACAGTTTTGATCAACAAAATTTTGTGCTAAATGGAAAGTAGACCACTTCCAAAGCTACCGATCCAAACGACATGAAGATTTAAACGAACTTATTAGTGCAGTTTGTCAGAGCCTACTATTAACCTCTCCTCTCAAGTGAGAAATCTGAGAGGGGAGAATTTCATTAAACTGGCAGTGATGACTGCATCTGCTGATGTGCCTTTTACTTCAGCCCTATTCTTCTCCTAATCTACACCATATTTAGCTGATTGTAAGTAAGTAAGTATCTTTATTTAATCACCTTTTTTACACAGAGCATGAAACGATAATATGATAATATGATACAAAGTGACAAAATTATTAAATGAATAAATTATCTGAGTCAATGATATTCAAGTGATTGGTGAAAATTGAAAACACTTTTGATGTGGAATTATTCCAGGTCACTTGTACAGTTGAAATTGCATCTGCCATTCCAAGAACACTTAAATTTTGTAATTACGTAGTACATAAGTATTGGCTTTCAAATCTCTTCTCATGTTCTCCAATTTCATTTCAATTATGAGTATTCAGATATTCATTTGAGTATGAATATTTGATGCCTAACATTATCTAGAAAATTGTCGCAACCTTGCTTGTCACTGCAGCAAGCCATGGCAGTCTTTACCTGAGCGTCATCTATTGTCCACTTCATTAGAGCAAACAGGTTGTTACGTAACGTCGGTAAAACTAAGTTTATGCTTTTTCATAGTCAACGTAGCAGTAATGTGCCGCTTCTTAATATTAAAATTAATAACTGCATACAGAACCATTATTTAAAAAATACCAATTATTAAATTTAAAAGATTTATTCTTGGTCCAAAAGCTTTATTTCTTCTTTAATTATACTAATTCATCACTTCCTTTTTATTTCACAATTCGTGTAGTTTCTAAAGGCTATGGCCATCATAATTATTTTACTCGGGGGTCCGACCACCAGCTCTACACTAATTTTTTGCAGAGCGATCTCTGAAATATACTATTTATTCCCTCGTCAGTGACATATCTCGATATGTTACTGATAAGGCTGTAACCCACAGCTACCATGCCTTTAAACACTATTGCAAAATGTTTTTCATCAATACTTACACTGATTTTGTCACATGCTGCGCAATTGCTACGTAATTGCTATGCATGCTGTCTTCATGGCACTATGTAAGTTGACACAAATTTTATGTCAATTCAACTGCAAAATTTATTAATAGTTACTACTGTCATTATTTGTCATTTTATTGATAATGGTGATAATGACGTTATTATTATTATTATTATTATTATTATTATTATTATTATTATTATTATTATTATTATTATTATTATTAATATTATTGTTATTATTGATTTCGTTGTTGTCTTTGTTTGGTGCAGCATTGGTTTTCACATCGACATAGCCTTTGTTTCTCTGTCTTTCTTCCCTTTCGTTCTTTTCATTCATCGCTCTTTTTCTCCTTTTCCATTTCTTTTTGAGTTGGCCTTTAATTTATACAGGTGTATTGCCATTTTTAGGTCTCCTCAGCCACACAGATTTACTATTTGTAATTTACAGTCTAAATCATTACAGAAAACTCAATTTGTGCATGTTCCTGTTGTTGGCTAAATAAATAAATCTTGAATCTTAATAAGTTCATTTGCCTATTGCGTTCTTTAGGTAATACCATTTAAACAGTTGACAACAGAATTCAAGACATACGAATCCAGGAGAAAATTGTGCAACATGTTCGACATTTTCCTAGCAGATGGAAAGCTAATGTCTCTTTTACCTCATAGGCTTGGCAAAGCATTTTTTAAAAAGAAAAAGTAAGTACCGGCCCTTTCTTTTTGAAATCACCAAACTTGGAAAAGCGGGCTGCTTAGTCGAATGTGTTGATTTTTTTAAGTAAAAAATTACTTTTCTGAATGTTGTCATAGCAAAATACCACTTTTTGAAGGGCTTTTAATACTTCCTTGTGATTTTCTGAGCTCGAGCATAAAATTGCAACTGGGACAACATAGTATACGTGTTGAGCCTGAGCGAGTAACAGATTTGTGCCCCAAATAAATGTTTTAAAACAAATACAGTAGTACCTCTGTTTTCGACCATAATTCATTCCTAAAAAGTGTTTGAAAACCGATTTGGTTGAGTACCGAATCATTTATTTTCCTAAGAAATGTAAAAGCAAATGATCTATTCTTAAGCACCAAATGAACTGTAAAGTATTACTAAAACGAAATATAATAATGCAAAAATGTTTATGCAAACAGTAGATATGATACAATTGATAAGAAAAACATAATAGAATTACGTTGAAAGAAAGACATAATTGTTCCTGCACGTAGAAAGCGGAGAAAAGTAAGTGTAGAAAGCACTTAGCGATATTAGGCGATTCAAATGTTGTGCGTGACTACTCTCGGGCGCGGTCGGTTACGCTCGGCTCTACTCGGCTCACCGCGCATGCGTTCATCACGTGTTTGGTGGTTGGTCGAGAGCGGAGACAATTTCAGCTCGAATTTTCTGGTCGAAAAACAATTTGTACGATTACGTAGACATTCGACAACGGAGGTGTGACTGTATTGAGTTTTATTTAGCTGAAAATCATGATGTGCTGTGAGTTTTATGATGTACTTTTAGTCCACTTTAAGTGCCTCTTTCTTTTTTCTTTGATGCAAATAATTTATAGGGAACATCCATGTTGTAATGATCTTCCGTTCTACTAATTTAGTGTTCTAATCAGTCGGTTTATTACTAAACTTTGTTTGTCTGGTTTAGGATGCCAATTCAAGTTAACCTTGATGCACGTGATTTGAAGAAGGAAATCTACAAGGTGTTGGATCGGACGTATTGCACAATGAGCGGATCGGGACCGTCTTGGTGAGTGGTAATAATTCATTGGTGAACAGTGAACAGTGTATACAGTACAATTTGGTGCTTAGTTGAAGGAAGGATATGCAGATGGAATTAGATAACACGACGGTCAGATTAACAGTTAACAACCAGATTTTTTTTTTCATTTTACAAATTCTGTTAAAAAACACATCATTTAACCTTTACTACTTAAAAAAATGTCCCCAACTCGACCGTCAAAACGTGTAGCGTTGATGGAGCCAGATCAGCGACTCCACTCCGTGCTTGGAATGGCGGAATGCCAGAAATTATGTGAACGCAAAAAAATTAATTTCTCTGTGTTTTCTAATGCCCAATTCAGCACACTTCTAAGAAAAACTGCCACAGTGCCATTATTAGAAATGGTACAACAATGAAAACAGGATCAGTCAGTCGATCTTACCCAAGACGTTATCCTAGCAGCTAGCTTGTGATTAAAGTCACAAAATTAAGTTGTACTGTATAGCGAGCTCTTTTTGCTTCAATCCAAGTTTGTACTGTGTAGCTAAAAAAATCAGGAAAGCAGCGTGAGCTGAGCAGAAACTGTGGTGGTGGGCAGGTCGCGAGGTCGGGAATAGCGAAACACCAAAAGGTTGTTATTTTGTTTCAGGTATTTGTACTCTGCTTTGATTACCTAGCAATTAATTAAAATTTACTGTGAATTTTTCTTCCCTTCTGGTTAACAACATAATTCAAGTCTCAACATTGGCAATCCATGATAGCCCAATTCTTTCACTAAGAAGTTTTTTGCAAATATAAGTTGAAAGTTTTTTTGCAGCACGTTCGTCGTTGCCCACACGGGACTGACGGAGATGGAAATCACCAAAAACATCTTGTCGTGCATGGACAAACTGGACGCTGTCCTGCCAGGTGGACGAGCTAATGTTCGTGGTCTATATTTAAAGACGGCCACCTCACCGGCTTTGCCCTATTATTATTCATTTGGTAAGAAAACTTTGCAGAGTTTATTAGTGGTTTTGCTCTCTTTGTGGAACTGCTAGCCAGTGTCCATTGCAAGTTGGACCCGTTTCTTTAAGAAAAAATAGAAATCCAATCCAAGCATTAGGCAGAATGAAGTTTCTGTCAAGTTCATGTTCAAAAACTAATTTTCATTGCTAAAAACGCATTCATAATCCCAATTTCAGGAGTTTCTGTTAACGATGAAATAAACACTGTTAACCCTTTCAGTCCCAAATTGTACTTTAGTAAACAAAAAGCTAAGTACTGGACTTGCAAAGAGGTTTTTGCACATCATTGCATTATTGAGTGTAACAACAAAACAGTTTTTGTGCTGCATTTCTGTGTCTATTATTATGAATTACAACCGTTTGTTCCCAATGTATCCTGTGGGATGCACAACATTCTTTGTCATGTCCAAAAAAAACAACAAAAGCAAAAAATGTGCTTCATTTTACAACTGCTGATAATTTTTTAAAGTATTTAAGACATTAAGTATGCACTCTATGCTGATCTGTACAAAGTGTCTCTAAAGTACTGCACCTTGCGCAGTTTTTTATGCTATGTAGATTTTCTAGTTTGCCGTTTTATCACCATTTTTAGTCTATTGTTATTGGCTTAAATCAAAATAACTATTAACAGATCAAATAACTGTCAGTTTCAAAATTTCATTAATTTTAAAGGCAGAAAATATTCTCGTATCCCGCGGGATATGAAAGGGTTAATGCTTTTTTGAAACCAGACATAGTAGAAAAGAAAGGAGTATGAAAGAGTTGCATCCTGCTAGATTTCACGGGTTATTCTGCGCTCTAGATGAAACAAAATGACTCCCATGTGAATAAACTAAAATATTGGAGGATTAAACTGGTTGGTGGGTTATTAGATTTCAAGAACTATGGCTTGAATCAGTGGCCGTGTAGTGGTGACATCATGATGGACTTGTATGGGTGTATGGCAGTAGTCTTGGCATGTGCCTTACAATGTAAAGGTCGCTGGTTCAAGTCCAAGGGTCATTATAATCTGTAAAACATTTCTTCCTGTCTGGTTTGATTATTAAAAATTGATAATAACGAGTTTTGCCATCGTTAATTGTTAAGTGCGCCTTCTGAATGTCGAAGCTCCATGTTTCGGAACAAGTGTTTGCAAAAATTTTGAAAATATATTAAACTACTTAATGAGTCATTTCCTCTCTTTATTAAAATGTAGTTAGTAATATTTTGATTGCTTATTGTATTGGGCATTTGATGTTGGGTCAATCAAATGTGTGTTTTTAATTATTTGTTGCAACTGTATGTTTTGTCTAATACTAATGAAATGATGTTAGATGTTGTTGTAGTGATGATGCTGGTTTGAATGCGGAAGACCTGAGTTCAAATCCAACTGTGGAAAGAAACTATTTTTCGAGACTTTGTTAATTTATTTCATGCATTTCTGTATAATAAATGCAGTTTGTATTCCGTTTTTGCAGGATCGAAGCAAGACGTGGACTTGCCAAAACCAGAAGTTACTTTGTTTGAAGATCTGCTAGAAGATGTCACCACTGTGACGTCAGGGAAAGTCCTGGTAAGAAGCAATAAGATTAGGTGTTGTACAATAATAGTCAGTGAAACTTGTTGATATGTAAACATTACACAAAATCTATAATATATTTTTATTGATACTGAACAACAAAAATTTTGGTTTCATTCATCTAACAATCAAATTTGGTTTTGTTTAAATCACGAGCAAATTTTCGTAAAACATTGAGATAGGAATCTGTATCATCAGAATCTACCACCAGTGACACTTGTTAAAGTAGCAAATCTCTTTTACAGTCTTGCTAAATGAGTGGCTCCATCCATTTCTGGGCAATGCATATCAGAAATTTTAAGCAATCGTGATTATTTTTGCCTAGGTAACTGATAACCAGGTGTGATAATTTTTGCCTAAGTAACTGATTACCAGGTGTAGTTATTTTTGCCTAGGTAACTGATTACCAGGTGTAGTTATTTTTGCCTAAGTAACTGATTACCAGGTGTAGTTATTTTTGCCTAGGTAACTGATTACCAGATGTGATTATTTTTGCCTAGGTAATTGATAACCAGGGTGATTATTTTTGCCTAGGTAACTGATTACCAGATGTGATTATTTTTGCCTAGGTAACTGATTACCAGGTGTGATTATTTTTGCATAGTTAACTGATTACCAGGTGTGATTATTTTTGCCTAGGTAACTGATTACCAGATGTGATTATTTTTGCCTAGGTAACTGATTACCAGATGTGATTATTTTTGCCTAGGTAACTGATTACCAGGTGTGATTATTTTTGCCTAGGTAACTGATTACCAGATGTGATTATTTTTGCCTAGGTAACTGATTACCAGGTGTGATTATTTTTGCCTAGGTAACTGATTACCAGGTGTGATTATTTTTGCCTAGGTAACTGATTACCAGATGTGATTATTTTTGCCTAGGTAACTGATTACCAGATGTGATTATTTTTGCCTATCTCACAAAGACCATTTTGTTCTGCAGTAGAAATGGAATAATTTGTTTAAAAACTGTGCACAGAATTCGAGCTAAATTGTGTCATTTTTGGTAGTTGAAGTGGTGAATTACACTCATATCTCAGTTTGCCGGACCTCGCTTTTACAGATATTGGAAAATTCGGACATGTGTCCTGAATAATATGAACACAGTCCGTTATTTTGCGAGCTGGCCACTAGTTGGTGGGCCGTCACTTTGTTTACATCACGTACATCAGTGTAACCATGTGTATATCTCTATGTATAAAATGTAGAATCGATTATGCAGAGTTATTGAAGTCAGTTGCCGATAGTTTTTATATACTGTTGCATAAGAGCGGCCCGTACTAGATGTTTTTGAGACAATTAGGCGATTGATTCTACATTACTGTGAGTCTAATACACGGCACCTACCGTATTAGTTTAGTATTAGAAAATACGGACAATCGGCAAATTTGGACCGACGCCACTCCGCTTGTGTCCAGCAAACCGAGACATGAGTGTATTCAAATCCATAATCTTAGGTTCGAGTTGAATTCGAAGGTTCAGTGCTCACCTCTACTGATTAGTGTAATAACTGCTGATCTGATACTAATGTTCTGTAAATAGCAGCATTTGACATATCACACTGATAACTCATCATGGCCATTGTGTGATCAGTATTCAATCAGTGCTGTTAAGCTTCGAACTTGATAATTTGTGGCAGTTTTTACAAACATTGCTGTACATTTGCAAGCGTCTTGCTTCATTGTTTTTAGCCTAAATTTTTGGTATTAGACAGCAATCATTTAACAATCAGTTAATGGGAAAAGTAATCGATGTTACTTTTTCAGTAATACGTATTTGCTGATTTAGAATTCTTTTTCAGATTCGACCCGATGGCTACATCAAAGTAATAGGCCCAGAAGAAGAAGAGAAACTGATAGCAGCAAGAGCTACAGCTGGCAACGAAACAGTTAAAGAAGGTGATGATGTCATGCTACTGCCTGATGTAGAAGTAAAGCAAGAGCTAGACGATACGTTAGAATATGACTACACGGCAACAGAAAATGGCAAAAGAGATTCCGGTAAATGCGTTAAAAAACTGACGAATACTTTAACAGAAGGAGAAGATGCTATGATGGCTGATGACACAAACAGGAGGAAGGGTGTGTCAAAGCGAAAGCGGGAGACTTCCGAGAAGGGGACGTCCCTGAAAACAGGAAGCCAGTCGGAACAAAACGGGTTGAAGAAAAAAGCGAAGAAAAGAAAATCAACAAACGGTGAACAGGAAGTTGTAACTAGGACTGAAATTAATGAAGCTGTTGACACAGATGGAATTAAAGAACACAGGAAAACGAGGAAGGCAGAGAAGTTGCTAACAGTGCACAAAGAAATGGGAAAGAACTTTGCTAAAAAGAAAGTAAAGGAGATACCACAAAATTTACAGAAGACGCCAGACAAACGGGTGTTAAACAATAAGAATAAGAATATTTCATCTGCTAAGAAGCCAGTAAAAGTGAAAAACTCACTATCAAAAAAGAAACGAAAATCTTATTAGAGTAATCAGAGGTAAAAAAGTGGTGGAGAAATGACAATAATTTATTGGAAGTACCCTTGGTCTGTCTGCCTGTTATTCAGCAGATGGGGTCCATGTGAAGAACATCTTCACTGTGATCTCAGTTGTCAAGAACATCTTCACTGTGGTCTCAGTTGTCTTCTAAGTATGAATAAGCAAACTCTGAACAGTCACAGCCATGGACAGAAGTTTCACATTTCATGTTTTTAGGATCTGAACCTAAAATGGTAAAATTTTGGCAAATTTGAAGAAGTGTACACATGATGGTTTGAAATGCAAATAAATTATTTTATCTTAATTAGATATTGTTCTTTCTGTATATTGAAGCGAGGTCTTATTTTTGTTTATATTGTGTAGTTGCTGGAGTAGTGTATTTGCTATACATTTGGTAAGTAATAGATGTGAAATGCTATCCAGAAGATGTGATGTTTATGGTAGAGAAATAAAGATGTGTTTAATATATCCCAATGTCTTCGCTGAGAATTTGGATTTGGCATAAAATTAGTTGTTCGAAGAATCTTGATAAACCACCAGTACCACTTAGAATGCTTGTGCATTTTTGATGCCCAAATGTGAATATGGTGCTAGTAATTTTAGGACACAATGCACTATGCAAACATTCAGCCGTATAACATGTTAAACTTCACACCTGTGAATGGTCAGTAAGGCGAGAACATTCCACCTGGTGTTTTCCTCGACAGTAACGATTTGGCGCAGTTCTTGTAAAAACTTCTTACAAATATTTTTGCATTGTTGTGCCATCTATATTTAACAACTAATAACTTTTAAACCTTAATGTCTGCATTAAATGCCCTAAGAATATATTTCATCACTTTCATTTTGCCTGCATAGTTTCAAAATTATCAGAGTTTAAACCCCAGGATGTTAATTAAATGTTTCAAACAAACATAGTCGAAATAGGGTAATGTTTAGAAATGGTAAGACAGTGTAGCAATGTAGCACATTATGAACAAGTTCCTATTCGGTCCTACCAGTTCACCCAACATTTTAACACTTGCTGCCTGGCTATTAGGATCAGGCTGTTGAAACTTTGGCTTTCGCCGTTCACACGACTGTGGTTAAAAGACAAGAAAAGAGGCACCTGAAGTAGGTTTCAGAAAAATCTCCTTAAAAATTATATTACTTTATAGCAATTTTATGCGTATATCTTACTCGCGTTGAAAGGATTTTAGATTATTTCCATTTTAAATTTCCCGCAATATTGTTCCGACGGCGCCATTACGTGACGTCATATACGCACAACGTAAATCTGGGGAAAAAGGAAATGTTAAATTATGTCCCAAAAAACTTTCAATGCAAAATTATATTACTTAGCATTTCGCTTACATGCTGAAAGACTTACCTAACTAGAAAAGAAAATTATCTCCAGGGTGCACCACTCACTAAAAAAACGTATTTTTAAGTCTTATTGACAAGATACAATAATTTTAAATTTTACTCAGTGACGTGTGCGTTACGAATGTTCTGATTATTTTTTCAAAGTTTAAACACTTATCTAAACTTATTTTAAATGACCTATCGTCAAAATGGCTGGTCATCGCGGGAGTTTAAATTTTCAAGATTTATGCAGCGTTACTACCGACTGAAGTCCTGTACGTAAACAGGCAATATGTAAGTGGTATAAAATTTCAAGACGAATTTTTTAAGCTTTATGTAAGTGGAGGGTTTTCTTGTGCTTTACATATGTCTGTAAATTTTAATTCTGCGTATTCTTGCTCTTTTCAAATCCCCAGACGACAAGATGCTTGATTGAGTTCTACGTCTGCTGCCCAACCTTGTTTCGTATTATGCCGCTTTACAAAGTGCTTCTGTAATTTTCCTCGAAACCCTTAAAATGTCATTTTGCGTCTCCATTTACTACCGAATTTAGCGAGCATGTGGTTAAATTTGCCCAGAATCCATTTGATTTCTATTCATTTGCTTTGCGGTGCCACTGGATAAAGTACCTTGATAAATAGACTTGCAAAAACTTCCACTCCATCAGTTATATGAACATGGAAGCCGTACTTAGATTATTATTTCATTTAAATTAATGAAATACGAAATGAAAAGAGTTTTTTCAAAGCTGATGGTGACTTTGACTGCGGACAAGGGATTATTTTTTGATTGCTCTTCGAAGGTCCAGTCCACCATCCAACTGCAAATCAGTCGTTAGGTTGACAGTTCAATCCCGCTCAACTCCCTTATGGATTTATGGTTGTTTATATAGGAAGCCCCTTACACGACTGTTTGTGCTGTGTTAGTAGCACTAATACCTATTTGCACGCTTGCCCTGCTTTTGCTATACTGAGCTTATATTAAACCAAACAACGTAATTGCTAGTGGTGTGTTAAAAATGCCTGATTACGGTGAATGTGCTTTGAACAGAGATACGCATTTTCCGAGGATTAAAAGAATTTTTTAACACTGCATCTCTAAAATCTTGCGCCTTTCAAAATTTTGCGCCCTAGGCTATAAATAGTTAACCTATTGATAGATACGCCCCTGGTTCTGACACTGACCTGGCAGAGGTCACTAAGAAACGTTTTAGCCATTTCCCACTATCCAGAGCGAGTAGCCCGACAATCGTCCTCCGTTCACAGCCTAATAGTAACAGATACTGTTCACATGTTAGGACTAATGCTGTACCTTGCTATATCTGCTCGGAGGTATTGAGTTCGAGTCTTAGCGGAGTAAACAAAATTCGGACTCCATTTCATTACGGCTTTTATGGGATTGATACAATGCGGATTGTATATGGCCACTGTCCCCAGGTGTATCTAGTACACAGCGTAAATGTGTGTCAACATATTTTCGATTGTTTATACATTTATTGTCCTAAATGTGTTCTTGTAATGACTTGTGCTTTCAGTAATTTCGGTAAAAAAATAACACAAAAAGCATTTCAAGTACCGCCACCTGGCGTTAGACATCCTAAACACATCAATGTTTCATAATGCATTCACTTTAAACTAATATGCGACATCTAATTCACCTTATTTCCGTTTCGTTCGATATTCGTGAATCTATTTTGGAAAAATTTCTAATTTTCTCCTTGAAAGAGTTTCGCTTAGCGTATTCTGATATAAATAATCATTTATGTAACGTTCTCAGTAATGGGAGCCTTAATTAAGTTAGCGCCATAAATTCTCCTGTCGTCTTTGGTTTTGAAAAATATTCCTTGTTGGTTTTGAGTAATGTGTTCAGCGCAAAGATAATCTGCTTCAAGTCTAGTGTGATCATTCAAAGGAAAGGGTGTAAAAGTAAGATTTATATCAAGGACTGTGACGCATGCGTAGAAAGTAGTTAAAAATGGAAAAAACGTTGCCTTCGAATTGGAGACAAGTGATTACGGGCTTAGCGACCACTGTCGATACAGAATCCTTGATAATTACACCATGTTCCGGCCCTGCCACACCTTAAATAAGTCCAGCCATTGAGTGTTATTTGTCCACTCTCAGTGAAGAAATACCCGGAGAACAGTATACCGCAAAATAAACGTCAAGAATAATTATTGAACAGGCGGTCATCAATCCGTTTACTGGCCATGTTCAGAATTGCTTAATTTCAGTTGCTAAGCACACAGAGTAACAATTAACTAATCACCCCGCCCACCTTAATGATCCATGGACATCTTCCCTGAAAGAGGCAAACAGCTAAGAACAGAACGACCAATGATACCAGCCAGAACCAGTTTTCCTTTGTAATTAGGGTCGCCAATCCATTTTCTAGCCAAACACAGCGTACTCAATTTCGCAGTCGAATGAAACACTGTAACCAGTCTATTTTTCACCGTTATCATCATCAGTACCACCACCACCATCATTATCATCACCATCATCGTCATCACCATCAAACAGTAGCGTCAACAGCAACTAAAGGCAAAGTAAGCATGTGTGAAAAGTGACAATATTAGTTTAACGTGTCAAGATGTAGACTTTTGCTTTCATTACAATGGCATTCCATTACAAAGTTGATATCTGCAACATTAAAAGTTAACGTAATTATTAAAGGAAAAAGCAACAGATGAACAACGTTCGTTGTATTTTAATGTAGGCTTAGAAATAGTGAAATTATCCAGTAAAATGCGAACATGAAATCTCTTGGTTAAAAGTGCAAAAGAAATTTAATTCATTGTCAACTTCCGTCAAACCAACCTTGCTGCACATATTTGAAAAAAACATGAAAAGCTTTTGGACAGCACGAAGGCACGCCACAATGACTACGCGTAAAAAAATTTCTGCAGTTCACTCAGAAAATCTGCTGTTCCAAGTGTTTGTTATAACTGTGTTTTTGCGGTGCCACTGGATAAAGTACCTTGATAAATAGACTTGCAAAAACTTCCACTCCATCAGTTATATGAACATGGAAGCCGTACTTAGATTATTATTTCATTTAAATTAATGAAATACGAAATGAAAAGAGTTTTTTCAAAGCTGATGGTGACTTTGACTGCGGACAAGGGATTATTTTTTGATTGCTCTTCGAAGGTCCAGTCCACCATCCAACTGCAAATCAGTCGTTAGGTTGACAGTTCAATCCCGCTCAACTCCCTTATGGATTTATGGTTGTTTATATAGGAAGCCCCTTACACGACTGTTTGTGCTGTGTTAGTAGCACTAATACCTATTTGCACGCTTGCCCTGCTTTTGCTATACTGAGCTTATATTAAACCAAACAACGTAATTGCTAGTGGTGTGTTAAAAATGCCTGATTACGGTGAATGTGCTTAGAACAGAGATACGCATTTTCCGAGGATTAAAAGAATTTTTTAACACTGCATCTCTAAAATCTTGCGCCCTTCAAAATTTTGCGCCCTAGGCTATAAATAGTTAACTTATTGATAGATACGCCCCTGGTTCTGACACTGACCTGGCAGAGGTCACTAAGAAACGTTTTAGCCATTTCCCACTATCCAGAGCGAGTAGCCCGACAATCGTCCTCCGTTCACAGCCTAATAGTAACAGATACTGTTCACATGTTAGGACTAATGCTGTACCTTGCTATATCTGCTCGGAGGTATTGAGTTCGAGTCTTAGCGGAGTAAACAAAATTCGGACTCCATTTCATTACGGCTTTTATGGGATTGATACAATGCGGATTGTATATGGCCACTGTCCCCAGGTGTATCTAGTACACAGCGTAAATGTGTGTCAACATATTTTCGATTGTTTATACATTTATTGTCCTAAATGTGTTCTTGTAATGACTTGTGCTTTCAGCAATTTCGGTAAAAAATAACACAAAAAGCATTTCAAGTACCGCCACCTGGCGTTAGACATCCTAAACACATCAATGTTTCATAATGCATTCACTTTAAACTAATATGCGACATCTAATTCACCTTATTTCCGTTTCGTTCGATATTCGTGAATCTATTTTGGAAAAATTTCTAATTTTCTCCTTGAAAGAGTTTCGCTTAGCGTATTCTGATATAAATAATCATTTATGTAACGTTCTCAGTAATGGGAGCCTTAATTAAGTTAGCGCCATAAATTCTCCTGCCGTCTTTGGTTTTGAAAAATATTCCTTGTTGGTTTTGAGTAATGTGTTCAGCGCAAAGATAATCTGCTTCAAGTCTAGTGTGATCATTCAAAGGAAAGGGTGTAAAAGTAAGATTTATATCAAGGACTGTGACGCATGCGTAGGAAGTAGTTAAAAATGGAAAAAACGTTGCCTTCGAATTGGAGACATGTGAATAGCCAAGTGATTACGGGCTTGGCGACCACTGTCGATACAGAATCCTTGATATTTACACTATGTTCCGGCCCTGCCACACCTTAAAAAGGCCCAGCCATTGAGTGTTATTTGTCCACTCTCAGTGAAGAAATACCCGGAGAACAGTATACCGCAAAATAAACGTCAAGAATAATTATTGAACAGGCGGTCATCAATCCGTTTACTGGCCATGTTCAGAATTGCTTAATTTCAGTTGCTAAGCACACAGAGTAACAATTAACTAATCACCCCGCCCACCTTAATGATCCATGGACATCTTCCCTGAAAGAGGCAAACAGCTAAGAACAGAACGACCAATGATACCAGCCAGAACCAGTTTTCCTTTGTAATTAGGGTCGCCAATCCATTTTCTAGCCAAACACAGCGTACTCAATTTCGCAGTCGAATGAAACACTGTAACCAGTCTATTTTTCACCGTTATCATCATCAGTACCACCACCACCATCATTATCATCACCATCATCGTCATCACCATCAAACAGTAGCGTCAACAGCAACTAAAGGCAAAGTAAGCATGTGTGAAAAGTGACAATATTAGTTTAACGTGTCAAGATGTAGACTTTTGCTTTCATTACAATGGCATTCAATTACAAAGTTGATATCTGCAACATTAATAGTTAACGTAATTATTAAAGGAAAAAGCAACAGATGAACAACGTTCGTTGTATTTTAATGTAGGCTTAGAAATAGTGAAATTATCCAGTAAAATGCGAACATGAAATCTCTTGGTTAAAAGTGCAAAAGAAATTTAATTCATTGTCAACTTCCGTCAAACCAACCTTGCTGCACATATTTGAAAAAAACATGAAAAGCTTTTGGACAGCACGAAGGCACGCCACAATGACTACGCGTAAAAAAATTTCTGCAGTTCACTCAGAAAATCTGCTGTTCCAAGTGTTTGTTATAACTGTGTTTTTGCTGACTTAGCTTTAATCTACAGAATTATACCTCGAAAATCAAAATACGTAACCATACATGATGTGATTGCAGGTAAGTATGAAATACAACGAGCATACAGTACGTGCCGGGTGGGTTACTTAGGTTATAGACTTATTAGCTTGTTAAACTAATTAATCTGTAACACTGTTACACTGTTAACCAAATGAGTTGGATGTTACATTGTCGTCGGTAACTGGTTTTCTTTGCATAGTGAGCAACGGGATTCTTCAAAAAACTGTAAAAAAATACCATTAGTAGTCAGTTGTTTATCGTTTTGGATTGTCTACAATTCAAAATAGTTGTAAAAAAGTTTGCTCAAGCACCTGGGTAATTGTTTGTATTGCACGATAACCCTATGACGTCATTTTTGTTCAAAATGAGCGCGCCCAAACGTGGATCGCGGCTTTAAATGGGGGTTTAGCTAATTACACGAGGCGCCTTTTGATTTAAATTAAAAATATTGCATTTCTGTAAAGCAAATTTCTAAACATGTGTAAATTGACAGAGATGGTAAAATACATTGGAAACGTGTACCATGCTAATACGTTATATTCTATGAAGAGTATTACTCTCTATACGCTTAATAGACAATATGCAGTATGAGAGCTTACAATGATGTAACAATACAACAAACAAACAAACAAGACGCCATTGTTTACCACAATGTATGTAGTTTATTGACTAAAACAAGTTACATGTATACACGAGGAACGAGGTAAATGCCACAATCGATACATCAGTGATTTTAGTCCCAATGTCACTGTACGTACATTTCCTACTCAAGGTTATAGCATTAAAAACAGTGTTATGAATACAAGGTAAATACTTTACAACAACAGTTTACTCGAATTGAAAAAGGAATATCGTGTTTCGAACTCTATTCATGTCCTGCTAACATTCAAGAAATGAAAAACACAGAGTAAGATGCACAAACGTTCACGAAGTATTACATACTTTTTCAAGGAAGCTTTGTATTTGGCATGCAGACCACAATTGGTAAACAAAAATTAATGCGAATCTTATCCTAAATGGTATTTTTTAAGATTGTAAGAAAGTTTTTACTGTAACAAACGGTGTTAGACAGGGTAGCGTTTTGTCTCTCTACCTATTTAGTCTCTCTGTGTGTAGACGACTTCAGTTCTAAGCTGACACATTTGGATTTTGGCTGTGAGATTGGTAATCTCAGTACAAATCATTTATTTTATGCCGATGACATGGTACTCCTTGTACCTTGTGGTACTGCCCTGCAATTACTAATCGACTGTTGTGTGAAGTGTGCTAATTCTCATAAAAATCATATTCAGCACAACCAAGACAAAATGCATGCTTATAAATGGTAAACCCTGGATTTGGCCCATATTTTGGTTTAATGGCTCTCGTAATTCTTATGATTATTTAGATTATGTATTCACTAGTGATTTACCTGCCAATGAGGCTATGAAAGCGCAGTTAAAAGGTCTTTATGTAAGGGCAAATACTGTATTGGTTAAGTTGTCTAAATGTTGTGTAAATACGAAAATACTGGAGTTCAAGTCGTATGTGTGTCAATTTCACATATACACCCTACGGTGCGACCTTTTTCTAATACAACTACACCTTTTTAAAGGTGGCTCACAATAACGCATTTCGTAGGCTCTTCAACATTTTGGGAAAATGGAAGCGTAAGTGAAAAATTTGTAAATTTTAATATTCTTAACTATGATGTTATTACACGAAATATAACAGGATCCTTTACATATGGGCTGAACAGAACTACCTAATGATATAATTGATAAATTGTATGTTTACTCTACATATCACAATACAGTTATATGAACGAATTGGTACAAACTTTGTTTTGCACTATGAAATCAACATCTTTTACCATTACAAAGGTGATTTTTATTGGATTTTATGCCTCTGTATGTTGTATTTTTAGTGATTTGACTTGTGTTTTTATGCTTTATGTTTGGGTTGCGTGTGTATGTATGTAAGCAAATATTTTAGTAGTGTCTATCGCAATTTTATAGTATAGCCGAGTGTTTTTTATTTTTTTATACGAAATGTACGAAATAAATTGAAATGTTTCCTATTTAAATTGTCTTTAATTGAGATTATGTATTGTCTCCCATTTCTTGCTGATCTAGTGCAAAACTTGTAATATTCCCCCCGTATTTCTTGCTGATATTACAAAAGTTGTATAATAAAAGCAATCCTTCCAATAGATGTTATTTTAGGTAAATCGGGGAATATCTATTTTGCCGTATTTTCTAAAAGCACTTGCTTGTCGACCAGCCCAGCTGCACGTCAGACTTAACTGCCTCTATAAAACCAAAAAAATTCAGTCAGAAATTAAAGTTAACAACCGCCGCAAAAGAAGGCTCTTAATTAGGGCAGTGAAGAGAGAAGTACTTCAGAATGAATACTCCAAGCGAGCGACCGTCTCTAATGCAACCAACTAAAACGTTAAAATCAAAGAGGCGCGGCGATTCAAGAATCAATTTAACGTCCTCCTCTTACGTCAGCGATAATTGGAAAGTTTGGCAGTTTTAGCTTTCCATAGCTTCGCACGTCAGCATTGTCAAACTGGCGCGTAAAATGAAAATTTACTGCCTATAATTTTACAAGGTAAAGTCGGCTGAGCTTACGTTTGACACGTTAATAACCTGCCTTGCACGTATTTTACCTATAACCACATTGATTTTCTGCCTGCTGCAGTCAGGCAGTCATTCAAACAGGTTTGCTGTGCACATGCGCAGTCAACCTAACAGGTTTGTGCAGGAGAAGCCACGCTATAACTCGAGCAACTAGAGAAGTTGTCGCGTAGCGTGAAGCCTTCAGTTTTGTAAGAAGCCAAACTTCAAGAATGTTTAACGAGGACTAATATTTAACGGGTGATGATGAGTGAGTGGTGTAAAGTTCACTTTGTGTTGCCAGAAATACTTGGATGAGGATAATTTCGCATCTAGCGAGAAGCTGCTAACACGGTGCGTTTATAAATAAGCTTCACTATTGGCCACTTATGAGGGCTTCTACACGTGTTTGTTTTGCTCAATTATAATATGTTTATTCACCTGGGTTCAATAGGGTGAAATGTATGTTATGCAAAAACATTTTTAAAAGTGTTTGTAGTGGGTTACGTTGTTTTTACTTTGCAAAAACATTTCGTTTAAATGCTTAAAGGAAGACAGTATGATATTTCATATACTAACCCACTTTCAAGTACGGTAAAAAGTATATATTTTAACACCAATAATGCAACAAAACCGTATCTGATAATTAAAGAGTAGATTAAAATCTTAATTAACGGCGGGCGAGCCAACTGTTGATGACATCACAAACTAACATAATTTTCAACACCAAAAACATTTCATGAACGTGTTGCGCGTGTTTGTACAAAAATTGAAGTACAGTGCTACTGTAAGATATTCAGTGTGTTGTACCAAAACTCGGCAAGTTTAAGATAAAAACTCAAATTTCAAATTTAGCGCTGTACTCATGCATGAGCTGTCGATCGTGCACAACTAATACATCTGAACTGTGAGGTACCACACCTGTTTTTTGTGCAACACTTTCCGAAATCCAGGCGTTAGTGCCCGTCTAACTAAATGAATGGCAAAATGCATGTAACAGGGAAAAACTAGTGGCGCAAACGTGAAATTGTGTTTGTGTGGTAATAAATCTTCCACGTAAGTCGTTCTTTAAAAAACAGTATGTTTCCATTTAATATTTTAAAGAGTAGGTTGTTTTGACCCACAGTTTAAGATTGGCTCCAGTTTTGCTTTAACGTGTTTGTTGGCTATGTAAACGCTTGTTTTAGGTGTAAGTCATAAACTTTCTTTCGGAATCCAATAAGTATCAGTAAAACAACTAACACAAATTGTAAAACAACGTTTCGCTTGACCAGATAAAGAAAATTAAGAAAGTAAAAAGACTCCGATCTGTGACAAAATTTACAAAACTTTTGCTCGATATCTACCACGAAATTATTATTGTGTTTGGCTACAGAATACAATAGTAACAGACATTTTTAGCTGTTTCATCATAATAGGGATATATAATTATGGTATATAGCTTTAGAATATATAAAAGACAGCGGTCTAATCCTCATCTCATGTCACATTCTTGGGTATTTCTTGTTATCATGTACAACTGATTGCTCTTATTGCAGAAACGAACCGTTTCTTATTTCATTATAACTGCGTATTATTTGATACCGAAATGTCAACATTTTATCACTTAAACGAAAACAAAACGTTTAAGCCTCTATTGTTACAGACAAGCTTATTCTGTATATAATAAAGTAGCTTAGACCAGTATCGAAAGAAATAGTTACGAACATTTAATTGCTTGCAATTTTGAGCAGATGCGTTCAGTCAGCTTTCCTCTAAAGCAGATAAGCAGGGATACCATATCTGGGATCGGCAGTTAACCTGTACAGTGCCTGGTAAACTTCAAACTTCAACATCAACATTTTTGTGTTTTTAAATACCAATTTAGATGTGAAATAGTCTTCGTTTTAATTCACATATTCACATTGCGCAATTAAGCCTTCACTTCTCTTCATTCGAAAAACACGGTAAATTCTTAGTGGTACTTATTTCATGAAGTGGCATCATACACAACTTTAGTACTGGGTTATTTTTGGCTTAATTTTATTAGCCCCGTACTATAAATTTAATTTTAAAATGTTCTAATATGTAACGAAAATCTTGCCAACAACTGGTACATTCCTGGCCTATTTACCAGACTTCCTGATGACCTATACAGGAACTATGATTGCACGGTCTAATTAATATTGCAACAGCTCTAGTGAAAGCAATGAATATATTAATTATACCAAATTGCTTATAGTAAACACCGTGAATTGATACCAGGCGAAACGTTGTTTTACAATTTGTGTTAGTTGATTTACTGATATTTATTGCATTCCGAAAGAAAGTTAGTGATTTACACCTAAAACAAGCGTTTACATAGCCAACAAACACTTTAAAGCAAAACCGGACCCAATCTTAGACTGTAGTCAAAACAATCTACTCTTTAAAATATTGAAAGGAGACACACTGTTTTTTCAAAAATGGCTTACATGAAAGAATTATTACCACACAAACACAGTTTCGCGTTCAAGTCACTAGTTCTTCGCTGTTACATGCATTCCGCCATTCGTTAGTTAGACGGACACTAGCGCCTGCATTTCGGAAACGCATTGCATAAAAAACAGGTACTGTACTTCTCAGTTCAGATGTGTTTGTTTCTGACGAACTGCACACGTTCGATAGCTCAATTTCTATCTTAAAACTTCCCTAGTTTTACAATAACACTAATATATTGATTTACGATATTTATTTATTAGTGTAATATAAATATCTTACAGTAGCACTGTACTTCAATTTTCACTTTCGCAAACACGTGCAACACGCTCCTGGAACATTTGTGCTAATGAAAATTATGTTAGTTTGTGATGTCATTAATGGTTGGCCACGCCCGCTGTGTTTTTAATCTATTATTTAATTATCAGAAACGCTTTTGCAGTATTAATTGTGCTAAAATGTATACTTTTTATCGGACTTGAAAATGGGGTAGTATATGAAAAATCATCCTGTCTTCCTCTAAGTACAGACTGTTTGTTGAACAATTACTTCGACATCGTTACCATCATCATCGTCGTCGTCGTCGTCAGCATCATCATCATCGTCGTCGTCGTCGTCGTCACTCATTCATTCATTCATTCGTTCACTCATTTCAGTTTTAATTATTTGTAGCTAGTTGCTAATGTTTGAATCGCTTATTTAGTGAAATAGCAAATCATCTAAGAACTGAATTGATAAAGAAAACGAGACTTTGTTCTGAAGACTGAAAATTAAATTTTTAAGGTTTTTTAGGGGATGGTTGTGCCAAAAACGTTTTGTAGAGTTGCCGAGTTGATGAATGATTTAATTGTACTCTTGTAAAACCCTGGTCCATAGTTATCTAGAAACAATTTACTGCAACCTGGAGAAGTTTTAGATCTGTATCTTACACAATCCTAATTATTCCCGTTATTAACCATGTATAAACTAACAAAACAAGCTAGTTTTATGTGAACTTAAAAAGCGAAACGTGCTTCCGGGGGCTTGAGTCGACAGTATCTAAGTTCCAAAGGTGAGGGAAGGTCTTGAGGATGTTAAAATTTTATCAGCAAATGGAAAGTCCCTACTGACGAGCGTCGAAATGACAGCGGAGCGCACCCCTGTATGATCAAATAGAATTATTTATAGTGTCACTAGGATTAAATTGTGTCCCCATAATGTATATATATATATATATATCTAGTATCTTTTGTTAAATGAGGAAATCTACCTGTGTTGTACCCTGGTTGTCGGATAATGGTGAGAATTGGCTGAAATTGCCAATCATTACCGTTTGGCTGTTGTTCACGACATTGTCTATCGTATTTCAAGTCGTCCTACCCACCCACAACAGCAACATTAACAGCAGCCACTGCCACAGTCGTAGCCACAACCGCAGCAGCAACAAGTTAGCAACAACTTCCATGGCGACGGTTATAAAAATAGAATAATTCTAATTCCAATCAAAAAGTTTCACTCCAACTAATATGCAGAGTTTTTACTTTGTCAGTATTTCTGAACATGAGCTACACACATAGGCTTTAGGCGCATTAATTTTTGTTGTTTACAAAACTATAATCCATATCCCAGGATCCCACGCTGTATCATAATCCATATCCCAGGATCCCACGCAGTATCATAATCCATATCCCAGGATCCCACGCAGTATCATAATCCATATCCCAGGATCCCACGTAGTATCATAATCCATATCCCAGGATCCCACACAGTATCATAATCCATATCCCAGGATCCCACGCAGTATCATAATCCATATCCCAGGATCCCACGCAGTATCATAATCCATATCCCAGGATCCCACGTAGTATCATAATCCATATCCCAGGATCCCACACAGTATCATAATCCATATCCCAGGATCCCACGCAGTATCATAATCCGTATCCCAGGATCCCACGCAGTATCATAATCCATATCCCAGGATCCCACGCAGTATCATAATCCATATCCCAGGATCCCACGCAGTATCATAATCCATATCCCAGGATCCCTCGTAGTATCATAATCCATATCCCAGGATCCCACGCAGTATCATAATCCATATCCCAGGATCCCACGCAGTATCATAATCCATATCCCAGGATCCCACGCAGTATCATAATCCATATCCCAGGATCCCACGCAGTATCATAATCCATATCCCATAATCCCACGTAGTATCATAATCCATATCCCAGGATCCCACGCAGTATCATAATCCATATCCCAGGATCCCACGCAGTATCATAATCCATATCCCAGGATCCCACGCAGTATCATAATCCATATCCCAGGATCCCACGTAGTATCATAATCCATATCCCAGGATCCCACGTAGTATCATAATCCATATCCCAGGATCCCACGCAGTATCATAATCCATATCCCATAATCCCACGTAGTATCATAATCCATATCCCATAATCCCACGTTGTATCATAATCCATATCCCATAATCCCACGCAGTATCATAATCCATATCCCATAATCCCACGCAGTATCATAATCCATATCCCATAATCCCACGCAATATCAGTTCACTAATGAAGCCGGTCAAACGTTGTTGACAATAATTACTACACGTCATTTACTCTCGCTCGTGTGCACGTGAAAGAAAACAAATTTATTGAATTTACGGCTTCCCTCGGGGGGAGAGAGAGCGGTCTCATTTGCCTCCCCAACCTGATCGTGCCTTCCGCCGCCTCACTCCGAGAAGATAGAGAGTCAGAGTTGACGGAAGAAAGTGCAATTAATGAGGGGAACTTAAATCAACATGGCTGATTACAGGAAGAATCTTCTAACATCAAACTTCTTGTATAAACGTTAGAAACTCTCTGCGCTGGTTTTTGTTTGTAAAAGGCGAACGTCGTAAAGTGCAATTAGATTTCCAGCGTCGATACAAAGTGAAGATAAATTTTGTTTGAACTTTACCTTTTACTGCAGCAAAGTACAGCAGTCTAGGGGATTTTAAAATCTCTCTGGTTTTGTGCGCATCTGGCAAGACAGAACTTTACAATAACATAACTTTTATTTTTTACTTTTATTTAAAATATATTTCAGTACAAATTGTACTGAGTCCAATTAGGTAGGCAGTGGTGGCGGCGGCGGCAGTGGCAGTGGTGATGGTGTTGGTGGTGTTGGTGGTGGTGGTGATGGTGGTGGTGTTGGTGGCGATGACAGTGGTGGCAGCAGTGGCAACGGAGTTGATGGTGATAGTTCATGGCAGTGACTACTGAGACAGCAGTGGGACAACGATTGTTGCTTGTGCAGTACTGAATGTTTTCATTGTCGCCACGGTCTTTGGCTTTTCTCAAGTTTGTCGTTGTCCTTGTTGTGGCTGCATCTGTCACTCTTTTTATTATTACTTTTATCCTCGTCTCACTCTCCGAGGAGGCAAATAGCTGACTGCACGACCGAGGTTGAGCAACACTGGGCTTAATCAGTAAATGGATGGGTGACCGCCTGGGTTCTATACTTGTTCTGTGTGATGGGCGGTTTCATTCTGTCGTGCTGCCCGTGGGTGTTTACCTTGCTGAGGGACGATGTGGGTGAGCACAGGTCTTATTTTACTTGGCAATGAAATAGATTCCGGTCCTGACATAACTACCTGTATTGAGTAAACCTTACTGTACCCAGCTTACTGAGAATAAAATAAATTAAATCAGTAAACTGGACAATAACGATTAAATACGCTGTGTTAAAATAATTGTGTTTGCAATGAATCTATAAATGCTTAATCGAATCGATCGACGCGTTATTGAATTTGCAAATTCAGTAACAAAATGCATTTCCGATAATCCAGTAATATTTTACGCTGAGAGCACTAAAAGCTTGTTTTCTTACAGTAGACCAGTCAAGAACTCGAGATGTATGGCTATTGTCATGAAAATCAATGATAGCATTGAGATTACGCATAATAAAGATGAATGCGAAGACAGACATCATCAGTGATACCCAGCGTAACTGAAACCTACTTCCTAATGAAGCCATGTGACCTTGGCAGCAGTTTGTCAGCAATCTGTGGTAAAGTGGTGTAGAAGCATTGATAAATGAACTATGACGTCAGGAAATTGTGACTATTGGACAGGTTTTAGTGACAACATTAACAGACGGTTTCTGATTGGACTCCTTTGTTTGACCAGTGTGGTCAATTGTGTGTCTCCGCGTGCTGCGTCCAGTGACCACATGAAGGAGAGTCTTATGCCCAAATCTTGGCGACGAGATGAGTTTCCTAACCCCCAGGAGAACTTGTACGAGTGTGGGCGGAGGGGAAGAATTTCGTGGGTTTGCGATCCTAACAACATCACCAAATATACAGAAGGTAAGTGAGTTTATGTGATCATTAGACCATTTTGTCACAGAAATTAGCCTAATCATAATAGCATGAATAATTGCACAGTTCCTCTCCAAGTTAAATCACAAGAAAACCATTCATAAACATAAAGCTTGAAAAATTCGCCTTGAAATTTTATATTACTTACATACTGGCTTTTTGCATATAGGGCTTGCGCCATCAGTCACGCTGTATAAAACATGTAAATTTAAACTCCCGCGATGACCGTTAGACGCAGCCATTTTGACGATAAGTCATTTGAAACAAGTTTAGATAACATTGAGTAAAGTTTGAAAAAATAATCAGAGCATTCGTAGCGTGACTAACTAAATAAAATTTTAGATTACAGTATCTTGTCAATAAGTTTAAAAATACGTTTTTTGGTTAGTGAGTGGTGCCTGGAAGGTGAGTCAGCGACATTTTACCAATTGGCACCAACATTTTAAATTATTATTTCTAGTTACATAAGTCCTTCAAGCAGGTAAGCGAAATGCTAAGTAATATAGATTAGCATGGAAAACTGTTTGGGACATAATATAACATTTCCTTTCCGTCCCCTGATTTACGTTAGCGTAATGACGTCATGTAATGGCGCCGTCGGAACAGTATTGCGGGAGATTTAAAATGAAAACAAACAAAAATTCCTTTCAGTGCGAGTACGATATGTGCATAAAATTGCTATACAGTAATATAATTTTTAAGGCAATTTTTCTGAAAACTACTTCAGGTACCCATTTTCTTGTCCTTTAAACATTTTTCACATTATAAATAATACGAAAATTTCAACAATTTGTATAAAAGGACTGGAACTGTTTCTACAAGTTATGAAATCTCTAGTTAGAGCTAATACTTGCTCTGCAGGGTTGACTTTTTTACGGAAAAACGCACTATGCTAAAACAGACCATCAAACGGTTTTCATAAAGAATCTACCAGAACCATTAGTTTCTGATGATGTTCCACTCTGTGCTGTGATTGTGGCTAGTGAGTTTATACTTCTGTGTTTCTTCCTTGCGTTTTTACTTGCTATAGTTAGTGTTAGTGTTCAGTGTTAATAATATAAATAAAAAGCCTCAAAGTATCAGTAAGTCCGTGTGACCTATTTGCTTTTTTCTTTCGTCTGAATATAAAGTACAAGACTACTTTGAAGTATCGTGGGGTTTTTCTTTCGTCTGAATATAAAGTACAAGACTACTTTGAAGTATCGTGGGGTTTTTCTTTCGTCTGAATGTAAAGTACCAGACTACTTTGAAGTATCGTGGGGTTTTTCTTTCGTCTGAATGTAAAGTACAAGACTACTTTGAAGTATCGTGAGTTTTTTCTTTCGTCTGAATATAAAGTACAAGACTACTTTGAAATATCGTGAGTTTTTTCTTTCCTCTGAATATAAAGTACAAGACTACTTTGAAATATCGTGGGTTTTTTCTTTCCTCTGAAGATGAAGTACAAGACTACTTTGAAATATCGTGGGTTTTTTCTTTCGTCTGAATATAAAGTACAAGACTACTTTGAAATATCGTGGGTTTTTTCTTTCGTCTGAATATGAAGTACAAGACTACTTTGAAATATCGTGGGTTTTTTCTTTCGTCTGAATATAAAGTACAAGACTACTTTGAAATATCGTGGGTTTTTTCTTTCCTCTGAAGATGAAGTACAAGACTACTTTGAAATATCGTGGGTTTTTTCTTTCGTCTGAATGTAAAGTACAAGACTACTTTGAAGTATCGTGAGTTTTTTCTTTCGTCTGAATATAAAGTACAAGACTACTTTGAAATATCGTGAGTTTTTTCTTTCCTCTGAATATAAAGTACAAGACTACTTTGAAATATCGTGGGTTTTTTCTTTCCTCTGAATATGAAGTACAAGACTACTTTGAAATATCGTGGGTTTTTTCTTTCGTCTGAATATAAAGTACAAGACTACTTTGAAATATCGTGGGTTTTTTCTTTCGTCTGAATATAAAGTACAAGACTACTTTGAAATATCGTGAGTTTTTTCTTTCGTCTGAATATAAAGTACAAGACTACTTTGAAATATCGTGGGTTTTTTCTTTCCTCTGAAGATGAAGTACAAGACTACTTTGAAATATCGTGGGTTTTTTCTTTCGTCTGAATATATAGTACAAGACTACTTTGAAATATCGTGGGTTTTTTCTTTCGTCTGAATATGAAGTACAAGACTACTTTGAAATATCGTTTGTTTTTTCTTTCGTCTGAATATAAAGTACAAGACTACTTTGAAATATCGTGAGTTTTTTCTTTCGTCTGAATATAAAGTACAAGACTACTTTGAAATATCGTGGGGGTTTTCTTTCGTCTGAATATAAAGTACAAGACTACTTTGAAATATCGTGGGTTTTTTCTTTCGTCTGAATATGAAGTGCACGACTACTTTGAAGTATCGTGGGGGTTTTCTTTCGTCTGAATATAAAGTACAAGACTACTTTGAAATATCGTCGGTTTTTTCTTTCGTCTGAATATGAAGTACAAGACTACTTTGAAATATCGTGGGTTTTTTCTTTCGTCTGAATATATAGTACAAGACTACTTTGAAATATCGTGGGTTTTTCTTTCGTCTGAATATAAAGTACAAGACTACTTTGAAATATCGTGGGTTTTTTCTTTCGTCTGAATATGAAGTACAAGACTACTTTGAAATATCCTGGGTTTTTTTCTGTTTTTCAGTTGTAATAT
>JAQGDQ010000451.1:157500-190105 GCA_030141605.1 Tubiluchus corallicola
TGCTGTTGTTGTTGTTGTTTTCGTTGTCGCTGTTGTCATCATCATCATCGTCATCGCGTCGTCGTCATTGCCGTTGCTGTTGTTGTTGCTGCTGCTGTTGCGCTGCTGCTTCTTTTTCTATTACTTCAGTTGCCATTCTTCTTTCTGTTTCTAAGTTTTTTGTTTTTCTTCTTTTGCTAACTTAGCTTTTCCTCCTCATCTTTTCATTCGGTTTCTTGTCCCTTTCTATTTTCCGTTCCTTCATCTTCTGCTGTTGCGTCTGCAACTTTTTACTTTCCTCGTCTTATATCATATCGTGACATGACGTCTTCCATTATTATTTCAACATGATTAATGTTATGATTACTGCAATATTAAAGGCGAATGTCATACTGTCTACAAACTTGTGATGAAATATAATATGAGACTTGTAGTGCAATAAATTAGACTCCCTTGTGTTGTCACACTTAACACAACCAACAGCTATCATTATGAACCGAGACTCTATAATATAAAGCGGTGGCAACAATTCATCATCATTTCTTGTGTGTTATTCGTGCAAAAGAGTTTTGTTCACGTGATCATTATAATCATCTCAATGTCGTCATCATCGCAATGTCGTCATCGCAATGTTCACGTGATCATTATAATCATCGCAATGTCGTCATCGCAATGTTCACGTGATCATTATAATCATCGCAATGTCGTCATCATCGCAATGTCGTCATTGCAGTGTTCAGTGATCATTATAATCATCGCAATGTTCACGTGATCATTATAATCATCGCAATGTTCACGTGATCATTATAATCATCGCAATGTCGTCATCGCAGTGTTCAGTGATCATTATAATCATCGCAATGTCGTCATCGCAGTGTTCAGTGATCATTATAATCATCGCAATGTTCACGTGATCATTATAATCATCGCAATGTTCACGTGATCATTATAATCATCGCAATGTCGTCATCGCAGTGTTCAGTGATCATTATAATCATCGCAATGTCGTCATCGCAGTGTTCAGTGATCATTATAATCATCGCAATGTTCACGTGATCATTATAATCATCGCAATGGCGTCATTTTTGGATAGTCAAAAATAGTTCGCATATGGTAAGCATGTTTGAAAATCTTACAAAACTTTCTGCTGCGTTTGAAAAGAGAAATTTCTTAACCCTTTCAGTCCGTTTTGTAGGACACTTTTTTACCTCAACAGATAATCATACAGTTGAGATACAAATAGACAGACGAGCAGACAGACACACAGGCAGATATACACTGATATTTGAAAGAATTATATTAAGATAACATTCTAATTTTCTTTTTAATAATTATTCGTAGTTTTACAATAAGTATAATAGTAAAACTGGGGAATAAGATGAAAAAACTCCCATTTAATTCAAGCTGTTAAATTGAAAAAATATGTTACTTTTTAAAAATGTTAGTCTATAGACTATAGGTAGTTGTTAAACGTTAGTTTATTTCATACATGAAAAGTACGTAGCATATAAAACACCATGTAAAAATTAAAAATTAATTACGATTTAAAATAATATACAATAAAACGAATGCTGATACTGAAATAAATGAAAAATGGTTATAGAGACATATACAATAGCATATAATTGCACAATGGGTGTTGTGGGTTGTGTTTGTTTTTTATTATTATTTCTGTCTTTTCTTAACTCTGTTATTATTATCTCTGTCTTAAATTTCTAAAATTAACATCACATTGGCTTATATAAAACTATTACATAATTGTTAAAATCTTATTATTAGCTACATTTAGTAATAAAATCACAGATTAAACTATCAGGAAATGTAAGTCTGCTGAAAAATTAGTGAAAATTTGTTCAGCTGGTGTAGTCATGAGTGTGTCGATTTCACGTTAATAAGCTCAGAAAGTAATACTGGAACAGTTTCATGTTCTATTTCTAGATTCAGATTTGGCCTAGAACTGTTGATTGATTCGTGTTACCCTCCAGCAGTGACATCCGCCGGGATTCCGGCGCACCGCTTAATTAACTCATTCCCTCCGCTAGTCACGCTCACTGAAATTAGCCTGCGGCATCATTCGGTGCAAAATGTGTTTTCTATTGTGTAATCGTGAGATTTGCGTAATCACTTCTTGGCCAGAGGCTTCCAATACGAGCAATTGGTAAGGATGTTTGTGTCTTAGCAACAGCCGCATCTTGCAGTTGTCAAGAATCCCGTTGCTAAGTGCAATGGAAATTGTCAAATATTATGTCTTATTCCTAACACTCATTTTAACGAGATGTTAAGTTAAAAAGGGAAGACAGGGGAATTTTAAACTACATTTTTCATACTTACTTTTCGTACAAAGTTGCACTACGTAGCACTACGCTTACATGTTGGAAAGAATTATGCAATTGGAAAAGGAATTTTTTGCAATTTAAAAGTTCGTGCCAAATGGTAAAATGGCACTGGATCACCATCCCAGTGTGCACCACTGGTTCACCAAAAAACACATTACTAATGTTATTGACAATATAAAGTAGTTTAAACTTTTGTTTATTTAACGAAGGTTGTCCTACGAATGCTCTGATTATTTTTCAAACTTTACGCAATGTTATCTAAACTTATTTCAAATGATTTACAGTTAAAATGGCTGCGCCTAAGTGTCATGGCGGGAGTTTAAATTTACAATTTTTATAAACGTTACTGCTAACGCAAGCTCTCTATGCAATAAACTGTATGTAAGTGATACAAAATTTCGAGACGAATTTTTAAGCCTTATTTATGAAGAGTGTTTTTGTTCTTCGAGTTTAAACTTGCAAAGTCGTATTGAAACAGGTTCCTCAACCATTAGAATTTTCCACAATGTTAAGCATTCTGCAAATGGGGATCCAGTACTTAGTCCCAGTGCTTATTAAATGTAAATGATTATAGCAGGACCGGAACTTTTTTGTCCTTCGAGTTTAAACTTGCAAAGTTGTATTGAAACAGGTTCCTCAATCATTAGAATTTTCCACAATGTTAAGCATTCTGCAAATGGGGATCCAGTACTTAGTCCCAGTGCTTATTTAATGTAAATGATTATAGCAGGACCGGAACTAGGCTAGACGTGAAATATAATCCTCTAAGACGAGACATTGAGCTAGGCACTTAGTCGCTTCCGTGTGTGTGTGTGTGTGTGTGTGTGTGCGTGCGTGCGTGCGTGCGTGCGTGCGCGTGCGTGCGTGCGTGTGTGTGTATATACGTCCCTCCCCACTGTCCTTTAATCCGCCCCGCAATATTTTTATTAAGTTGAACTAATAGTGTTTCATTTTACGCTACAAGCAGGCAACATGGACTCACGCTGACTTAAAATCTTTACAAAACATTTACCAAATTCCCTGCGTTTGTTTAAGCTTCCTGGGGCTCTCAAATCACTTTGCTTCGCTGCTTTCCTAAAACTTCTTTGCGAAATTTGCAGGATATTTCCCGAAAAACTCAAACATTTGCGCTAGTGCCCAGCAGGCGCCTGTTTCATCCCTTAATGAAATAAGGTTAATCTCTTTGGTAAATATAACCGAGACGATTTGGAAAATTTCTGCTGATGACGTCACACAAATCTCATCTTCGCCTGTCGTTAGCGACGTACGAGTTTTTAAAAGGAATTGATGGAAACCGTTCTACTGGGAACTGGTCAAACAATTTTTGCATTTGATGGGTGGCGGAAACCAATTGTTAGTTGAAATCCGTTGCCACGAGGAGGAGAAATTAGATTTATGACTTCACTGTGAGCTGTTTGCGAGCTGAACCCCCAAGAGGGTCGTCGAAATAAATACCCATAAATCGCTTTATGCAACTGATATCCTCGCTATTGTAAAAATAATCATGACGCAAATTGAATTTATCGATTACTATAAGAAGACAAACTTTAAAACCTATAGAAAATCTTACAGATTTGAAATGTCAACGAAATACGGCATTTTTAGAATTTTTTGCCAGTGATGTTAATTAAAGTCTATTTTGTTAACGAGATCATTTTATGCAGATTTTCTGTAGTTAGCGATCAAAGGGGCAGTTTAAAATACATCCCAAAGAACTTTCCACGTAAAATTATATTATTGAGGATTGGTATTAAAGACTTCTGTAATTAGAAAAGAAAATTGTTAATAATTTAAAATATTCGTGCCGTCTGTAAACTGGCACAGCATCGCCATCCCAGTGTGCACCACTGATTCACCAAAAACACATTTTTGATTTTATTGGCAATATAAAGTAATTTACACTTTTGCTTAGTTAGCGACGAATCGTCTGACTATTTTTTCAAACTTGTGCTCTCGAACGTGTGCACTACGTCACAACTGCACATGTCTGAAGAGGTAGAGCACCCGTTTTTGTGCAACGCGTTTCCGAGATACATGTGTTTGTGCTAGCGAATGGGTAAATGGCCATGTAACAGTGAAGAACTAGCCGCGCGAACGCGAAATTACGTTTCTCAGGTAATAATTCTTTCAGGCAAGTCAGTCTTTAAAAAATAGTATGTTCCCTTTATATATTTTATAGGGTTTGTTTTGAGCAACGTTTAAGTTTGAGAAATGTTATGTTGTGTTGTGTTATGTTATGTTATGTTATGTTATGTTATGTTATGTTATGTTATGTTATGTTATGTTATGTTATGTTATGTTATGTTATGTTATGTTATGTTATGTTATGTTATGTTATGTTATGTTATGTTATGTTATGTTATGTTATAGTTGTTGCAAATTTCATGACATTATTTGGTTCTTCGTTGTGGAAAAATATTGTAGAATACACCCTGTTGCATTATTCTGTTAATGAGAAAGTCTACAATATTTTTTCACAACGAAGAACCAAATAAGGTCATGAAATTTGCAACAACTATAACATAACACAACATAACGTAACATAACGTGACATGACATGACATTCTTTAAGAAAATCAAGGCTGTTGCTATTCTGAAATTCTGGGCAAGTATTCCTACTAAGCTTATACTTACGCTTTGTGTATTGTTGTGCATTTGTGAGCAAATGTTGTGCAGTCTATCGTACTATAAGTATGCATTGCAATTTCACAATTAGCGATGACTACAGAAAAATGATTTGCTGCCTTAAGAGATTTCATTTCAGGAAACCCGCCACTATCTATGATCACACGTTCGGTATTTTATTCCTGTTTTTTTTTAGAAAATAAGTATTTTGCATGAATTAGAAAAAAAACGTAATGTTTCCAAAATTGGCTTTTCATAGAAGAAATTTTTCTTTCCGTTAACAAATTAATGACTCACGTAACCACTAAATTAGTCATAAACTTTTTTCGCTATTAACAAAATTGCAGCTGTAGTTTTTCGTTTGCCTGTAACATAATTTAACATTTCCTTTCGTCGCCTGATTTATGTTTGCATGGTGACGTCATGTAAGTGCCGTCGGAACAGTATTTTATTGCAATATCGTTGCTAATTTAAGATTTCATGACGTCACTATGTTTGCATAGTGATGTCATGTAAGTGCCGTCGTACGATATTTTATTGCAATATCGTTGCTAATTTAAGATTTCCCACATTGCTTTTATTCGGTGAAAACGAAACCACTTCTCTCCTGTGTTTAATCTGTTTTAAGCACGTTTCAAAAAGACACTATAGAAAGGGATTTGGTACGTTAACGCCTTTTAATGGTAGAAGCTCAATGGACTTTGCTGACCGAATCCCAAAAGCTTCCAATTCATCAGTGGTCATCCTTGCATGGCGGGCGCCATTTAAGCTGCTTAAAATTCTATTAAGAGGAGATTCACAACAGGAAAAGAGAAAAATGTATGAAAAGGCACTTTGCGAATAATTTTTGTCGAACATGTCATTTGACAAACTTAATCTTGCTTACTAGCTGAAGTCGGTGGAAGGAGGTGCTTAAAGGACAAGAAAAGGGGTACCTAAAGGAGGTTTCAGAAAAATCGCTTTAAAAATTATATTAATTTGCAGCAATTTTATGCGTATATCGTACTCGCGTTGAAAGGATTTTTTGTTTGTTTTTATTTTTAATTTCCCTCAATACTGTTCCGACGGCACTTACATGACGTCACTACGCAAACATAAATCAGGGGAAGAAAAGGAAATGTTAAACTGTGTCCCAAAAAAACTTTCCATGCAAAGCTATATTACTTAGCATTTCGTCTACCTGCTGAAAAGACTTATGTAATTAGAAAAAAAATTAATTATTTAAAATGCGTTCACGAATTGGTAAAATGTCACTGACTCACCCTCCAGGGTGCACCACTCACTAACCAAAAACGTATTTTTAGACTTATTGACAAGATACAGTAATTTAAAATTTGACTTAGTTAGCGACATGCGTGCTGCTAAATCTTTGATTATTTTTTCAAACTTTACACAATGTTATCTAAACCTGTTTCAAATGACTTATCGTCCAAACGGCTGCGTTTAACCGGTAGGGTCATCGCGGGAATTTAAATTTACATGTTTTAGACAGCGTTACTGCCGACGCAAGCATGCGAAAAGGCAGTATGTAAAATTTCAAGACGAATTTTTTAAGCTTTGCGTAAGTGGAGGGTTTACTTGTGCTTTAAAGGACATAATTTACTGTCTTTTATACCTTTTATTACCTATATTAATTATTACATTCGTCTGACACTTTTAGCTACGTCAATTTGCAAACTTGAATAACTTGACGAGCGCTGGGTGGTGATGACGTCACTGCTGGGTAAAATCAACAACAGCAAGAACTTTCTATAAGCGTTTCACAAACGTTTGCAAAACCGAAATTTAAAGTCTGATGCTCTCCGGGATATTAATGAAACAAAAGACTCGTGAAATATTTAAGTTCACATCTTCTTCGCTTCTTGTTGTGTGGTACGTCGGCTGTTTTCCTATGCGCACAGTTCCAATAACCAGGCACTGTTGCCCGTCTAAGTGCATAAGGCTAGTATCATCATTGAAAAACTAGCGAAGTTAAACACTCTTTAATTGTTCAATGTATTTCATTTCTAAAAAAATTAATATCTTCCTTTTCGCGCCTCAGATTATTTTGCACTATGGCATAAAATTCGATGGTGTTCTCCTTTAATTCCTTACAAACACTGTGTTGAAAACAGCAAGTTTAAGACGTAAACGAATTGAAGATTTCGCAGTAGATTTGCTATTTTTCTATTGCAGCAGTATGCAGTGGAGGTGACTTTTTACAGCTTCTCCAGCTTTTGGAACAGGTGCTGACATCGGCACGCACAGTTTGTTGTCCGGGAGAGAATTTACGCGTCTTTCTTTGAAAAATTTTCAATGACCGGTGCAGAATTTTCGGGAAACCCTATATGAGCATGGCTTCTTTCTTCTCGTGTATGTTTTTCCATGTTTCAGTCTACACTTTCATACGAGTGCTTGAGTTTTAGTACTTGTTTACCGACTAGAGCCGAGGATGCTTCAGTGCTGAGTGATTTAACTGACAAGATACCAATCAGCATGTTTCTGGTGTACATCAATCATTCGTAGAGGGCGCGCTTCACGCTTTAATGGGGGGGGGGGGTGAGGTAGAGACGACCAAGTGGACAACGTTCTGTAATGAACTCGGCAATAAAACACAACTAACTACAACTTTGTCAAATGTTCTGATATTATCATCTCATTTTGTGAAGTTCAGTCCATATCGAACATTTTACTGTTCTTCAATATCCCCCCCCCCAAGCAAATTTCGTTTAAGTATCAAAAGATTTGGAAAAGTAATTTTCATTGTTTAAAATATATACATAAAAACATAAAAATGTAAATGAAACATAGGTGATAGTTATGCGGAATGACTTCTTACTTAATTGTCCCTTAATTAAGGCAGCCCCCCCCCCGCTCTCTCTCGAACAGTTTAGAACAGGCTTCCGTGTACTGCGCAGTGTGCATACATAATACTCTAATGAACCTGGTTGCCATCCAAGTGAGTTACATTTACTGTTTGTTGTTAAATAAATAGATCAGTTAACCAGTTGTGAGATAAATAGATCGAATGCTGTAAATGGTGCAAACTGCGGCCCGGGGGCCACTTGCGGCCCGCCGAGAGATCTTGTGCGGCCCGCGAAGAGGTTTGTCAACGTAATGAAAGTGCGGCCCACGCGATCCAGCTGAAGTCTGCGCCAATATCGCAAAGATAGTGCGGGTAGTTTTTTCCTCTAGATCGGATGGCATTAACCCTTACAAGACCGTTGTCACTTAATGTCACTGTCGGACATGACGAAATATATGGTTTTTAATATAAATTTTGATAACTTCTAAAATAGTTTCTTGAGTGTAGTAGTGCAGTAGTAATGATGTGCGCAAATCGGATGCAAAAAAAATCGTTATTAGGTCCTACTGTACTTGGCTCCTTGACCAAACTGCATGTGGCCCACAGGAATTGCGGGAATGTTTAATGTGGCCCGGCTAGTCAGATAATTTGCACACCCCTGCTCTAATGAACCAGTTAGCCAGTTGTGAGATAATTAGATCGAATACTGTAACTGTTAGCCATTTAAAACTGCCATGTCATTAGACTACAATTAACTACTTTCTGTTTACCAGCTAATCAATGTTCAAAGTAGTATTTGTGAATCTTTTTCAGTGATGACGTCCCGAACTCATGTAGGTGTAGTCCTTTCAATGGCGCCCTCTTAATCGTCCCCCCTCCACGTGATGTACTGGAAGGCGGACAACTACTCGTATATTCTTATAAACAAAAAATCTCTTTGTGCAAAGGAGTTCTTATTTTTTTATATTTTCATTTTTTACCATTACATTTAATTCAATGATTACGTTATGTATCCAGCGCTAATGCAATTATGTGAAAAGGAACGACGCAAAATTAATGACAAATTTGTGGGCCCCCTAGTCACTAACAATGGCATCCCCGAAGCTCATTGTTGTGGTGGGGAAGTAGCACAGACCTTCTTTATAATCATAAAAAGTCTGCCAATATGTGCGTAGTATGAAATCTGTAACTTTTTATATATGCATCATATTAAAATGTTACCACTCTCTCTGCATAAAAAGCATGTTGTATGTAAGGCACTTAATGGACGGAGGGAGTAGTTGAGTAGTCAGAGGATCCGCTAGCGTTTAAAGTTAAGCAAACCTGAACCTAAAGAGAAAATTGATGGATCATTCCAGGAAAATTGTATTTGGGGGAAGGGTTGATCTGCCGTACTATCTCGACTATTTCTCGCATTGGCTTATCCTAATCCGGACACCTCTGTTAATCCAGTGGCTCATCTTTACTGAATTATGCTTAATAATGCGATGATTCCGGTTTAAATTTTGACACAAAACTTAATTAACAGAAAGTGTAAAAAAGTTGAATTCACAGCTTGGATTTGAACAAGGGCCTTTCTGCTTACAAGGCAGACGCTTTGGACCACTTGGCCGCTAAATATCCCTGTGGGCAGTTCAAATTTCATCCCTATATCTGGCCAACCAAGTTCAGCATTTCCACACACTAGAGACACTGAAGGTACCTGGTTCAACTCACGCTGTGTCCCAACTTTTTCACATTTCGTGTAATTCAAGTTTTTGTGCCAAAATTTAATGAAATGTAGGCTTGTTGCATCGTTAACAATAATCTTTATGTTAAGATTATAATAATTAATTAAAGAGAAGACTAATTATCCTGCGTTTGAATTCAAATTTAGGACCCAGGTGGCAGGGCCCAGTGCAGTCCTCTTTTTTTATAAGAAATAGTCCTAATATTGACGCATGAAGCCAGTTATATTCACCTTGGCATCTCATGTTTTCCTTTCCTGTTAAGCAGACACGCAATTAAGGACAGTGAAGCTTTTGTGTCGCCTTATCTCCCAGCGTTTGGCTTCTCTAATGACAAAAGCTGCTTACTGCAAGCATCACCCAGACCTTCTGCACGACTGTACGTAATTAGAAGCTGTTGCTAATCCAGTTAAAGAAGTTTGAAGACAATCTTGCTCGGCAAATGAGAAAGTCTGCGTGGCAGTTAATTAACCCTTTGCCTAGTTTCTTGCATGTAGTAGATACATTTACCTAGTGTATACAGGCGTCTTTGTACTTGTCATTGAAATTTGCATTTGTTTCCGGTATGTTTGAGCAAATACACTAACGTACTCAACACCAAGCTGATGGGGGGTCGTACTCACTGTGGATGAAGCTTTTGTTGCCGGTATGTTTGAGCAAATACACTAACGTACTCAACACCAAGCTGATGGGGTCGTACTCACTGTGGATGAAGCTTTTGTTGCCGGTACGTTTGAGCAAATACACTAACGTACTCAACACCAAGCTGATGGGGTCGTACTCACTGTGGATGAAGCTTTTGTTGCTGGTATGTTTGAGCAAATACACTAACGTACTCAACACCAAGCTGATGGGGTCGTACTCACTGTAGATGAAGCGTTTGTTGCCGGTATGTTTGAGCAAATACACTAACGTACTCAACACCAAGCTGATGGGGTCGTACTCACTGTGGATGAAGCTTTTGTTGCCGGTACGTTTGAGCAAATACACTAACGTACTCAACACCAAGCTGATGGGGTCGTACTCACTGTGGATGAAGCTTTTGTTGCCGGTATGTTTGAGCAAATACACTAACGTACTCAACACCAAGCTGATGGGGGGTCGTACTCATTGTGGATGAAGCTTTTGTTGTCGGTATGTTTGAGCAAATACACTAACGTACTCAACACCAAGCTGATGGGGTCGCACTCACTGTGGATGAAGCTTTTGTTGCCGGTATGTTTGAGCAAATACACTAACTTACTCAACACCAAGCTGATGGGGTTGTACTCACTGTGGATGAAGCTTTTGTTGCTGGTATGTTTGAGCAAATACACTAACGTACTCAACACCAAGCTGATGGGGGGTCGTACTCACTGTGGATGCAGCATTTGTTGCCGGTGTGTTTGAGCAAATACACTAACGTACTCAAGACCAAGCTGATGGCGTCGTACTCACTGTGGATGAAGCTTTTGTTGCCGGTATGTTTGAGCAAATACACTAACGTACTCAACACCAAGCTGATGGCGTCGTACTCACTGTGGATGAAGCTTTTGTTGCCGATATGTTTGAGTAAATACACTAACGTACTCAACACTAAGCTGAAGGGGTCGTACTCACTGTGGATGAAGCTTTTGTTGCCGGTATGTTTGAGCAAATACACTAACGTACTCAACACCAAGCTGATGGGGTCGTACTCACTGTGGATGAAGCTTTTGTTGCTGGTATGTTTGAGCAAATACACTAACGTACTCAACATCAGGCTGATGGGGTCGTACTCACTGTGGATGAAGCTTTTGTTGCCGGTATGTTTGAGCAAATACACTAACGTACTCAACACCAAGCTGATGGGGTCGCACTCACTGTGGATGAAGCTTTTGTTGCCGGTATGTTTGAGCAAATACACTAACGTACTCAACACCAAGCTGATGGGGTCGTACTCACTGTGGATGAAGCTTTGCACTATTGTAACGACTGATCTTTGTAAACGCAGGTTGTTTCAAATGCTTCAAAAACAAAAGAAACTATTGTAATGGCTGATCTTTGTAAACGCAGGTTGTTTCAAATGCTTCAAAAACAAAAGAAACTATTGTAATGGCTGATCTTTGTAAACGCAGGTTGTTTCAAACGCTTCAAAAACAAAAGAAACTATTGTAATGACTGATCTTTGTAAACGCAGGTTGTTTCAAACGCTTCAAAAACAAAAGAAACTATTGTAATGGCTGATCTTTGTAAACGCAGGTTGTTTCAAATGCTTCAAAAACAAAAGAAACTATTGTAATGGCTGATCTTTGTAAACGCAGGTTGTTTCAAATGCTTCAAAAACAAAAGAAACTATTGTAATGGCTGATCTTTGTAAATGAATGTTGTTGCAAATGCTTCAAAAACAAAAGAAACTATTGTAATGGCTGATCTTTGTAAACGAAGGTTGTTTCAAATGCTTCAAAAACAAAAAAAACTATTGTAATGGCTGATCTTCGTAAACGCAGGTTGTTTCAAATGCTTCAAAAACAAAAAAAACTATTGTAATGGCTGATCTTTGTAAACGCAGATTGTTTCAAATGCTTCAAAAACAAAAGAAACTATTGTAATGGCTGATCTTCGTAAACGCAGGTTGTTTCAAATGCTTCAAAAACAAAAGAAACTATTGCTAAGTTTTAGAAAAGAGCTGGGTGAAAACGCACCTGTGCTTATAAATAAAAAAGCCATGAAAATTGTTCAAGATTTCAAATTTCTGGGAATAAAATTTTCAGAGGATCTTGAAGGGGAAGGTAACATGCTCTGTTGTATAAAAAAGGCCCTTCAGCATCTGTACTGTTTAACACAACTTGAATCATTTAACATTGCCCCTGTAATGATGGAGAGCTTTATCAGACAATAATTGAGAGTGTCTCCTCACTGTTTGGTACGTCGCTACCACGCAGAGAGATCGCAATGCTCTTGGTCGTTAAATCCGTATCAAAAATTATAGAAATTAAACTGCAGTCAATGTACCACATTTGCACGAGACGAGGGTCGCAAAGAGAGCGCAAGTTGTCATTAACAACGGATGTTATCTACGCAATAATTTTTTGAAATGCTCCCCTCTTGCCGTAGATATCGTTCAACTGACGCTAAAACCACAGGGAGTTTAAAGGTAGACAGAATAATTTTTCATATACTACCCCATTTTCAAGTCCGATAAACAGTATACATTTTAATACAATTAATACTGCAAAAGCGTTTCTGATAATTAAATAATAGATTAAAAACTTAATGAATGGCGGGCGAGCCCAACTATTGATGTCATCACAAACTAACATAATTTCCAACAGCAAAAATATTCCACGAGCGTGTTGCACGTGTTTGTGAAAGCGAAAATTGAAGTACAGTGCTACTGTAAGATATTCAGCGTGTTGTACTAAAACTAGGTAAGTTTTAAGATAAAAATTCAAATTTCAAATTTACCGCTGTGCTCACGCATGAGCTGTCGAACGTGTGTAGTTCGTCAGAAACTAGCACATCTAAACGGAGAGCTACAGCACCTGTTTTTGTGCAAAGCGTTTTCGAAATGCAGGCGCTAGTAACTGTCTAACAACGAACGGCGAAATGCATGTAACAGCGAAGAACTAGTGGCACGAACGTGAAATTGTGTTTGTGTGGTAATAATTATTTCACGTAAGTCATTTTTGAAAAAATAGTATGTTTCCTCAATATTTTAGAGAGTAGATTGTTTTGACCTACAGTTTAATATTGGGTCCGGTTTTTTTCAATTCTTTCTAGCCTGTTGCAGTTCACACTATCAAGAGTAAATTTCAGCAAATTTCCAATATTTCTATATCACTGTATGTAATTTATTACGTATGCAACAACAAATTGAATTCATTTGTGTTACAATATAATGACAATGAATTACTTACTTTCTGTCTAACCAACTATGGCGTGCGTTTATCGACCAAAATTAAGCAAACCCGATCACGGTCAATAATTAGATGGGTGAACTATCAGGAAAACTGCCTCTGGATACATTTTTACGGCTAGCTATCTCGTCAATGGATGTACATGGTTAAGCTTTCAGCTTCAGTGTCTCACTTTAGAGCATTATCATCGATATCGAGCTGCGTTCCAGTCCCGCCACAAGCTCACAACTAAAAGCGGGTCCAGCCGTTACGTGCAGATCTTCAAGACTGCCGAACTGTACATAAAAAATAGACAGTTTCTATTATGTTTTAGAGAACCGTAGCTTCTTTCTTTTTGTACTTTCTGTACTTGTTCACTTTTGAAAGATTTAATTTATATTCATCTTCAAAGTTAGAGCTCAGGAATGGTCAGGGCTTTAATAGAATAAAAGACTATAGTTCACCCAAAGTGAGATTTGCATACAGTCACAGTAGGATTTTACAATCAATCAAGTTGGTTGTAGCACAAGAAAACCCTCAACTTACAATTATCTAAAAATCGTGTAATTTTTTTTATCACCTAAATACTATTTTACTGTGCACAGAACTCGTATTAGCAGTAGCGCGGTATAAAAATTTAAACTACCGCGATGACCGTTAGCAGCCATTTAAGCGGTCAGTCGTTTGAAACAACTTTAGACAATATTGAGTCAAGTTTAAAAACTAATCACAGCGCTCGTAGCGCACTCCTAACTAAGCAAAAGTGCAAATATGTTTATCTTGCCAATAAAATTAGTAATGTTGGTGCACACTGGGATAGTGACACAGTGACGTTTTACCAGTTGGCGCGCATATTTCAAATTACTAAGGATTTTCTTGCATAAGTGTTTCAAACAGGTAAGCGAAATGCTAAGTTCTGTTACTTCGTATGGAAAGATTTTTGGGATATATTTCAAATTGCTTGTTGTTACTCTGTAAGCTATTGTTCACGAATGATTATTCTTGGTTTGTATGAGTGTAGCTTTATAAACTCTGAAGTTTACAAAAAAATTCAATAATAATTCTTAAATAGTTTAAATATTTGTTTCTTTTTCACGATTTTCAAAATAGTGGAGAAACTTTCAACAGTCACAAATGCGCCATTTCAGTGAGAACCTTGTTTCGCAAAAACCCCATCAGCAGAACTTCGCCAGTCATCCATACGAGCAATTAATTTTGCTCAGCCAAATTAATTAGAAGCTGCCTAATGTTTTAATTGTCAACAGTGATTCAACTTCCCGTAATAGCTAAATTCAATAATTAGCATTTTTTGCAGAAGAAAATCTACTGTAAACAAAGTAGTACGTCACGATACACAGGAGAAAGCTGTTTGTAAAAAAATCGACTGCCAGTGACAATAATTAAATGCTATCATAAATAAATGTAGCAGGTTGAACCAGATTAAGAACTCTGTAAAGATTCAGTCACAATCAACGGCTTTTCATGATCGAAAAATAAGTCAAAAGTAACATTGGATGACATGAAGTATGTTGCAAATGAGGGATTTTTCAAGAAAATTTTTTTCAAGAAAGTCGGTTTGGCTGTGAATTAAACTAGTCACTAGCTGTCCCATTGCAAACGAGTGTGAACATTGTAAGAACTTGTGCTGTTTAGAAAAACTGAAAGGAAACGATTCGTGAAGTTACTAACGTTGAAATAATTATAAAACCTTAAAAAAATTTCACGAACGAAACTTCCTTTTTGAGAAATTAAAAGTTATAAAATGCCTGATGAACAAATTCAAGTGTTTGTTGACTGTACCCAATTGAACGAAGACGTGTTCCTCATATATACATATATGCCCCAAGGCTACCTGGAGAAGCCATCCAAGGCCACGATATTCCTGACCGCTTACCAAACCTCGCCAATCCTGACGAGTTAACGACTTCAAACTTCTGGTCTGTAACAACCATTAAAACCTCTGTCACCGGACACTTTACAATCATTGAAAACATACTCCAGATTCTTCAGTTTATTTGCCTACAACACTCGACTGCAGTAGGAACTGACAGTAGGAAGCGCGCTGCGCTGAAGCCATAGAAGCCAAACACTCGGCCGGTAAGACAGCATCACTTTCAACCTCCTTCGAAACACAACAGCTGCCCAGGTAACTTTTTTAACCCTTTCGCACCTTTTGTTTTCTAACGTAATGTATTTCTGTCACTCTGTCTACGTTCATTCCTACTCACAATAGCATTTATATTGAATTCAGTTTCTACTTGATTGCAAAAAAGGGTCTTTTAAGAGTCAGAAGACTTGCGTCCGCCTCCCACTTAACCTATACCCCACGGGCGGACTGTTCTGCTGGTGATTTTTGCATCTTGTCTTCATCTTGTTGCAGCATCTGGTTTGAGGAAGCAAACTGGGTCGTTAAGAAGATTTGCAGCCTGGAGAGGAGAAGGCGCACCTGTTCCTGTAGCCCGATTAGGGAAAAGTTAATCGCATTTCTGTAAAGCTTTTTTGAATCGTATGAGGCAAATAAACGTGAAATGAATTGAATTACACATTGTGAAATTGTTGCTAATAAGTCGTTTTACAGCACGTGTGATCAAAAATACTTGCGTTAATTAAGCACTTATTTAACTATATCAGTGTATATTTACTCCACTATCCAATCATTAACTTTTGAATAGTTGAATGTAATAGTTGAAGACTTCTGAATGTAGTCAGCTAGAATTGTTACTGCTGTTTTGTCGGTCAGGTCATTTTTAAATGTAAAAGCAAGGTGAATGGTCGAGTGGTCAAAAATGATACAGGGCTGGTCACTGAATGGGTGGGTGACCACCTGGGCATAATACTCACTGTGGGAAGTTTCTTTCGCCATGCTACCTCTGGGCGAACGTGGATTAATGCAGACAATGCTGCTGGTCCGTGATGATAATGATGATGATGGTGGTGGTGGTGGTGATGATGATCATGATGATGATGATGATGGTGGTTATGGTGATGGTTATGGTGATGATGATGATGGTAGTGGTGGCGGCGATGGTGGTGGTATTGGTGATGATGATGATGATGATGATGATGATGATGATGATGATGATGATAATGGTGGTGGTGGTGATGATGGTGATAATGTTAATGATGATGATGATGAAAGTGGTGGTGGTGGTGGTATTAGTGATGATGATGATTATGATGGTAATGATGATCGTGATGCTGATGATGATGAAGATGACGTAGCATGTGCTCACTAAGTTGTTGCACCACTAATTACAAAGACTAGGATTCTAACGAATCACTGCACGTCTTTCATTAGTCTTCAGATCAAATTTACTTTGTTCATGAGAAAACAGTCAGTAATACTGAAGTCTGAAATTAGTGATTCCCGCTAAACACACACTGCTGTGTAATCATTTCCTGTATAAAAATAGGAAAACAACACAAGGCTGGGATCGCATGATGATGATGATGGTGGTGGTAGCCGTGGTAGTGATGGTGGTGGTGGTGATGGTGATGGTGATGGTGGTGGTGATGATGATGATGATGATAATGATGATGATGGTGGTGGTGGTGGTGATGATGATCATGATGATGATGATGGTGGTGGTGGTGGTGGTGGTGGTGGTGATGATGATGATGGTAGGGGTGGCGGTGGTGGTGGTATTGGTGATGATGATGATGATAATGGTGGTGGTGGTGATGGTGATGATGATGTTGATGATGATGATGTTGAAAGTGGTGGTGGTGGTATTAGTGATGATGATGATTATGATGGTAATGATGATCGTGATGCTGATGATGATGAAGATGACGTAGCATGTGCTCACTAAGTTGTTGCACCACTAATTACAAAGACTAGGATTCTAACGAATCACTGCACGTCTTTCATTAGTCTTCAGATCAAATTTACTTTGTTCATGAGAAAACAGTCAGTAATACTGAAGTCTGAAATTAGTGATTCCCGCTAAATACACACTGCTGTGTAATCATTTCCTGTATAAAAATAGGAAAACAACACAAGGCTGGGATCGCATGATGATGATGATGGTGGTGGTAGCCGTGGTAGTGATGGTGGTGGTGGTAATGGTGATGGTGGTGGTGATGATGATGATGATGATGATGATGATGATGATGATGATGATGATGATGATGATGATCATAATCATGAAGAGCGTGGTGGTGGTGGTGATGATGATGATGATGATGGTCTTGATGATGATAGTGATGGCGACGGTATTGGTGACGGTGTTGGTGATGATGATCATAATAATGCTGATCGTGATGGTGGTGTTGGTGTTGGTGATGGAGTTATTAATGGGGGTGGTGTTGGCGGTGACGGCAGGAGCAGCAGCAGTGATGATGACAGTGATGACCACGATGACTACTATAGTTACAATTATTATAACGTGTCGTGACGTTGACTGGAGTGATTTAAGTATGCCTGTTCAAGAGCAACAATCACCGATCATCAGCATATGAATGGGTGTAAGCGTGTTATTTTTTCGTTGTTATAGCAACAGAGTTCTTTTACTGAATATCGTTCCGCATTCACAGTGCTCACATGTGCATTATGCAATTCGATTTTATTTCATGAAGAATTTAAACAATTCATTTCAACTCTGTTGTATGACATTGGCATCAAATTCGTCAAAGACGCTCCACATAAACGCTGAGGGGAATGGGAGAGTGGTGAGAGCGTGTGCTTGGTGTGAGTAACTGGGTGATAGCCGGGTTCGATACTGGCTCTGAGAATTCTTATTCGTAACATTTATGATTTTTACCTCGTGGCTATCTTTCTCGCCGAGCCTACACTGTGTTGATTCTCTTTCTCTTGAGAGAGAGAGAGAGAGAGAGAGAGAGAGAGAGAGAGAGAGAGAGAGAGAGAGAGAGAGAGAGAGAGAGAGAGAGAGAGAGAGAGAGAGAGCGAGAGCGAGAGCGAGAGCGAGAGCGAGAGCGAGAGCGAGAGCGAGAGACAGAGAGAGAGAGAGAGAGAGAGAGAGAGAGAGATCTTTACTTTACTAACTAAGTAAGGCATTGTTTCACTTTAGTATCTAAGCATAAGGGCTGGGCCTTTCCGCCAACCACACATTTTATAAATTCACGAATAAGGTAGCAGCATTGACGTGTGGGTCTTGGATTGGCGACCTGTCTTGTCTTGTGATTCACTTGTCGTTTCCAGCTTAGCAATAGATCGTTTCTGGAATCTCAGCTCGTTGTACAACCGAGTAGCTTTAGATGAATAAATAAATAAATTTGAAATGAACTATCTTGAAGATTTGTTTTATGCGGCTGCATGGCACGTGCTCGACTTTAAAATTAATTGTTTGAATTAAGTTGATTCAACTCACATATTTCTTGGCAGAAGGGCTTGAAGAACATCTAAAATTTCTTAAAGGAACAACTAAACAGAAGCTGAACAAAACGGACGCGTTAATATTCTTAAAATAAGTCCAATACTAAATTTCTGAAAGCAAATTTAACTAAAAGAAAGGAAGTGTGAAAAAATAGAGATGCATCCTGGATTTGAACCAGAGACCATCCGCTTACAAGGCAGACACTCTACACCACTAAGCCATTTTAACCCTGTGATCAAGGCAGTCCAAAGTTCGTAAATAACCTTTTTTGCATAATTTCCTTTTTGTCATTGATTTATTTTTGAATTTTGAAATTACAAAAAATACACCTCGAAATTTTACTTAACTAAAATTGCATACTCGACTGGAAAAACATTTTATAAATCAGTGAAGCGGTTTTTTTCACTTTGATTTGATTACCTTCATTCACAATTGTTGCGGAGGAGATTTATTTCTCATAAATCATAAATCGTAACCTGCTTTATTCGATCTCACCATTCTCGCGTCGTGCACTGATATAATTTGTGTTATTCCTCGCTTGAGAGTTTTACTTTGCAAAGTGTAGCCTAGTGTTATAGACGCATCTCTCTTTCTACTCAAATCTCTCTGTTTTTACTCATCTGGCTTCGTTGGGTAATGGTTTGAGGATGCGGAACTTTGAGAGATTAGTTTCCTGTTCGGTGGTTGGCGTTAGTTGTCACACGTTCTGTCTGTAGGTCTAGTTATTATTTGAACACTAGTTTAGTTTTCCAATTCAATTCAATTTGTTTCATTTCTGTTCATCACTCGATACAATACTCCACATTACATTAACGTGTCACTTGAAATTACCATTAATCAGTAATCATTTTGAGATATCATCTAATAATTGTAATTATCAGCTAGTGCTGTTGCTGCTGCTGCTGCTCCAGTTGATATTTTATGACATTAGATCACGGGCTTATTTGCTGTGGATGCTGCTATTGTTGTTGTTGTTGCAACTACTACTGCTGTTGCTGTTGCTACTACTACTGCTTATCTTGCAGTTGCTACTACTACTACTACTGCTGCTGCTGCTACTGCTACTGCTACTGCTACTGCTACTGCTACTGCTACTGCTACTGCTACTGCTACTGCTACTGCTACTGTTACTGCTACTGCTACTGCTACTGCTACTGCTACTACTACTACTGTTACTGCTACTACTACTGCTGTTGCTGCTGCTGCTGCTGCTGCTGCTGCTTGGGTTAGAAGATTTGTGTTGCTTGCTCAGATTCGATACCGCACTTTTTCTTGATTGCTGACACCGCACATGCGTGCAGGCTAACACAAACCATTTCAGAATTTTTTTTGCGCACAAGCGCGACCTGCGCCTCCAGCATTTTCTGAATGTTAACAGCCATATATAGCTTAATTTAATATTTCCCTCTGCGAAAGGTAGCTTTAGTATTGTAGCTAGTCTGTGTGTGACAGCTTCACTAGGATAGCTTAATCTTATTATTGATTTTAGGTGCAGCTCTAAACAGTAATTAGTCAGTGCCTAGTTTCCAGCTGAATTTCCACCTGTTCATCAACAGTTTATACTTCCACCTCTTTGTCAACAGCATACGCATCCACCTCTTCCTCAGCAGTGTGCACTTCCACCTCTTCATCAACAGTGTGCACTTCCACCTCTTCATCAACAGTGTGCACTTCCACCTCTTCATCAACAGTGTGCACTTCTACCTCTTCGTCAACAGTGTGCACTTCTACCTCTTCATCAACAGTGTGCACTTCCACCTCTTTGTCAACAGTTTATACTTCCACCTCTTCGTCAACAGTGTGCGCTTCCACCTCTTTGTCAACAGTTTATACTTCCACCTCTTCGTCAACAGCATACGCATCCACCTCTTCGTCAGCAGTGTGCACTTCCACCTCTTCGTCAGCAGTGTGCACTTCCACCTCTTCATCAACAGTGTGCACTTCCACCTCTTCATCAACAGTGTGCACTTCCACCTCTTCATCAACAGTGTGCACTTCTACCTCTTCATCAACAGTGTGCACTTCTACCTCTTCGTCAACAGTGTGCACTTCCACCTCTTCATCAACAGTGTGCACTTCCACCTCTTCATCAACAGTGTGCACTTCCACCTCTTCGTCAGCAGTGTGCACTTCCACCTCTTCATCAACAGTGTGCACTTCCACCTCTTCATCAACAGTGTGCACTTCCACCTCTTCATCAACAGTGTGCACTTCTACCTCTTCATCAACAGTGTGCACTTCTACCTCTTCGTCAACAGTGTGCACTTCCACCTCTTCATCAACAGTGTGCACTTCCACCTCTTCATCAACAGTGTGCACTTCCACCTCTTCGTCAACAGTATGCACTTCCACCTCTTCGTCAACAGTATGCGCTTCCACCTCTTTGTCAACAGTATATGCTTCCACCTCTTCGTCAACAGTATGCACTTCCACCTCTTTGTCAACAGTATGCACTTCCACCTCTTTGTCAACAGTATATGCTTCCACCTCTTCGTCAACAGTGTGCACTTCCACCTCTTCGTCAACAGTGTGCACTTCTACCTCTTTGTCAACAGTATGCGCTTCCACCTCTTCGTCAACAGTGTGCACTTCCACCTCTTTGTCAACAGTATGCACTTCCACCTCTTCGTCAACAGTATGCACTTCTACCTCTTCGTCAACAGTGTGCACTTCCACCTCTTCGTCAACAGTGTGCACTTCCACCTCTTTGTCAACAGTATACGCTTCCACCTCTTTGTCAACAGTGTACGCTTCCACCTCTTTGTCAACAGTGTACGCTTCCACCTCTTCGTCAACAGTGTACGCTTCCACCTCTTCGTCAACAGTATGCACTTCAACCTCTTCGTCAACAGTATGCACTTCAACCTCTTCTTCAACAGGATGCACTTCCACCTCTTTGTCAACAGTGTGCGCTTCCACCTCTTCGTCAACAGTGTACAATTCAACCTCTTTGTCAACAGTGTGCACTTCCACCTCTTTGTCAACAGTGTGCACTTCCACCTCTTCGTCAACAGTATGCACTTCGACCTCTTTGTCAACAGTGTGCACTTCCACCTCTTCGTCAACAGTGTGCACTTCCACCTCTTTGTCAACAGTGTACGCTTCCACCTCTTCGTCAACAGTGTACAATTCAACCTCTTTGTCAACAGTGTACGCTTCCACCTCTTCGTCAACAGTGTGCACTTCCACCTCTTCGTCAACAGTGTGCACTTCCACCTCTTTGTCAACAGTGTGCACTTCCACCTCTTCGTCAACAGTGTGCACTTCAACCTCTTTGTCAACAGTGTGCACTTCCACCTCTTCGTCAACAGTGTGCACTTCCACCTCTTTGTCAACAGTGTACGCTTCCACCTCTTCGTCAACAGTGTACAATTCAACCTCTTTGTCAACAGTGTACGCTTCCACCTCTTCGTCAACAGTGTGCACTTCCACCTCTTCCAACAACTTCCACCTCTTCGTCAACAGTTGCACTTCACCTCTTGTCAACAGTTGCACTTCACCCTGCCTTCCACCTCTTGTCAACAGTGTCCTTCCACCTCTTCGTCAACAGTGTGCACTTCCACCTCTTTGTCAACAGTGTGCACTTCCACCTCTTCGTCAGCAGTGTGCACTTCCACCTCTTCGTCAACAGTGTGCACTTCCACCTCTTTGTCAACAGTGTGCACTTCCACCTCTTCGTCAACAGTGTGCACTTCCACCTCTTTGTCAACAGTGTACGCTTCCACCTCTTCGTCAACAGTGTACAATTCAACCTCTTTGTCAACAGTGTGCCCTTCAACCTCTTCGTCAACAGTATGCACTTCCACCTCTTCGTCAACAGTGTGCACTTCCACCTCTTTGTCAACAGTGTGCACTTCCACCTCTTCGTCAACAGTGTGCACTTCCACCTCTTCGTCAACAGTGTGCACTTCCACCTCTTCGTCAACAGTGTGCACTTCCACCTCTTTGTCAACAGTATACGCTTCCACCTCTTTGTCAACAGTATACGCTTCCACCTCTTTGTCAACAGTGTACGCTTCCACCTCTTTGTCAACAGTGTGCACTTCCACCTCTTCGTCAACAGTGTGCACTTCCACCTCTTCGTCAACAGTGTGCACTTCCACCTCTTCGTCAACAGTGTGCACTTCCACCTCTTTGTCAACAGTGTGCACTTCCACCTCTTCGTCAACAGTGTGCACTTCCACCTCTTCGTCAACAGTGTGCACTTCCACCTCTTCGTCAACAGTGTGCACTTCTACCTCTTTGTCAACAGTATGCGCTTCCACCTCTTCATCAACAGTATGCACTTCCACCTCTTCGTCAACAGTGTGCACTTCAACCTTTTCGTCAACAGTATGCGCTTCCACCTCTTCGTCAACAGTGTACGCTTCCACCTCTTCGTCAACAGTGTGCGCTTCCACCTCTTCGTCAACAGTATGCACTTCCACCTCTTCGTCAACAGTGTGCACTTCCACCTCTTCGTCAACAGTGTGCACTTCTACCTCTTTGTCAACAGTATGCGCTTCCACCTCTTTGTCAACAGTGTGCACTTCCACCTCTTCGTCAACAGTGTGTACTTCAACCTCTTCGTCAACAGTGTGCACTTCCACCTCTTTGTCAACAGTGTACGCTTCCAACTCTTCGTCAATAGTGTCCCTATAAATCAAAGCCGAGCTTATCAAGTATTTGCAATATGCACATTGCACACTGGTTGACTTCAGTGCACTACAAGATGAAGCTAAACCTTATCAGACTGTTGCAGTATACAGGCCGAATGTATTAAACTGTTGTTCTGGAGGCATAAAGAGCAGCTTAAATAGAAGTTCTTCGCAATGTGATTTGAAAAGCATGTAGCCTGATAAGCCTTCTCAGAAATAATAAGAATGTTCTGATACTCCTGTAATAAAGCTTTCTTATCATTGTACAGAGAGGTTGTAAACAGTTCAGCTGTTCGCGACGGTATCCTCCTCTTGTGTGAACTGGTGGAAAACTTTGGATTAAATATTTGAAGTTTCGAAGCCCCAAAAAGGCCGTTTTAGTGTAAAATATAGAATAAACGGAAAGACCACACATGGCCCAGCAATAACAATACTCTGCCCTGATAAATAAGTAAATCTGTGTACTTATTTTCAAAGTTTACTACTTTAACTAGTCATAAACTGTAACACTATTTCTACTTAGAAATTCTTCACCTGTTTTGACGTCCTTTACTCCATATTTGAAACCGATTACTGAACGTGGCCGAGTGGTCAGGGCGTGTGTTTGGCGATCAAACTAAGAATGGGGTCGAGGCTGGGCAATGATTTCTGACGTGGTGATCACTGTGTTCGTCTCTCGCTCTGCAGGGTTTCATTTGGCATACTGATTCTGGCTGTTCACCTCGTTCAGAGATAATGACTGAAATACCTCTGTCGATTTGGTGTCTTGTTTTTTGTAAAGTCATAGACTTAATAGTGAGATGAATTTCGGGCTGTTTACAAACGACCACTCTGAGTAAACCCAGCCACCTTGCTGGTTGCTCGATTCCGTCTCGTAGCGTGACTTGTTGCTAAAGAAAAGATACGTTCAATCAGTGCTACTTCTCATACACCTGGTCTGCTTGTCTCATTCTGGAACGTATCTCTTTGCTGTCTAGAAATCCTTTTACAAATCCATAACGTACATCTTCTATCATGAAAGTCAAAGTCTGGCAGTTACACGAGTTTTTAATAATGAAACTGAATTAAGTGTTAATTTAAGTGGTTTTTTACTGCAAGAAACAGGCCATAGCGACACACTGCAGGAGGAAATGCTTAATGAGATCTTGGAATTCGATTTTATATAAAGTTAAGCTCAGTTTAATGATCCCGTTAAATCACAGCATATTTTGCAAACTCTTAGTTTGTACATACACGCCAATAACCAACCTACAATAGAGTTCTACATGATTTTGAAATTGTTGAATTCTGTGTATAGTGAAAATTCATATTTGGTGACATCTCTTAGTAGTATGATACAGACTAATCATATAACTACATACTTTTTATTTGCACTTAATAACAGTACTTAAAAACAAAAAAAACAAACAAATTGTAACTAACTATATGATTAGCCTGCACAAACACATCTTGCTACTAGGAGTACTACTAGCAAAAGTTGACACTAAATATGAATTTTCACTATGTACAGAATTAAGCAATTTCAAAATCAGTATTTATATGTATAGAACCTTATTATAGTTTGCGATTTGCGTGTATGTACAAACTAAGAGTTTGCTAAGAATGATATGATTTAATGATGTCGCCATTTTAATGAATGCAGTTTATTCAAGATCCACGTCACTTACAACATTGGTCTTCACAAGTTTTTCACATGTTATGCTTATGATACGCCATCTTCTACAGTATGTACAGAAAATAATATAAAACATTTTAAAGTACTGTTATGTCACTCTGCCTATAGTTTAAGAAGGAAAGAATGATTGGATCAGCAAATTTTATTGTAAATTATATATTCCACCAAACTGATGTGTAATATCATAGTAGAATATTTAGAAGATGGCATGATTTATTGAAGTACTAACCGCTGGCTTCTTGACTGATGTTTTGTATTTTTAATCTCTGTACATATTTTTGTATTGTTTTTTGTAAATTTTCGTAGTTTTTAATAGTGTAGTATTTCTTCGTTTTTAGTGTAAACTTTTAACTTTTATATGGCATTCTATGTAGTGAAATAAACTTTAAATAAACAAATGAGCTCAATTTTATGTAAAATCACATTAAAGAATTTTATCAGTCATTTCCTCCTGTAGCGTGTCTTGCAGTAAAAAAGCATTTAAACGTACCTCAGTCAGTTTATTTCTTAAGACATACACAACGTAACTAATAACTCAGTAAACATTTGTTGTTATCGATTTACTAAGAGTTGTTAAATAGCTAAGCGCGGAGTGCCATCATGTAAGCTGTCAAAACCTTCTGCCACGAATCACATAATAAAATGTTTAAAATAAAATAATAATGTCTGATATTGTTCGTACCGTTGTACGAATTAAAATCCTCCTATGCGAATATCTTTTCTCTACCCAGTAACCTAACTATAGATTCTGTACACGTTCTACTGAATTTTTATTAATTAAGAGAACATTGGCCAGTGACAATTAGTAAACATTATCCAGGATGTTTCTTGATTTAGCGCGTGCAAGAAGACGTGATCTGTGAAGGGAAAACACTACGTGGAACGTTCGTGCGTTATTGATCAGTAAGAGAACATTGGCCGGTGACAATTAGTAAATATTATCTAGGATGTTTCTTGATTAGGCGCGTGCAAGAAGACGTGACCTGTGAAGGGAAAACACTACGTGGAACGTTCGTGCGTTATTGATCAGTAAGAGAACATTGACCAGTGACAATTAGTAAATATTATCTAGGATGTTTCTTGATTAGGCGCGTGCAAGAAGACGTGACCTGTGAAGGGAAAACACTACGTGGAACGTTCGTGCGTTATTGATCAGTAAGAGAACATTGACCAGTGACAATTAGTAAACATTATCCAGGATGTTTCTTGATTTAGCGCGTGCAAGAAGACGTGACCTGTGAAGGGAAAGCACTACGTGGAACGTTCATGCGTTATTGATCAGTAAGAGAACATTGACCAGTGACAATTAGTAAACATTATCCAGGATTTTTCTTGATTTGGCGCGTGCAAGAAGACGTGACCTGTGAAGGGAAAACACTACGTGGAACGTTCGTGCGTTATTGATCAGTAAGAGAACATTGACCAGTGACAATTAGTAAACATTATCCAGGATGTTTCTTGATTTCGCGCGTGCAAGAAGACGTGACCTGTGAAGGGAAAGCACTACGTGGAACGTTCATGCGTTATTGATCAGTAAGAGAACATTGACCAGTGACAATTAGTAAACATTATCCAGGATGTTTCTTGATTTGGCGCGTGCAAGAAGACGTGACCTGTGAAGGGAAAACACTACGTGGAACGTTCGTGCGTTATCGATCAGTAAGAGAACATTGGCCGGTGACAATTAGTAAACATTATCCAGGATGTTTCTTGATTTGGCGTGTGCAAGAAGACGTGACCTGTGAAGGGAAAACACCACACACACACATGCACTCACACAAACACGCACGCACGCATACACGCACGCACGCACGCACACACACACACACACACACACAAGTAGTAGAAAATCTTGACAGATTTTAAGCGCCAATACAATAGAGGTAAATTTTAATTTAATCCAATTCTAACTTTTAAATTGTACTGTAGATTATATACAATTAGTAAAATTGTAGCTTGTAGATAGAACAATATTCTAACAGATTAAGTGTAGCAATATGTGGCATTGGCATTCTGAAACCTCTGAGTCCATGAAATAGCATGATCATAAGATTACCAAATCACTTGAAAAAATAAATTGCAAAGAGATAAGCAGAAAACGCACTGGTGACGTCAGAAAAAACTTGCAAAAATAGAAATGTTTCCTGTTTACAACTTGAACCAAGTTCTTTAAACACGTCGACATCTTTATGGCATTTTTAGAACCACAGAAGTTGATTGAAGCTTCAGAATAGTTTCAGTATTTGTGAAATAAATTAGATTCTTAAAGAGCTTGCTAAAAGCAGTGGACAGAGTAATATGTCAGTAGATATTACGATCATTTTACCTTGTTTTTTGATGCTAGGCAAAATAACACCAATAGACTTTCATAACACAATAACTAATAAATCCATACAACAAATAATCTTGAAGTAAGATAGTAAATAAACATACAAATAAACAACTTAGTCAGTGAATGGCTTGGTGACCACCTGGTAGCTGGTTCAATACTCGCTCTCGATAATTCCATCTGCTGTACTATCTGTGTCTGTTTACCTCACATGGCTGAGGCATCGCAACGACTTAATAAGATAAAAGTCTGGTCCTGCCACAAGCGTTTACATCAAACACGCCATACAGTTGTTAGCTGGATCCCGATTTGCAGAACGCGGAACTGTATAAGAAACACTAATACCAAATATAACTGGTTGGTTCATGCTAACAATTATGCTATTAGCAAAGCTCCATCCACTGTGTAAACTCTTCAGTCTAAAAGACTTTGCTTTGCTCATTGTCAAGCTACACAGCATTAACTCGTATGCTAAAAGGTGTTAAGTAAACCTAACCATCGATATTGAAAGAAAATTGTCGCTTACGTCACCAGAGAAGTTTGCAAACCGCCATTATTTCAGTCCACCAGAGATTTGTGGTAGTTATAGATTCAGACTAATGGGTGCAGTAGTGTTAATACCTGAGAAAATTGTTATCATCAGTCCAGCGAAATGACTATCCACACGTCTTATATGCAATCTACTTACACGTGCTGGCGTTGTTTTATGACTGCCATCTTTGCTGATTTGTGATCGCATCTGAAGAGAATCATGGTGCTTAGCGATCATTAAATCAAACAAGGTTAAGGTGAGAATGAATCACATGACGTAACGTAGTGATACGTCATGAAAATACAACATCCGACAAACTTTACATAAAACTTGTTTTTTCGTTCCGAAGTTTCATGTTTACACGCTAGCTTTTAACACACAAAGCTTGTAATAGCAGTAGCATTGAGTAAAACTTGTGCATTTTTTATTCCCGCGCTGACACTCAGGCGCAGCCATTTTAACGGTCAGTTGTTGTGTAAGAAATCACGCAATTAAGGTAGCATTGCGTAAAGTTTGAAATAATGAGCACTGCTTTGAAGAAACCAAAAAACTTGAAATTTAGTTTTAAGATTTTATTCTGAAATGCCTACATAAACAGTGAAGTAGTGTCATGTTGAAAAGCAGAGAACCAAGTGACCAGAACTACAGGTGAAATCATTTAGGTGTGAAAACAGGTTTAGAGATTATGCATTCATAAAGACTGTAGAAGCCAATGAAAATTTAAACAGTAAAGAGGAAGATTTAACAATTTTAACAAGAACACCTGAAGGTGGCAGCATTATCCAAAAGTCAAAAACGTATGATGACAATACAACATAAATTTAAATTTAGGGTAATTAAAATGATTTTCTTCTGTCCAAGCACAGCATTCGAATCACACAAAGCATGAATAAGTATGATTTATTTTATCTTGTCAATATGATTAATAATGTTTTTGGTGAGCCAGTGACGTTTTTTGTTGCATACTGGGATAGTGAAACAGTGACGTGTTTTCAGGCTGGCGTGAATTTATTTCAGTGACGCCCGTCTTTCAAACAGGTAAGCGTAATGCAAAGTAGTTTAGCTTTGCATGGAAACTTTTGTGCAACCAGCTTAAACTCAATAGATTTTTCTAGCTGTAAATTTATTTGGAAGCGATGGATGCCAACCAAAAATGACAGACTGGTGTACCGATACCGAATTCTGATCAGGCCGATTACCGATACCGAATACCAATCAATAGAAAACTACCTATTGCTAGTTTAAGGAATATTAGTACGGGATTTATAGCTGTGTAAAAACCTTCCACTAGAGTCAAACAAGAGGTCTTATCTGATAACGTTTCTTTTATAAAGTTCATCACTCTACAAGCAGGGATATGACACTAATCTTTAGGGCCCACTTAGTGTACATGATTGTGGTGGAACCGGAACATAGCTCGTCGTCAAGGATGCTCCCTGTGATGACATAGAGATGTCTTAGTCACGTCCTGATGCAAGATCAATAGCTAGTTCAGTATCTTAGATGAAACCAGTCAGGTCACCCATCAATTTACTGAGCAGGCACATTGCAGCTTAATCTTGGTTAAGTTTGCATTCTATATTATCCTCACCAGTTTATATAAAACTGTAATGATAGTACAGAAATCGATTATTGGTTGTTTATTACAGGTTGATTACTAGTTAAAAATTGACTTTTTATTTATTTGTTTACTTATTTATTTATTAATTCATTTATTTATTTATTTATTTAATAACTTATTTATTTGTTGATTTATTTATGAATTTATTTATTTATTTATATATATGAGGTATGACGTGTTTCGTAGATTCTCTCTACTTTCCTTATATACATAATGATGATATTAAAAAGTGAAATAGAATAGTAAATACATAAATATACGTACTAACTAATTTTTACAGCTGAAATAACATTTTTAGGATATGCTGAAATGAGAATGAGAATTAGTTAAATAAATAAAGCAATTTTAGCTGAAAAAGGTGGTACGTAAGACTTGTATTTGTAATTTTGCTATTCTACTCCATTCTATTCTAGTCGCTGCAAGTAGTTTTTTTAAAGGCTTCTTTCTTTTCCTTGCTGTTTTCTTGACAATATCGCAAGAATTTACGAGGTGTCAGAGTCTTTAGGGGTTTGCATGCATTCAATGTCAGTGAATGACAAGCTAATGACGGTATCAAATTTATTATCCCTCATAACGTCTGCTTCATTTCATTAGGTATCTGTATAATATATAGACATGCGTCTACATATCTCTGTGTATCTCTCATATAGATGTTTAGTGCACAGATCAAACCTGTAACCATGAACTGAGTTTAGTGCACTGACGAAACCTGTAACTATGAACTGTGTTTAGTGCACTGACCAAACCTGTAACCATGAACTGTGTTTAGTGCACAGACCAAACCTGTAACCATGAACTGTGTTTAGTGCACAGACCAAACCTGTAACCATGAACTGTGTTTAGTGCACTGACCAAACCTGTAACCATGAACTGTGTTTAGTGCACAGATCAAACCTGTAACCGTGAACTGTGTTTAGTGCACAGACCAAACCTGTAACCATGAACTGTGTTTAGTGCACAGACCAAACCTGTAACCATGAACTGTGTTTAGTGCACAGACCAAACCTGTAACCATGAACTGTGTTTAGTGCACAGACCAAACCTGTAACCATGAACTGTGTTTAGTGCACAGACCAAACCTGTAACCATGAACTGTGTTTAGTGCACAGACCAAACCTGTAACCATGAACTGTGTTTAGTGCACAGACCAAACCTGTAACCATGAACTGTGTTTAGTGCACAGACCAAACCTGTAACCATGAACTGTGTTTAGTGCACAGACCAAACCTGTAACCATGAACTGTGTTTAGTGCACAGACCAAACCTGTAACCATGAACTGTGTTTAGTGCACAGACCAAACCTGTAACCATGAACTGTGTTTAGTGCACAGACCAAACCTGTAACCATGAACTGTGTTTAGTGCACAGACCAAACCTGTAACCATGAACTGTGTTTAGTGCACAGACCAAACCTGTAACCATGAACTGTGTTTAGTGCACAGACCAAACCTGTAACCATGAACTGTGTTTAGTGCACAGACCAAACCTGTAACCATGAACTGTGTTTAGTGCACAGACCAAACCTGTAACCATGAACTGTGTTTAGTGCACAGACCAAACCTGTAACCATGAACTGTGTTTAGTGCACAGACCAAACCTGTAACCATGAACTGTGTTTAGTGCACAGACCAAACCTGTAACCATGAACTGTGTTTAGTGCACAGACCAAACCTGTAACCATGAACTGTGTTTAGTGCACAGACCAAACCTGTAACCATGAACTGTGTTTAGTGCACAGACCAAACCTGTAACCATGGAACTGTGTTTAGTGCACAGACCAAACCTGTAACCATGAACTGTGTTTAGTGCACAGACCAAACCTGTAACCATGAACTGTGTTTAGTGCACAGACCAAACCTGTAACCATGGAACTGTGTTTAGTGCACAGACCAAACCTGTAACCATGAACTGTGTTTAGTGCACAGACCAAACCTGTAACCATGGAACTGTGTTTAGTGCACAGACCAAACCTGTAACCATGAACTGTGTTTAGTGCACAGACCAAACCTGTAACCATGAACTGTGTTTAGTGCACAGACCAAACCTGTAACCATGAACTGTGTTTAGTGCAGACGAAACCTGTAACCATGAACTGTGTTTAGTGCACAGACCAAACCTGTAACCATGAACTGTGTTTAGTGCACAGATCAAACCTGTAACCATGAACTGTGTTTAGTGCACAGACCAAACCTGTAACCATGAACTGTGTTTAGTGCACAGACCAAACCTGTAACCATGAACTGTGTTTAGTGCACAGACCAAACCTGTAACCATGAACTGTGTTTAGTGCACAGACCAAACCTGTAACCATGAACTGTGTTTAGTGCACTGACCAAACCTGTAACCATGGACTATGTTTAGTGCACAGACCAAACCTGTAACCATGAACTGTGTTTAGTGCACAGACCAAACCTGGAACCATGAACTAACTGTGTTTAGTGCACAGACCAAACCTGTAACCATGAACTGTGTTTAGTGCACTTCCACCTCTTCATCAACAGTATGCACTTCAACCTCTTCGTCAACAGTATGCACTTCTACCTCTTTGTCAACAGTATGCACTTCCACCTCTTCGTCAACAGTGTGCACTTCAACCTCTTCGTCAACAGTATGCACTTCCACCTCTTCGTCAACAGTGTGCACTTCCACCTCTTCATCAACAGTGTGCACTTCCACCTCTTCGTCAACAGTGTGCACTTCCACCTCTTCATCAACAGTGTGCACTTCCACCTCTTCGTCAACAGTATGCACTTCCACCTCTTCGTCAACAGTATGCACTTCCACCTCTTCATCAACAGTATGCGCTTCCACCTCTTCATCAACAGTATGCACTTCCACCTCTTCGTCAACAGTGTGCACTTCCACCTCTTCGTCAACAGTATGCACTTCCACCTCTTCGTCAACAGTGTACAATTCAACCTCTTCGTCAACAGTGTGCACTTCCACCTCTTTGTCAACAGTGTGCGCTTCCACCTCTTCGTCAACAGTGTGCACTTCCACCTCTTCGTCAACAGTATGCACTTCCACCTCTTCGTCAACAGTGTGCACTTCCACCTCTTCGTCAACAGTGTGCACTTCCACCTCTTCGTCAACAGTGTGCACTTCCACCTCTTCATCAACAGTGTGCACTTCCACCTCTTCGTCAACAGTGTGCACTTCTACCTCT